>OU015493.1:131825348-131917848 GCA_907164885.2 Dolomedes plantarius | reverse complement strand
AAGCTTATATGCATCGAAATGCTGTCCATAGTTGAGAAAGCCCTCTTAGTTAAACTGTATTATAAGAATTCAGAAAGTGCCATTGCGGCATTGCGAGCATATCGCTACATGAAGGGTATGCGAGATAGCAAAGGACCAATAACGTCTTCTGCATGGAACAAAATGATGAAGAAATTTGAAGCTACAGGTTCTTTGGCGTCACGTCCAAGAAGTGGATGCCCCTCAGCAGGCTCTGCTGTTGCCACAACAGTGGAGCAGACGGTGCAATCCATGTCGGCGGTTTCTGCACATGGGGAGTGCAGTGCTCGAGAAGTTTCGAGACAGACAGGAATGTTGTGTCTGGAGAGCACTGTGGATAACCCTGAAACGGTATTCCTACAAGTTGCAACATAACCAAGAACTGAAACCTCTTGACTTCGACTCTTGCCAAGATTTTGCGAATTTGGTATTCAATAAGATGGGAGAGCAGCACGACTGGCTTCACACTGTGCTTTGGACAGACGAAGCGCATTTCACACTCTCTGGCGCTGTTAACACCCACAATTGTCGAGTGTGGACCACAGAAAATCCACATGCATTTGTTGAGGCACCCTTGCAGTAAATCAGCAGTAAAGCCACAACAGCCTAAAGTGACAGTCTGGCGTGGCTTTAATGCTGATTTCATAATTGGTCCATTTTTTTCGAGGAAGTCACAAAGACGGGTTTCAAAACAGTTTCTGTCACTGGTCAGCGATATGCAGCACTGTTACAGAACAACATTATTCCTGAACTACAAGCGCGACAGGCACTCCAAACAGTCACCTTTATGCAAGATGGAGCACCACCTCATATTGCTCTGCATGTGCAACGCCTGCTACGCTCAACATTTGGGGAGGATCGCATTATCAGTCGATGCTTTAATCACGCATGGCCTCCAAGATCTCCCGATCTGACACCCTGTGACTTTTGGCTGTGGGGATTCTTGAAGTCAAAAGTGTACCACGACCAACCGGCATCACTAGCAGCACTGAAAGATGCCATCCACCAAAATGTGTCTGCCATAACACAAGAAATGCTACTCAATGCTGTGAACGGTGTGGTGACTCGTCTCACAGCGGTACTTCTGAATGATGGACAGCACATTGAACATTTACTGTAATTTACTGTAATTAAGCTGACTTGTAACTTGTAAACATTTTTTCATTTGTAAATCATCTTTTGGTGAAATAAAACTATAGTGCCATCTGTTGG
This sequence comes from Dolomedes plantarius, assembly GCA_907164885.2. Taxonomy (NCBI): domain Eukaryota; kingdom Metazoa; phylum Arthropoda; class Arachnida; order Araneae; family Dolomedidae; genus Dolomedes; species Dolomedes plantarius. Next base: position 131,916,618 of record OU015493.1, on the reverse strand, counting down.
TCGCCAACAGAACTATTTTTTTCATTGCCACACAAAACCCGGCTTCTTTTCCATCCGTTTGGTGCAAACCGCATCTTTTTTTCTTTATTCGTTTTCGAATTATTCATTTTTAAAGTTCGTCCTGACTTTTGGATCACCCGGTGTATTACATTATCAGTTATTTTAAAATCTTGATTTGCAAATTCTGTACTTCATAAAACTGTGCAGAAAAAATCATTCAAGGGCAGCAAAATTTCTGAACACGATCATGAACTTCTGTCGATAGTACCTAACTTAGTCGATAGAACCTAACTTATTGCATGTGAAACAAATCTTTCGAATTTAAAACATGGGGTGTTATTCGAAGACCCGAATGTTATATACATAGAATTTTCTCATCGAGTGTGGCATAGTTTCTGCTTTAGGAGCCATAATTCTTCCTACAGAGAACTAAAAGTGCATGGACTACTTTCACAAAAATAAAAACAATTCAAATGCAACTTGCTGGGAAAACGATATAAAAAGTCTTCCTGCATCATGAAAATTTAATATTTTGTGATACAATTTTGTGTGCCGTTTTCAGACTAGTATAAGTAAAATTAAGATTTTTCAATCGGGATGATTTTACTTAACCTATTCCTTACGGGTTGGGATAGCATGTATCCCAAGAATACGGGCCCAAGAATGATTATATATATATATATATATATATATATATATATATATATATATATATATATATATATATATATACAGTCGAACCCCGTTATAGCGAACTCGGTATATAACAAACTCACTGATATAACGAACGAAAATTTTGGTCCCTCAGTTTCCCTATTGTACATAATTTAATTAGTATTGTGTCAGTTTAATGTAATCGATTTTAGTCGATTTAATTCATTAATGCTAATTTTTAATAGATTTCATCATTTTTTAATACATCATTATTGAATACACATTGCAACTAATGAGTTATACATTTTGTGATCTCTAGCATTTTTCTTAACGGTTCGAATATAGAGAACCACCGGATAAAGCGAACAAAACCTTTGATTCCTTGAAGTTCTTTATAATGGGGTTCGACTGTATATATATATATATAACCCCCTCAATGGCCGTTCTTGCAAAGGAGGTATGAAATTTCCCGTTCTAAAGAGGGAATCGAGAAAATTAGTCCCCTAAGCTAAAGGTTAAGATATTCGGATATTTTAAGCATGAACAGCAGTATTTAAGTTCTATTTCAAAATAAATATTCTATTGAAGTTCAAACGCTTTTAAAAATTTTATTGCTAATTTCATAAAAAAAATTTACTTTTTAATGGAATTATCTGAACATCGTTTATTAATTTATTGTTTCGTAAATAATCAGGTGGAACGTTTGGGGGAGGAAAATGTTACATTTCAATCTAATTTCACACCTTTCCCTGGTAGGTGATGTTTGTAAAATAAAATAAAAGATCAGAACAGAAAAGCTTTCTTTCCTATAAGACTTAAGTGTTACATTCACCTTTTTATAACTAGTAATCAAAACTGCGATAAATTCAAATTTCATCATGAAAGGATATTTTATTTGGCTGCAATCAGGCTCAGAATTACTTCTTCTTAATCAGTTGTATGCGTTTCAGAACAACACTCGCAACCTATATTCTGTTGTTTCATTATTTCTTGTCCCAAATTAGCATACTGTGAGAAGGGGGACTCTCACGTTCAGTTCTATTATAAATACGTCAATCACACTTCTGTGACCCCTTTCCTACTGCTCACATGCGATTCGTGACCCACTGCCGAACTTTTGAAAGGCATTTAAAAAAAAAAAATGGCGAAAATAGTTAAATTATTCCCCACTTGTCTCCCACCCCACCTGTACCTGCAAAGAAACTGGTTTCATGACGTCAATGGCTCAAAGAAACAGTCATTCAGCGAGTACAGATACGAAAGGAATGGGGCTTATGAATAACCGAGAAAACATTTTAGCTTAATTGCGCAATTATAGAGACAAAATATTTCCGACGAGAGTGCCTGAGATAATTCTAGAAAGAAGTTCACCAAAAGAGAGAGAAGGCAAAGGTGTTTCCTCCAAACGTTGTGAACTGTACGAGTAAACAAATACGTTCCAAAACATATTATTTTTCTCCCTTAAGTATCAAGTGTCATCATTTCTCTTGTTTTTGCGTAATCGTAAGCAAATACTGTATTTTTATTAGTTTGCTTTCATCTTGAATGAAACATAAGTCATCAACAAGCAGCACAATTTCTTATCATTTATTTTTGTACTGTTATCAGACTGCTTGTTATAGTGTTCTAGAATGGCTGTTGCAGCGTATATATGTATGAAAGATCTAACCAAAACTTTTAGCAAAGTTGTAAGGTATACACAAGATTCGATTCCCAAGAATCGAACTTTTGAGTGAAGGAATTAAAGAAGCTGCTTCAGATATGCTAATTTTGGCATACGCGCTTAGTATAAATACCATGCAGCGTCATTAATGAAGAGGGGAGGTTGTTAAGGTTGAAAAGGTGTTATCCTGCGCTAGTGCTTAGCGGGCCAGAAGTTTACATGGCAGTACTGCTGGTTTGACTTACTGTTCGTGAGTATAAAAATATATTGTTCTTGAAAGCTGTGTTTATACATTCCGTACAAGTAGTACGCATGCTTATTGCTGTAAAAGCCAATTATATGTGCAACGAATTCAATAAACATTGTTTCATGTATAAACTGTGTTTGCTTCAAATTCAAATAGAGTGCCACTTCAAATTATATACACCCAAGTCTGGGTAGAAATGAGCATAGATTCTCTATAAAGTACATTAAAAAGCTGGATGTGTAACTTCCTAGTTTGTAAGCTGTTTGTTGTTTACCGATACGGAGCACTTGCCAATGCTCACATAATCGGCGAGAATCGTTGGCTGCTCTCAACGGGGCACTGTAAAGGTGAACCAATACCATCCCCTGGTTCTACCCACTGCCCTCTAGAAAGCATCTAGAGGGCAGTGTTCTACCTCAGTTTTGAGCAAGCATCCCAGGGGAGACATGTGGGGGATCATACCTAGTGTGTAAGTAAAAAGTTAAAAATTTATGGGGTATCAGAAAAATTGAGTGTGGTCATTTTCTTCAGTTTTTTTTTTCCAATCACAAGTTTTAAATATAATTGTTGAATTTTGCCCAGCATTCTTTTTTCTTATATTTATGTAATACTATGCTAAATTTACACTTATTTTTTTCAATTGGTAGCTTAGTTTTTATGCATTTCTTTCCGTAAAAACCGTCGAATGTTGTTACATCTTCATTTTTATTAGGTTTTTCAGAGAGCTGCCATTTTTAGGTTGTAAAGAGAGAACTCGACTCTGTCAACCAGTGCCTCGTGTGAATAGTCTAAATGAGAGTGAGTTAACGATGTTAGAAAAAAGATTAGATTACAGTACTCTTTTTTTTCCTTCACTCCATTAGTTGTATGTATGATATATTTCGCAAACTTCAGACCCTATTTTCCAGCAGAAATTTCTCTTTAGAAAACCTTCTGCCGTATGAAAGATTGCTATTATGGTGTGATGTCCTTCTCTCTCTCTTTCATTTTTGTCTAAGAAACAACGCATACAAACGCTTAATTATTTTATTCATTGCCACTGAATTTTTGTGGCACATTATAATCTTTTTAACGAGATTCAAACTAAGGTCCGTCGAATTCCTACCACGAAGACATATATTCTGTGCGAAAAATTACGATAATGTTGAGATACTCTAACTCCTTCTATCTATCTCCCTTTAATTTCTTGTCTTAAAAACAATTTATATTAATCCCCTATAACTTTATTCCATGCATTTGTATTGTTTACATGAAGGTTCAAACTGAATTCATTCCACCGTAGGCACGTGCGAAAGATCACTATTGAAGAGGGAATTTCGAACACATTCTCCCTTTCTTTGTTGTCTTAAAAATATTTAGTATAAATTCTACATAACTTTATATATAAATATATATATATATATATATATATATATATATATATATATATATATATATACAGTGGTACCTCGACTTAGTCGACTCGTAAGACGAGTGTCTCGACTTACGAGTTTTTCGAGATACGAGCATTCTCTCAGTAGATTTTTTGCTTCGAGTAACGAGCTAAAATTCGGGTTACGAGGAAGCTTCAGATATCCCACTGCTAGTTTGAGCAGCGAATGCCATGTTACGTGCTCATCAAATGAGAACACAAGAAGCATATAATATTTACAACCTTTATGTACAATTGTTATACAATTGTATACATATTATTCTGAGACTACTATCCACTCTTAAACCGAGAGATTAACACCGAACAATTACCACCCGGGGCAGCTTGCTCTGCCCAAACTTGAGTCGCCCTCTGAAACCGGACAGCGCCCAGCCTCTATCGCAGAGAGATAACTTCAATTCCCTCCCCCACACTGGAACTCCCCATGGGGTCTAAGGAATTGGATAACCTTGGTCCTAGGATCGCAAGCTCTCCCCCTTCTACGTATTAACGTTCTTCGGATTCTCAGAAAGAAGAATCTGGACATAACAGCCACAGTGAACGATGCAACAACCGCCCAGCTTTCGTGTCTCACTCGTTCACTTTAAGAGAGTAGCTCGTAATAAAAGCGAAAGTGACGAAAGCGGGGCGAAAAGGTCAAAAATCAACGAAAAAGATTTAATTTTTCAGTTTAGCCTTTCTCCTCATCTTCCATCAGCATCTTGAAGTCTTATCTCCAAGGTAAATATTATACATTACACTTAATAAAATAAATTTATTGCACTACATTCTATTGTATTGCGTTTTATACAATGTTCGTCTTTTATAAGCACATTTTTCTTATTTAAAATCATGTAACAAAAAATTGCGGTGTTTTGGGGGAGCCCGGAATGAATTAATGGCATTTCCATTCATTTCAATGGGGAAAATTGATTCGAGTATTTCGAGTTACGAGCTCCGTCATGGAACGAATTAAACTCGTAAGTCGAGGTACCACTGTATATATATATACGAGATGTATTACCCGGCTTCGCTCGGGATTCAGTTTCTGTTATTATTTTTTTTCAATAATTAGCCTCATGTTATGATGTTCTAAAGTTTTCGCTGAAATTCTTTTGCGGTAGAAAATAGCATTAGTTTGTTGTCGGTACTGTCGTTGTTCATCGCCTTCCTCTCCTTTCGATGTTGAAGCTCGAAGACGATCGTATGTTCGACGTGTTAAAAGTTTCTTCATGAGTCTCACTGCTTCGGATCACTACAATTCGAATTCTGTTGCCTTCGAGCTCTTGGGAATGTTTTTTCTTCAGCTTCTTGTGTGCGTCTAACTGTATTTTGAATTCTGTTGGCTTCGCGCGCTTGGGAATGTTTTTTCTTCAGATTCTTGTGTTCGTCTAACTGCATTTCGAATTCTGTTGGCTTCGCGCTCTTCTGTTTTTTTTTTTTGTATCACATTGCTCATTTCTCAACAAGCTTTGACATTTGCCCTTACTTCTGCAGGATTAAAAGTTGCTCTCCTCTTTTTGGGCATTTTAAAGCATTAATTTGCAGCTAGTCAATAACGTTTGAATGGATTTATTATTATAGAAAAACAATCAATAATGTTTGAATGGATTGAGATCACATTCAATATTAAAATACAGCAAATCTGATAATTATTATAAAAAAAGTATATACACGTATTTCATGCTCGGAATTCTTTCTCAAAACTAAATCGTCTGCTACGTTTCAATGCCACTTTTAGACTTTCTTAATTATAATATACACGTATTTCATGATTGTAATTCTTTCTCAAAACTAAATCATATTCTATGTTCCAATGTCACTTCAGTTATATAAATCATCGCATCAAGGCTAAACGCACATGTTTCTAGCTAAGTGAACGTGTCCTTCAGTATATTTGAGTTTGAACAGGTAGCTTGGGATAGTTTCAATTCATGAAATGGATAGATAACATATTCATTGAAAATGAATGACTTTCCTTATATTTTCATTTTTAAAAAGAAATATTCCGGCTTTGCCACGTATATGAAAATAATACATGAAATTCATTCTTATATGCGCCAATATATGAATAAATCACGTTTTTAATTCATGTCTATTTATTTTTACGGAAATGTTATAATTTAATTGGCAACAATGAAATGTTACAATGGCTCTGAACAAAATATCCGTTGATACCGCGCAAACTTGTTCTAACATAATTCGGGAATGAACGCCGTAGCGGGATGAAAATAGTCTATAACCTTCGCGCAAGTTCAAGCAATAAGTTGACCAAGTTTCTTTGCAATCGGATGAACGGTACGGCAGCGCATAAAATACGAACAAACAAACATTCATATTTGGAAATGTTACTTTTCACAAATTCTGTTTAAGAACGATCTATAATTAAGGACGATTTTTCACGGTCCTTGAAAGTCGTTTAACAGAGAGCCAACTATATATATATATATATATGGCTTGTGGCAGCCCACAGTGGTACAGCGCGCTGGTTTTCGGTGATGAGGATGCTCAGATCGAATCCTGGCGTGTAGTAAATTGCGGTGTAGTATAGGCGAATGTCTCACGAGAAGTGCCTCCGCATTGGAAAATATAAATAAATAAGTTTATATATATATATATATATATATATATATATATATATATATATATATATATATATATATATATATATATATATATATATATATATATATATACTTGTCGTGAGACATTTGCCTATATATATATATATATATAAATATTTACTTATTTATTTATTTTTTCTAATGCGGAGGCACTTGTCGTGAGACATTCGCCTATACTACACCGCAATTTTACTGCCCATTTTATTGTGGGGCACCATATAGGCGGACAGCATTACCCCCTATGAAGGGACGACACGAAAGGAGGCATTTTTCGTATATATATATAACAGTCGTGTGTATATATATATATATATATATATATAACAGTCACCAGCCTCTACCGTCGACACCATCCGAGTCTGGTACTTCGCCTCGAGCTGTTTGCGTACGCTTTGATCAGCGGCTAAAGAATTACACAGTATTTCCCCGTTCGCTATTCTTCATTCCAGGACTTGTTTTGATCGAGATCTTTCATTTGCTTTCAGCTGTCATAATTTTAATTGTGTAATATATACTATACAGTCAGTTGCAAATGAATGCTTTTTATTCATTTATTATTCTAAAATGTTTTTGACAAACATGCGACAGAAATCTTTTGAAATTAAATTTTTATTTGTGCGAATTAGATTTCTGGAATACCACTTTGAAAGAAACGGGAAGTGAGCCAATTTGAAACCAGGATACCCGTTCTTTTTTATACCTGTCATGTATTTTCTAAAGATTTCTAGAGCTGTTTTCGGAACTATAATTTTCTAGAAGACATTTCATCGTTGCATTTTAATATTTATTTATCTGAAATAAGGAAGTGTTTACTCTAAATTGAATTTTTATTTGTTTGCTCCAGATAAATATTTTGCCGTAGGTATTTCTGTGATGATTCCGTAACGATTGAGGTTACAGTTTCATACACGTAGAGTAGTGTCATGGCACGTTGAGTCTGTAAACTTAAATGTCCTCTGCAACAGGGGTTAGTTTTTTTGTTTAGCCGTCCTTTATACGTTTTCCGCATTTATATCATACCAAAATTATGTAACATTATGTTTTGAAATTAATCATACCTCAACATTTTAGGGTCTCAAGTTCGTGATAGACAATAGTTCTTTCCAAAGTGGGCTGGACATTGTTAGTCACCAGTAAAAATTTAAAGTCGCTCACAACCTTTGACTACTGGGAAATGACCCTAAACATGATCAAAATCGAGCTACTGAAACTCCAATAATATTAATATATATAATTTTTTTGTTTTATATCAAAATTACAAGTCTTCAGTTATATTTTATACAAAAATAGAACTTCTAAAGCCAAAAAAAATTTTTTTGGTTTTTTTTTTAAATGTACACATTACTAAAAAGGGAAAAAAATCATTGGATGTTTCACGCATCATAAAATTAAGAAATATGCATACAAAAACTATTTTTTGGTCAAATTAAATTAATAATACACTCAAGTTTAATGTAAAACCAAAAAATATACAAAAAATATAGTTTAAATTGAAAAATTTACATAAAATTTAAAAAAATTTAAAATTTAGCAATTTTTTAAAACATTTTCAAGTGTAAAAAATTTTTTTACAATTTTTTTTTACTTTTTTGGTTTTAGTGTGTAAAGAAGCTTATAATACAAATGTGATAAAAATTTTGTGTGTCTAGCACACATAGTTTCGGAGTAACAGTGCTCGCAATCCAAAAATTCACATATTTGAGAAAACTGAAGTTAAAGTTGGAATAACATGGCTATGGCAACAGAGTGAGCTTTACATAAACTCTCATAACTCGAGAAATAATGCAAAATTTTTTATGCGGTTTTTTGCATATTGTTCAGAAATGTGCCAAAAATCAGAATATAGCAAAAACCAAAAATCGATTTTTTGAAGTTTCAAAGGTTGTGAGCCCCCCTTAAAGAAATTATTCTCTTAGCATTCCTTTTCCGCCAGCGTACTCATCGGGTGTACCTTGCGGATGAGCCTATAGCAAGGGCGATATAACAGCACGTAGAACCTTGTGGGTCATTCCCTTGCAGCAGGGGATTAAGGCGACAAAGGACCTTCGTATTGACAAAAATATGTTCCCAAAACGATTTTTTTTTCTTTCAGAAAGTGATTCTGCAACTCATCAGCTTTAAATTAAAAAAAAAGTATGTTGACCCGATCATTATTAACCGAGTTATAAGTATTCTTTCAAACGGCTGTTACAATGGATCTGTTGTCAAATTAAAACTTTAAATGCTATTTTCTCAAAACAAGTTTTCATATCGTTTCGGTAAGTTCAAAATGTTCCATGCATCATAATTTTTCTTGAATTTTCATAATATTTCATAAAATGATTATTTATATATGTTAGAACTTACTAATAAATTCATTAGCGCCCTTTACACGTACGCTCTCTCCCGCATGAAACCACGATCCCGCGCGATTGAGTGCACGTGTGAAGGAGTCGTAGAGGAAGGGAAAGCTGCTTTTGAGCGCACTGCAAGTTTTCCCGCGCGCAATACCATACGCTCCAAGCACTCCAAGAGCGTACGTGTAAAGGGCGCTATTACGTTCTTTCGCGAGTGCTTGGAGCGTACGGGATTGCGCGCACGCTCCAAGCACTCGCAAAAGAGCGTACGTGTAAAGGGCGCTATTATAGTATTTTGAAATAACTTAAAATTTTTACAGTCAAAAAAAATTTTTGATAAAATTTTGCATAAAATGACCTATTTTTATCGATTTCTTTTCTAGTTTTTATAAATATGACTGTAAATAAAATATTGCTAGTAACTTTTATTATAACTATATAAAGCTAACTTAAGAAAGAAAATTAGGTATGAGACAAAAATTGATGCGCATGGAGCATTTTTGAGTAATTAACAAACTGCTTTTAATTAATATCTTAATTAATTACATTCTGATTTTTTTTTAAATTTAGAATTTTCATCTCTAAACAACACTGTATAAGTATACAAAATTTCATAGCAATTGGTTTATAAATAAAAAAAAAAGTTTTTCATGGTCCATTGTCCTTAAAAAAACATATGTCGGGCTGGAGAAACGATCATTGAATCCCCCATAGAATTCATTGGCCCGCGCTCGCGCGTCTCATCATTCCCGAAAGCTTGTGAAAATCTGTGTGTTAAAAATCATCGACCAGCTTGGGGACTCCTAAACCGGTCACTTGGTGGTCATTATTCAGAGAGTTTGACGTTACAGAAGCCATAAGTTTTCTCTTAACGACCCATCGGAGCGATCCAAGACGTGGCCTGCCACGGGGAGATAATCCCATGTCTCCTCTCGAAAACAAGCGTTTTCTCGGAAGAAATACACACAACGCTGTAAAGCATTTTTCAGCAGGATGTATATCCAGACTCCTTGTTTTTTCGAAGAGTCCCCTCAAGATCTGGACTTGAGCGGCCACACGAATTTTTGCCTCTCGAAAAGCTAAACTAGTTAAGAGATTATTAATCTAAAAAAATTAATTAATCGGTAAAGATTCTCTCCGATATCTTTACTTTTTTGGATAACGGAGTATGCATATTTCTCTTCGGAAAGAGCATAACAGAGGCCGCTGTTAAAATATTTTGAAACCAGACGTCTCGTTGAGCTGTAATTTGTTCAAATCAACGTTAAATCTGTTAAGTTTATTTCAATATTAAATTTGTTAAGTTTTAGTAAAATTATAGTCTATTTATTTAATCATCAGAAACCACTCGGACATTGCTTACTATTTGACACGAAACCAATCAAAACGCCTCAGTCACTCGCCAGAAGTTGTTACAGCGAAATGTAGGTCCAAAGCTACATGGTACGCTTAAAATGTATATATATTTTTCAAATTTTTAGCTGAAAAAAATGCATAATTTTTGAAAAATCACAATATAATAGCATGTTTAATACTTTTCAGGTATCAGCATATTGTAATAGCCATATTTAAAAATAAATTGCTGTCAAAAAGGACTAAAACTATTACCATTTTTCAAAAGATTATAATAGCTTCCTGCGATATTACAATATTTATTACCCTAACATTATTGTAATATTATCCTGAGAATAAACCTGTCAGGCCATTTTAACGAACTTTTTATTACATTCGAAATGCATTCTATAATGTCCCGATCTTTCAAGGTTTCTTACTTCAGCTTTATATATCAGGGGTTCCCAACCTTTTTATAGTACCGTACCTGTACGTTGTAAACAATTTGATGACGTACCGGTAGACCAAAAATTTTGAAATGGGGAATAAAATGCAATGGAGAACATTTGCAATAAAGACAAGTAACTTGGGATATATTTTTATTGTTAAACATATACATAAAATATAATAATCACTTTAAAAAATATATAATTAGTGAGAAGGTTGGGCCTGTTTATTATTAACTAAAGAAGTAATATCGGGCTCAATGTTTGTCAGTTTAAGGCGAAGATCCGATTCAATGTCCAGCAAAGCTGTATATTTGGTTTTCATCGCAGTCATTGCAGAAAATCCTTTTTCACATAAATATGTGGTCGCAAATGACATTAAAAATTTTACTGCTTGACAAGAAACTTCTCAGACACTGTTATAATTCGCAAACACAGTTATAGACACAGTTATAATTCGCAGGCGAGTGCCAAATTTTTATGGGGCGGTCATAGATAACACATTCAGGTGTAGACGGCATCTTTTGAGATTAGGTAAATCCCAATAAAGTATTACAACACAAACAATGGATAAGAAATTCCAAACTAAAATATTAAAACGTATGGATTATTAGTTATTACAGTCATTTCTTTTCTTGTTTTGTAATACAGATTTTTAATAGATTTTTGTTTTAAATTGTAAAATCATTCGCGTACCGGTAGCTGCTTGTCTGCGTACCGGTACTGGTACGCGTACCCAAGGTTGGGAACCACTGTTATATATCATGCACTAATTTAGAAGCGTTGAGATATACAGTACTATCAGAAAAAAGTGGTTGAAGCAATCCTTATATTTTTTTAAACAAGGTCTGGCAATGTGATTTTATAATACGAGTATTAATCTGCAGTATTAAATAGTCTAAACCAAGAGATTTACCACACGGAAAGTTGTTATAATTCTTCCCGAGTGATATAAGAAAGCTCTCGTAACTGTTTTTGTACTATAATGATATATATGTGTCATTTAGGCCTTAGATTACCGACAAAAGAGGAAAAAAATAATCTACTAAATCTGATGGAAAACAGATATAGCCTTTAAAATTAGACTTCGAGAGGAATAACGTTTCTAAATTACCATATAAAATCTGAATTATGGTGAAATGTGGGAAATTGCATAAATAGAATTTGATTTTCAGTGAGTTGTGGACAAAATTAAAAGTCTTACTGTATTTTTACGCAATTATTTAATGCTAAGAAAAATGCGTGAATAAAAAATAGCCCATGATGGTTCCAGACGGTAACTTATCAATGAAAGTGATCAGTAGAAGAAGCTAAAAATGTTAAATTGAATAAACAGGACATAGTTCTAAGAAAAGTGCAAACACAAATAGGGCGTTCAGAATTTGATTTCAAAACCCGTCAGCTTTGTAGGAACATTTTTGTGGATCAGCTACAATAATCGATGATTGCATATCATTTGTGCCAATAATTAGGAAAATGTATCTTAAATCTACGTACTTTAGAATAATAGTATGATAGTATGATCAAAAGTGACTCGCGCTCTTTCTGTTTATCTGTAATCATGCTGTTGAAGGATAAACATCCAGTGCCATTTGGTAAATTAATTCTGTCTTATTCATGAAAAATTCCTGATGAAGTTTGACACGAAGAATGATATTTAATGAAGTTTGACATCTGTATTCATCTCCCACATTCTGAAAGTATAGAATTACTAATAACCAATCGCATAGTCTATAGACATTTTTTTAGATGCTGTTAAAATTCGCATTTTGAATTTTTGCATTGATGATACTGTTAAAATTTGCATTTATCACCTGTGCGTGAATTCAAAATCATTAGAATATGTAACGGAAGGAAATGAGGTTGAAATTTAACAAGACAAAATATTTATGACTCATATCTAAATTTAGAGAGAAAGTTTCAAACTCTTAGGGGAAAATATGGGTGCTATGAGAATTTATGAACGTTATGTTTTACTAAAGCATATATTTATGATAGAGATAAAAACTGATCAGAACTTAGAAAGCAGAATTTTTCTATATATCATATCTAGAGACATTGTATATAAATTCTTTTCATTAATACTCTTTGTTTCCATAAACACGACAAAGAATTTTGTATGTTTTGACTAGCATTTAAGTATTTCTGTAATAAGTGAAAAATTCTTGTGTGTCGAAATATTCTGATTAAATTTTCCTCTTGGACTGGTTACTGACTTTTTATAAATTTATTGAAATTGAGTATGTCGAGTTCTATTAAAAGGACGCACATACTTGGATATCTTAATTGATATTTTGCTCCATTTTCTTGTTAGTATTTCAAAACTATGATAATGCCTGAAACCATAAATGAACTAAAAGATGGATACTATTATAGAACTATTTATATGTTTATAGCTAATTATCAGACAACTTCAGTAACATGATTTTACCGCATTTTTGGTTGGAAGCCTATTCATAAAAATAAAACCACACATGCAGTTTACAGAAAAGTTTTCAGTCAGCCTCAAAGTCTATGGTTTATCATAGTTTTTTTTTAACATTTTTCATAATGCACAATACGGTGTGTTCTAATGCGATAGAATCCGCGTTATTTCGGCAACAGCTGTGTTGCCACAGTCGGAATTACGAAAGAAATGGATAGATGACTCTCAGATTTGGGTTAAGGATCGCATAAAGTAAGCTGACGTACTTCCTGTTCCATGCAAATTTCTCATAACGATGCCGCATTAGGTTACTCACGATAGTGGTAGAAAATTTGAGGGCGAAATTGGAAATACAGGTGCGAGAGGATAGAATGATAAACACGAACATATTTACTCTGATTTCCAGCATGACAAAATGCTGGGTGAAATAAAAGAATTTCAGAATTCGTTGTATAAATGGTGAGTTTCAAGGATTAAAATGAGAGTATCTGTTACTTATAATTACTGCTTTTTAATGGCTTTGTGAATATGTGTTATTTAATTAATGATAACGAAACGCAAGTACTAGCACCCATATTTCGTGAATATTCAGGGGTTTGACATCGGAGTAAAATCGAAATTCGCTGAAGAAGTAGGATATTTTTAGTTCTTCACTTTTAGGTTATAATGACTGCTTAACAGTGCAGGAGTCTCCAAACATCTAGGTCGACAATCCAGCAACATACTATTCGGGTAATACGAGGAACTCGAATATTTTCGATAACTATTTCCCCCCCCCCCCTCTTTTTGACAAACATTTCTTTTCCATTTCTTTACTTTTATTTATTAATCGATGACTCCGAAATTTGACCATGATTATTTGTACTTAGAGGTCCTTTATTCTTCTTTCGCACCGTCAGCCACTACTATATCGACCGCGGGTCTCCAAACCCCAAAGCCGGTATACTACCAAACCAACTATGCTGGTCACATAATAGATTCTAGTTTTTTTGCACCTCGTTTTTCGCAGAGAACACACATACACACACACTTTGCAATGATCCATTAAAACGAAATTTTTATTTTTAATTTCTGCAGCATTTTATGGCCAAAAGAAATGCAACTATATCAATTTAATATTGTTTGCATAGGTATCTGTAAAAGCCTAAACTCAAGACACAATTAAAGCACACGCACAAGCCAGGTATGCCATTGATCTGCGATAAACAATCTTCCATTAACCTCCTTGTAGATACATTGATTAGTACTTTCCGAACATAAATTTTAATATTATGGAATTAGATTATCCTGACACATTACGCCAAGAATAATCATGTCATATTAAAACATAAATTTTAACTTATTTAAATACTCTAAGCAATCGTATAACTAAAAGCATTGTCTCAAAAAAGAAAAAAAATCTAGATATATTATTGTAGGAGTATCATCCCGTGTCTGTCAAAGACCTCGTCATTTAAATCATTTTAACCATTCATTTGTCTGTATACTGCAAACGTAGAATATTTTCTTGTTACGAAAAAAAGATACAGATTCAATGTACATTACCATAAACAATTAACCTACAATTTTAAATATGAGTATATTTTCAGTAATTATAACAGACCTTTTAATTTTCGCGACGATCTACTTTGTTCGTGTCTTAATATTAAATTCCTTTGTTATAACGTCCGTGTTTTATACTTTTTTTCCCATTAAGAAATAGATCTTCGTTTTTAACTTGATGAATTTTTATAATCATCATTGCAAGATATTTTGATTCACTATGTTTATCTGGATTAGAATGATCGACTTTAATTTTCGACGAATGTATATTGCAAATTTCTGATAGTATGGTACTTTGAATGCAAGAACGCAAAAAGAACATTTATGAACAAAATATCGCAAAACTGATAAGGTTAATAAATATTCATTTTAGAAAAAAAAGCTTTAAAGAATATGTCTACGACATCCAAGATACCGTTTAGATGAGACCGTCTCAGTTAGATGACGTCGTTTTATCCAAGAGGTGACAAAATATTATTTTAAGACAAAATATTAAAAATTCTAAAACGATTTACACGATATTTTTTTAATGAAAAAAAAACAGGAAATATAGGGTTGCCTCCGATACTAAGTTGATTTAATTTGGCCTTGTACATGTAGCTTTAAATAATGCTCGATAAAGTTTTCCCCGAAAGAAGTATACATTTTTACCTTAGGTTATTCTGATATTAAATTAATTTATTGCTAATGAGTAATACATGCAAACTTGTGTACTTAACATTACTAAATTTATTTTCAGATTATAATTTATACAATATACTCATGTAAAACCATTTTAACTAATAAAACGTTGATTTTTGCCGAAAAAGTTTCTTTTGGGAAATAGCAGTTTTGAAGTGTCTACTATATTATTTTACAGAATTTTAGTACTGAAAGTATCGTTAAAAATACGCTGAAGAAAAATAACTGAAATAGTCCAGGATAAGTTCTAAAAAATCACTTAATATGTTTCCTTTTTTCTCGAAAAGAAACTTCTGCTTTCAGATACAAGCTTTAAATGCAAATGTAATTCTGTAAGATTTCTTGTAAGAGAGTTCTCAGTATTTTCTTTTGAAGATAACTTTCTTCGTTTTACATTGCAGTCCAATTACATTAAAAAAAAACTTTTCTTATGTGCGTAAAAAATGAGTCTCAGATATCCCACATTTAAAAAAAAGGGATTACAAAAAAAGAAAACGGAAATTCATTTGTTTTAAAATATATTCTGACCTTATTTGACAAACTATTCTATTATGTCGTTAAAAAGATTCGATGCATCGCTTCAAATCAGTCCTTGAGAAAAGCTGCTATAAAGTGAAGAAAGTTGTGTCATAGCTTGGAAAATCTCACACCTATTGCATCACTGGAAAATTCCCGGCGATTTTCTTTTATGCCCTTCAGAGTGCAGCCTTTGAGCTGTTAAAGAGCCTTAACTCGTAGTTTTGTTCATCTATAAGTGATGGAGTTCAATAGAAAAGCAATTTAGTAAATAATAATGTAACAAGAAGAATAAAAGGGAACTGGAAAGCAAAATTAATGTTGTTTGACATTTCATACCACTAAAAAAATAAATTTTCATCATAAATGAATCGCCGTATCATAGTCAACTAGTCAAACTAATTGCTGATGTTCAATTCCAAAGTCAGTCAAATATTACTATTTTTTAGAGTTGGCAGAGATCACTATTTGCGTCAATGTGATCTACCTTGATCGTTTCACTGAAATGGCGTCAAGGCAATTTAAATGGTGATAGCGTAAGGAAGAACCATCTGTCCCATTTCATCGCACAATTTTCCTTTCAATGAATGCTATTAGCATACGTTAAAATTAGTCAAACTGAAAAGATATATTTTGATTTCCTCTTTTATTACTCTTTTTTTTAAAGGGTGTTAAGTGTCCCTCAGAATACAAATTACAGAATATATTTCAGAAGAAATACTTTTAATGCACGAAAGTAACTCCAGTGCTGTTTATAATGGTTGCGATTAATATAATTTTATTAATGTCTCAGTCATAAAAGTCTAAAATACGATATTCTTTCTAGAATAAACGTTTTCCTGATATAAATTATGGTGAATATTGTACAAACTGATACTTTTCTTAAGGAGCACGTTATCATTACTAATAATGAACAAATAACTACCCTGACGTTCAAAATTAAGATAATTTCACATTTTGTCAAATTTCTGCAAAACTAATAGACAGATTTCAGTGAAATTTTACCATACAACAGTCATGGAACGTAGTCATGATCGTCAGTTAGCTCATCAGCGCAGGAATGTTTAAAACCCACGTTGCAAGATCGAACATAAAATGACTCTAATATGGGGTATGCCCCCCCCCCCTAAAAGTCATACAGCTCTCACAGCGTGATGTCATAGAGGAAACGAGGCAGTTTGTCGCGTCCCTGTAGCAGTCGGTCCCACTCCTACAACAACGCAGTTTTCAGCTCCTGGATGGTTCTCGGAGGGGGTGGCAAACTATAGTTACCCTCCCAAGAGAGTTCCAGACATGTTCAATAGGGTTTAGGTCTGGATATCTGTCTGAATAATCCATCCGGCTAATATCTCCACTTTCAAGATAATCATCGACTAGGTGAGCCTTATGTGGACGAGCGTTGTCTTCCAT
This sequence comes from Dolomedes plantarius, assembly GCA_907164885.2. NCBI lineage: Eukaryota > Metazoa > Arthropoda > Arachnida > Araneae > Dolomedidae > Dolomedes > Dolomedes plantarius. Next base: position 131,899,331 of record OU015493.1, on the reverse strand, counting down.
AAAATTGAACCGAGGACCAACTGCGCCCCTGAAAAGTCAAACATAGGGGTGTAAGATCTCATCCCTATACCTCTCATCAGTCAAGGACCCTCTGCCAAACACATGGAGAGAAATGCGACCGTTCAACACGTTGCCTGTCCAGACCATGACGCCTGCGCTGCCATAACGGTCCCTTTCAGGGATGTTGGAGGTTAGGTATCGGGTTCTAGGTTCTCTCTAGATGAAGGTATGTCGAAAATACAGGCTGAATCGCAACTCGTCTGTGAAGACCCCACTAAATTCGAGTCCAAGTCTGATGCCTGCACCATGCTAAAAGGCCGCACAGCTCTCCATATGTTTGACAAAGGGTTCGTGACTGGTGAGAGGTATAGGGATGAGATCTTCCACCCCTATGTTCGATATTTCATGTACGCAGTTGGTCCTAGTTTCATTTTTATGGACGACAACGCTCTTCCACATAATGCTCACCCAGTTGACGGTTATCTTGAAAGTGTGGATATTCGTCGGAGGGTTTGGCCAGCCAGATATCCAGACCTAAACACCATTGAACATGTCTTGGACTATCTTGTGAGGCCAACTGCAGCCCTCCCCCCCTAGAACTATCCAGGAGCTGAAAGCTGCGTTGTTGCAGGAGTGGGGCCGACTGCCACAGGGACACATCAGACTGCCTTGTTTCCTGTAGGGCATCGCGCTGTGAGAGCTGTATGACTTAAAGGGGGGGGGGGGTGATACCCCATATCAGAGTCATTTTATGTTCGATCTTGCATCGTAAGTTTTGAACATTCCTGCGTTGATGAGTCTGACTAACGATCATGAGTGTGTACCAGGACTGTTGTATGAGACAATTTTTTCTCTTGTATAACTGTGTATCCATACCAAATTTCATTAAAATCTGCACATTAGTTTTCAAAAAATTCGATAAAAGTTATAAAAATAATTCAATAAAAATTCTCTTAATTTTGAGTAAGTTATAATACTGAAAATCGGGAAAAAATATCTCTATCATTACAAATAAAATAAAAAAAATAAATATTTCAAGTTTCCTTCAATAAACATAAATTTACAATAAACTTTGTGTAAAGTCAGCAGCGTCACTAGAAACCATTGAAGGAAATTGAACGAAATTGATCCTGATTGAAGGAGATGGAAATCATCTGCGGATAAACTTTTTTATTTTTTATCTTTTTAGCTACTTGGAATATTAGGAATCCAATGGGAATTGAGTTACTACTTAAAACCCTGGTATTTTTTAATATTTATTTCATGTGACTTTCATATTCATTTCCATTCAATTCCTTAACCCAGGTGAAAATAACCCACTCAGGACAGTCACCGATATATAAATTTAATTTTCCTTCAAATTACTTTTCACTATAAAACGAAAATTAAGAAATCTTACTCTAATGAATGGGGTAGTAATTAAAATTCAGGTAAGAACCGCCCGCATGTGTATGCAGGTTGTGGTTCGAGTAAAAATCTGCCATAACGTGGACTCTGACTCAAATCCCTGTTAAGGGGACGGTGTACGTTGAAATCGTCAAAAATTGACCAAAGCATCGAATTTTTGTTTTTAAGGCTTGTAAGGACTTCGCCTAAAACTAAGACTGACAGCCTTTAATATTTACAAAATGCTTTATTTGCATCCCGACTAAATATAGGCTTTATACAATAATTACAAAAAAATAAGCACTATCTGAGGCTATTCGCGGGGTTCAGGATATCATAATGGAACTCGGCAGGCTCTCCTTCTCTGGCACGCGTTCGGCGACGAGGGGTTCTTCACACCTGTAAAAACGAAGTCAACTGCCCCCATTTACATCAAGGTGGCGAATATATATCCTCGCCCATCTCTTTGGGTGGTTCCTTTTAAGTTACCGCTTGCCGCGCTGTGCCTTCAAGCGTCTGACCAGCCGACACTAGTCTTTCATCTGGACTCCATTGTCAACTAGGGAACCGTTTCAAAAGAGGTTCCTTTCTTGAAGTGTATTGAAGAGTCACTACGACACGGCTTTGTGTAACTAAACGGAAGGTCACCTTTCGGCACTGATAAAACACCTTAGATGACAAAGACGGGTGTCCCTTGGAATTTACCCGTAGGGACCGTCAAGTCATTACAGTCTATAATTCTTCCCCTCCCTAGATGTTTTTCTGCAGAAATTTTCACCTGCAAAAAACAGAACAAAAACATGGTCCTTCTCAGGACAATTTCAATTATAAAACTTTTCCCGAAGGCAAATGCACACCCAATTGACATTACGAGTAGACCGTTAATTTTGATCAAACTCTGGCTTTACCTTCATGAAAGAAAATTTTTAACTGTACTTCAAAGTATCATTTTAAAAGCACATCAAAAGGAATTTATAATTAAAATTTACGCACTTTAAAATCTCTAATAAGAGAACATGCCGTAGCAAAGAAATTATAAAAATTACACAATAATATAACACGTTCTGGCAAAAATTTAAATAAAACAGTATACTAATACATGTCAATCAAAAAAAAATTAAATTCATAGAACACTAGTACATACACATGACACTACATAAAAACATTATAACTAGTAAATCACTCAACTGGGATCCCATAATTTACCTTAATTGTGATCACATGACACAAATAAATTCTCAAATTGATATTAAACACAGTTATAATGAAACAACTTTACACAAATAAAATTAAACACAAATCCAAAATGGATACCTAAACTTCATACAGAACATATCATCACGGTTACTAATACACATGAAAATTTTAAATTTCTTACTTATCTTTTAATACATTTAACACTTATCGTCATAAAAACAATTTAATACTCGGCATTCCGTAGATCCTGGATCAGGGAACTTAATTCGTTCACGATTACCTGTGATCCAAACTTTTCCATTTAAGTGGACAGTCATCAGTGACCTAAATTTAAATATTCATTTTATCCTACTATAGGATTCACAATCGATTTAGGGTCTAATTTTTCAGTACTGACTGACATAAAATTATAACAAAATAGCTCATTGGCTCATTCCTTATCAAAAAAAAACTCACAAACTTCACATTCCTGTTAATCACTTTGTTTCTTTGACAACACTTACATTTATCTGTTGTCGTAACAACTTTTAAGACAAAACTTATCGATTTCACAATAAATCATTCAATTGCGGTATTCAAACACCGTACGGAGTGCATTTTGACTCCAATTACTACCTTCTTAGGTATACACAAAACATACACATTTGCATTTAAAAGTTAGCCATCACCTTTCTGAGGCATTCTACTGGCTTATGCAACAAACAAAACAGAACATAAAATGTTACAATTGAACATTAATTAAAACCTATCTGAGGCATTCCAACACGGCATACATAAAACCGTCATATGGCGTTTGCCACTACAAAACCGTTATATTATAATAACGTCAAAGGAATTTCACCTGAATTTTCCTTTAAAGCAAAACTCAACTTCTATGGTCGAGTCGTTCAAATGTACAAACAATTACATGTTACAATTCATAAAAAAAAAACATTACTCAAACGAATACACATTAATTTCTGATCACATTTTTACACTGAAACTACAATTAATCAACATACTTATAATATACATTTAAACTTTTAGGACTAAACTTCGGCCTAGCCTGGTGTTCGGCGGGAATTAACATGGTTAAGACGTTTCACAGTATTCTTAACATTAGGACATTTCCCCTTTTGACATTTGTCACAAGCCGACACGTAATCATTTATATCTAAGTGACAATATGGCCAATAAAAATACTGAGTTAATGATTCTTTCATCTTAGCAACGCCTAAATGAACGTTAGTATGTTCGTGGCAGAGTCTTTTTAATTTCTCTCGATACTTTCGAGGCACAATAAGCAGGTTTCTAGTGGTTCCATCGTTATTTTTTTTCTGGTAAAATAACATCTCGTTTACCACCACGTACTTATTTTCTTCGGGCGTCTTCTTTTTCGCCCTATCAAAAATTACTTTCAATTCTTCGTCCTCACTTTGTGCAACTCTAAATTCTTCGGGTGAAGTCTTTAATAAGTCGGGAGTAATTATTTTTTTCTCCTGGAGAGGCAAGTTAGTCGCGCTCTCTTCCGAAGTGATTTCTTCTACCGCTTCTGATCCGGGGATCACTTGCTCTATTTTCGTTATTTCATCTCCCGTGACTAGTCTTTCTCTATCAAATTTTAGTTTTTCGGCCCGAGTTTGCACAGTATTTTTCACCGGAACTTCTACATTCCTGTTGATCTTCTCAAGCAAGGCTGCCGTTTTATTTCCTAACAAATAGTGTTTCTGCTCGAATTCTGTATTGCTGACAGCTGCTCTAGTTCTGGTGTGGCCCCATTCACATTTTAAATCGACCTCTGCTATAGGTAAGCAAACGGATGAATCTAACACAGGTGCACTGACATAAACGTGCTCTCCTGTGTACATATAGGGTTGTACCAAATTTTTAGAAATCAGATCAATGCTCGCTCCTGTGTCTCTCAGAATAGACGTAGATTTTCCATTAACGACTCCCTGACTGATATATGGAGTCATCACGCCACTCGAGTCTCCTCCACTAGTTTCTGTTGCCGCGATAATTTCCGTCTCTTTAAGTTTAGGGCACTGTGGTCTCAGGTGGTCATACGAACCACACTCGTAGCAACGGAGCTGTTTTCTTTTCTCAAAAATTCTTTCCTTGTTTTGTCCACTAGAAGCTTCTTTTTCCACATCTTTTTTTTCTTTCTTCTCTTCCTTAAAATTATGGTTATTTTTAAATGGCTTATTAATTTTATCTGTGGACTTTTGATTCTTTGGGAATTCTCTTGTTCGGAAACTGTCTTGCAAGCTTTCATACTTATCTATTTTTTCCGCTAATTCCAAAGGAGTATTAATCTGCATCCACTGCTCCAAAAAATGATCTTTTATATCGGCAGGTACCCGTCTCTTCATCTGTTCCGTTATGTGTAGGTCTCTCAGTTTCTTAAATGTAGTGATTTCTAAATCTGCTATCCATTCATCATAATAGCCACTAAGCTCATGGGCATAATTCCTCCATGACTTGTCTGCGAGTTTAGGATGGCGATAAAACAGTTGTTTTAATTTTTCTGTATTCATCCTAAATCTCTGGAGAATCATCTCTTTTACGTAGTCATAATCTTTTGCCTGTTCTGGCGATTCTCTGGCCATCATGTTGGAAATTTCTGGGGTTAGTACCCCTAACAAATATGGCACCCAATCTTGTTTAGGGACTCCCGCCATCTCTGCTCTTCTCTCAAAATTAATTAGATACAGGCCCATTTCGTCCCGTTTCTCGTCAAATTTCTGCATGGTTTTAAGGAGCTGAATGTTCTGAGTTGCGTCTGCATCTCTGTCCCTCCCATTTCGGGCTCTATTGTCTCCATTAATTCCTAATTCCAGTCTCCTCATTTCGAGAGTAAGTTGGTCTTGACGAATTTTGTCTTCTCTTTCTCTCTCTCTCTCTTCACGTTCCTTTCTATCTTCAATAATACGCTCTAGTGCGAGTCTAGCGTCTTCTTCGACGTAATTTTCGTTTTCTGTAATGATCTTCTTAATTTCGAAAATCTTAAGCGTATCGTCAGCTAGTCCTCCTAACTCTTCTAAAAGTTCTAAAAGGTCCCCTTTCTTACCCTTATTTAAAAAGGACATTTTTCCAAATTTAGGGTTTCTAATTTAGGGTAACTAACTTTAGGATAAACAATAAAATTATCCCTCAGCTACTAGCTATACTTTCCGACGGTATGTGTCCTAACCGGAACTAACAAGTTCAAAACTGATCAATTTTAGACCGAACTATAATTTTAGCCCTTATGAACACCAAACTAGCACCGCACAATATAAACATTCACAATTTACTCAATACCTATCAAATCAAAATACCGAACTCTTACACAGAATACACATAAACAGAATTCTCAAATTAATCAATGCTCTATATAGATTTCTCACACAGTAATACACAAATACTAAATTATCACTGTTAATATCAAAGCATAAGAAACTTAAATATATCTGTTACTATTAAAAGAAAAAAATACTAAATAAACACTGTTATTATCAAAAGCGAAAAAAATTCACTTTCTTTAAAAATAGAGAAAAACATACAGTATTTGCAATTAACAAAACACAGAAATTGGCTAAACTTATTGCAATTCCTAACAAACAAAATATTGGTTCTTTACTTGAACACTAACTGGTTACTCATTCATATACCATAAAAACACACAGAAATTGGTTTTACTTATCACAATTCCTAAAACAATAGTTCCTACTTAGAACTTCAAATGGTTAACTCATACACCATTAAAACACAGAAATTGATTTAAATCATCCAAATTTCTAATATAAAATATCAGTTCTTAATACGAACTCTAAATGGCTATTTATACATATACCATCTAAAAAACACAGAAATTGATTTAATTCATCAAAATTTCTAAAATATCAGTTCTTAATACGAACACTAAATGGTTAACTTGTACATATACCATTTAAAAAACCCACAGAAATTGATTTAATTCATCAAAATTTCTAAAATAAAATATCAGTTCTTAATACGAACTCTAAATGGCTAACTTGTACATATACCATTTAAAAAAACACAGAAATTGATTTAATTCATCAAAATTTCTAAAATATTAGTTCTTAATGCGAACTCTAAATGGCTACTTATAAATATACCATTTAAAAACACAATAAAATAATTTTTACTTATTGCATTTATACAAAACCATTATTTAGTTATTAAATCAAAGCCAGAATCTGATAAAAAGAATCGGCCTACCTGTAATCCTTTCGTTCATCACTGATATCCTATGACTCTTCTGACACCAGTTAATAACAGTCTGTAAGGATTTCGCCTAAAACTAAGACTGACAGCCTTTAATATTTACAAAATGCTTTATTTGCATCCCGACTAAATATAGGCTTTATACAATAATTACAAAAAAATAAGCACTATCTGAGGCTATTCGCGGGGTTCAGGATATCATAATGGAACTCGGCAGGCTCTCCTTCTCTGGCACGCGTTCGGCGACGAGGGGTTCTTCACACCTGTAAAAACGAAGTCAACTGCCCCCATTTACATCAAGGTGGCGAATATATATCCTCGCCCATCTCTTTGGGTGGTTCCTTTTAAGTTACCGCTTGCCGCGCTGTGCCTTCAAGCGTCTGACCAGCCGACACTAGTCTTTCATCTGGACTCCATTGTCAACTAGGGAACCGTTTCAAAAGAGGTTCCTTTCTTGAAGTGTATTGAAGAGTCACTACGACACGGCTTTGTGTAACTAAACGGAAGGTCACCTTTCGGCACTGATAAAACACCTTAGATGACAAAGACGGGTGTCCCTTGGAATTTACCCGTAGGGACCGTCAAGTCATTACAGGCTATATTGTTCTACAAATCAAAATGTACCAAATGCAAAAATCCGCATCAAAATCCGGTAATTTTTATCGAAGTTATTAGCTTTTATATGTTTATAAACAATACATTTTTGCCATTTAAATTTCACTTTGTATATAATTTTCTCAAAATGAAATTTTTCTCGATAATGCAAATGTAAAATGTGATACGCGCTATATTTTTGCTTCAAATTACACGATATTTACCATACATTATCTTTATACATACATTAATAAAATTGTGCATGCATTTTTGTCTTAAAGAAGAGTAACTTATAAAAAGTGACTGTTTATATACAAAGAAGTGAAATTTTTGAAAAAAATTCATCCATTAATCGGTTTTACTTCTTTTAAAAAATAAAATATTGAGATATTTGTAATTCAATGCACAGAATGTTTTATTATGGTACAATAAATAAATAAAAAGTAAAATTATTATAAAAAAGTAAAAATTTTAGCGCAAGGGACATTTTAAAATTTCATTAAAATTATTTAATTTTTAATTAAAAAAATTTTTCTAAATAAACTAGAAATTTTTCTTATGTCGTTTATATTGCAAATATTAAACTATATTCAGGATTAAAATTTCACATAGATATAATTTAAAATAAAAAAGTTGAATCTCAACGTATACCGTCCCCTAAGTCATGGATGTCCCTGGCTTTTCCCTTCATACTGTATAACGTTAGAATTACCTCTGGGGTGCTTCCCAGCATAGCCAAAGTTATTCGCGATGCATGTGGGCGACCACCCTCAAGATAAGTGCATGTCGCAATGGTAAGAAAAGCTTCCGATAAAATAGTCGTGCTGATTTGTAATCTAAAACTACTTGAAGCTTTTAAAATGTCTCACAAAATCGTAACATACTATTACATATGAGTCATATACCATACTTATATGCTCGAAACCCATTTTTCATGCATTTACCGGGGATTCAATAACTGATTAAATTGGTGAATGTGTTACTAGATCCCCCCCCTCCCTTACTATATTATGAAATTAGTTTTTTATTCATTATCTTTCCGGAGGTAAAAATTTCTTTTAAGGAGATGCTCACTTTTAATAATGTATCTCTAAATATATGAAGAAAAAAGATTTAATTTTAGCTAAAAACTGTTTTCTATAAAAAACTAAAATGAATGTATCTGACTCAAATGGAAATAGTATTAATCAAACTTCTGATTAAGTTATTGTAATACATTTTAATAATTTTTATAGATCAGCTGTAGGAAGTACGCGTGTGCGCACGCACATGCGTTTATATATATATATATATATATACACATGCATACATACTTACATATATATCGCCCACTTCTTTCAACAACGTCATATCTCAAAAAAAAAGCGTGATTCTTCAGGAGAGTGGTTTTAAAGTTTAAAAGTAGAACAAATGTATTGAAAATCAATATTAATTCCGCTCTCTAGCGGCTAAATATTAAGCGGTAAAATATGACGATCTTGCAGTGATATACTACTCTTTTAGGGCATTCTGAAAACAGGTATAACTAAAAATTACCGATTTTTGAGATATGACGTTGTTGAAAGAAGTGAGCGATATATATATATATATATATATATATATATATATATATGTGTGTGTGTGTGTGTTTGTGTGTGTGTGTGTGTGTATGTGTGTGTGTGTGTGTGCGCGTGCGTGTGTGCGTGCGTGTGTGTGTGTGTAAATTTCCTTTGTTGCTGAAAGTAATAATAAGTGTAGCAAATTAATGGGAATACAGAAATTCCCATTGATACTACAATATCGCGACATTCTTGCTAAAATTCTTTTATGGTATAGTGTAGTCGTGATTTTGAGGCCGCACTATGACATTCATATCATGATGGATCACGTGGTATCTCCAACACTTGTGTTGACAGGAATGATGTTTTGATATATTGTTCAAATAACCGGAACAAACCGCTTAAAAGAACAAAAATTATCATGACTTAAACTGTTTATCAAATTAATTGACGAATACTTGAATTATTTTTTGCCTCTACTTTTTTCTATTAGTTACTATCTAACAGTTTTATTTTCTAATAAAATCCCAGTAAGATTAGGGATCATTATCAAAATACATTTGTGGTTTGTTGATTAAAATATTCTAGTTTCGAAACGTACAAACGGTAAAACTTTACCCAATGAATTTTCAGATTTTTTTTGGGCACGAACATAAGGAAGTACCCTAATTTTATTGAAACAACCGTTCTTTTGAATGATACTTAAAAATTTATTTCTGAAACGTTTTGATTAAATTTTATAGGAAATTTCCAAGTTCATTGACATTTTCCCCTGAAGTTGCTCTAATATAATTTATTCACATTTCTATTTTCAAAAGATACAATAATGCTTCAAAACATTTACATATAGTTGAGTTTCTCATATGCTTGTAACTTCTTTGGTAAACGAATAACCGCCAAAGTCAATGGCGTTTATATCACTGACAGAATATTTGTAATGCGCGAAGAATGTGATATCTTTATTATATTTCAAACCAAGAGATGAAGTTCGTCCCTGAAGTCACTGATCTCTTAGTTCCAAGAAATCTAATATAGGAACTGAATAAAGTTTGCAAACCCGATTTTCAAGTTCAATCTACTTAACTTCAAAAGTATTCAGTAAATTCTATTTTTCTCTCGAAATCTCGTTACACCTCTTTTCTGTGTTCCAGGAATTTTCCATTGTTGCTTAAATATGCTATTGTTATGCTATTATCATACCTCATCTTAAGATAGACAGATCGGGAAAAAAGTGTGAGCTGTACCATTAATATTGACGAGTTAAGGTCTATGACCGATTACATATTTTCGTGAAGTATACTTAAAAATGAAATAAAGAAAAAGTATGTAAATCATGTTTTACGTTCTTGTATGTTTTTGTCATTATATGAATGCGTTTAAACTAAGAATTTTCCTGTAAATTATATATAAATAAAAGTTTTGTAACATGACGGTTTTTAAAATAAAAAAAACGTATTCTAATGAATTGATGGAAATTATTTTAATATAAATAAAAGTCGAATTTCATTATGAAAATAAAACATCCTGAATCTAAAAATAAATTTTTTTTTAGTAAAACCGGATGAAATATATAATTATTGTCATATAATAAATTAATATCTACGACTGTTCTATGGAATATTTCCAGAAATTTGTTACTTCTCCGTATATGAAACCAATAATTTTCGCATTCGAAGCTGTGATAATATTAACAATGTTTAGTGCTGAAATATCCAATACACAATATTATTTATGTTATTACTATTTTTAATGTTATTATTAATATTTTTATATGTAATATATGAAATATGTATTATAAAATGTTTTGACTATAATTATAATATTCACATTAATATTAACAATATTTTGTATTGTATATTGAAATACAAAACATTCCAAATATTGGGACTACTTCGCTTAATATTATCGTTGGTTTTATTATGGAAAGGTAATAAATCCCTGAAAAGATATTTGAATATTTTGAGAGACGGAAATATTCAAATCTAGCCTCTTTAATTTCTATAATACTCAGAAATAGGGAAGTTTTGCAATCGTTTCAAAATTCAAGTCAAAGTGTTTTTTGGAAATCAAAGTATTTGGAGTCAAAGTGTTTTTTAAAAATGCTAGCCTATTTCTATGGCATTATGGCAGATGTTGATATGTCATTTTTTTCATGTTTTTGGCAAATTGAAAAAGTAACTTTTGTTGTGAAATATAAAATCGCTTATTTAAGTTTTTCAACCCAAATATTCTTTAGTTAATACTCAACCTAATAATCGTTGCCATAGAAATAGGCTAACGTCTTTACATAATGCATATGGCTGGTCTTAAATGAAAATTTTCAATTGGGGACCAAGTATTACCTCTTTTATACATAACATCATTTGCCAATACGAATAACTTAGTATTATTTCATAATTCCACTATCAGCTTTTGCCACATTAAAGACACAATTTTAAGGGTGGCATATCAACTTAAAACATAAAATTTTATTTTTCGGACATATCAACATCTGCCATAATGCCACAGATTTATCAATCTGTCTCCGAGCGCTATTACTCTCTCAAACACACTGCGATAGAAGCTCACATTTAGTTGCGTCCTTTATGTAACCGACGAAGGAATCTTTGCTATTCGTCTTGCCATTTGTCTATATGAGCTGTACTCAACCTTTTATTTTCTTCTCTCGGGCCGCATTCATATGTTTGCTACGGCGCTACACGGGCCGCAACATAGTACACTATACCTCGTAATATAATAATGTAAAAAATAAAATTCAAAACCTAAATGCATTCAAACCTTTATTTAAAATTGAGTGGGATTTTTGTTGATGAGACAAACTTTTGACTATTTTAGACAAATCAGGTTTATACTTGCTACATGCTACTACTCTCAATACATCATCAAGGTAAGATTCAGAAAGCCGATTTCTTTATACGTCCTTTGAATATTGCAGTTTGGAATTGGAGGATTCACAAAGATACGTTGATGCGAACCACGTGAGCAGCAGGTGGCACGATTTTGCACAGTTTTGTATTTTCAGACACTCATTTCCAAAATTATGTTTACAAAAGCACCTGTCTGATAAGGAGTTTGAGTGTTTCGGGCCGCGCGTAAAAGCTTTGTGGGTCGTATGCGGCCCGCGGACCACAGTTTGAGTATCCCTGTTCTATATGGTCCCTAAAGTTTATGAAACAGAATATATTTTCAACAAACTCTTACACTTCTGAAAATTTAATAAATTTAAAAAATGGTTTACATGTCACGTATCAGTTGATTTTGTAGAGACCCATGGTCAACACATTTTCTATAATAATAATAATAATAATAATAATAATAATAATAATAATAATAACAATAACAATAACAACAATAATAATAATAATAATAATAATAATAATAACAATAATAATAATAATAATAATAATAATAATAATAATAATAATAATAATAATTAATAATAAATAAATAAATAAATAATATAAAAAAAAAAGAGAGAGAGAGAAAGAGAGGCTAACGCAAATAAGGTATATTTTAGTAGAAATTCTTCATCGTTGCAAGAGTGGGTAAACGCGGTGAGAGAGGTTTGAAGACAAAAAAAAAGTTTTCTTTTTTGCTGCCAAACTTTAATTACTTTTTAAAGCAGCACATTACACAAACATGTAAAATAATTGAAAATACAACAAAGTAGTCTTATGCTGCTCTTCACGTCAGCCAACATGGCGGACCTATCTTCCTCTATCCCTCAAACTTGAGTGAAGTTGAGTTGTTGCTTCACAGTTCTTACAATTTTAAACATAAACCAATAGTACTAAGTCTACAGAGCTGTAAACAAAATCTTTTCGATCAAGGAAATAATAGCAAAATGGGCTAATAAATGAATTCAACTAATCAGTCAATGTTTTTCTCATCTCTGCATTTTTTGTAAGCTCATGTTTCCCAGAATATTTATTTTTATGCTAAAAAAATATAAATTCAACTACAGAAAACGTTTCCTTTGAAACTTCACCGAGTACGGTGAAATAAAGCAAAAGATAAGTGTAGACCAAGTGGAATGAAGAACGCATCTAGTTCATTCAAGGAGATGCAGTATTGACATTGTCAAAGAGAAAAGTGATGTAAAGACTTGTTAAAATGAAACCGCGCCCTCTCTGTAAACACTCCAAGCCGAAAAGAGCTCCTCGGTTGAAGGAGGGTGTCCATCTGCAGTTCGGAAAGACGTTTCAAAGACTTAATGCGCAGCACAGAAAAGAGAAGATGCTCTTTTACTTCTCTACCCACACGCCGTTTATATACAATGAGATACGTATAAAGTGGGATAAAGCTAGTGTCTGTTATTCTTGCCAAAGATTGAATGAGCATCAGAAATGACGTGTTTATCGTTCTTGCATCTAACTAAAATATGTCTTTGTTCACCAGAGTATTATTTCTGTATATTATTTCTAGTGACTATCCCTAGGATATTATTGACTTATATCTAGAAGACTTATATCTAGTGACTTACATCTAGAATATTATTTTCTAGTGACTCTACGTTACAAAGAAAAGTCAATTTTTGAAATTTTTAATAGCCTATTTCTTTATTATGTGATTTTTGAAGTAATATTATCTTAGTTTTGTTAATTTAAACCAAAGACATGATGCATGGGTTTTAAATATGTACGCACTGGTATTCCAAAGCTGAGTATTGTGGAGCTGTATGAAAATAATGTTTGTTTGTTTATGTTTTTGGGGAGAGGCTGGGGATACTTGTTGGCACGAGGAAGATAGAGAGCAACACTCCGTGTTGTGTGACCTCAACGTCACTCTTGATGTTGTGTACGTTGAATTTCCTTTTTCTAGTTTATTCGTTATTCATGTATCAGATGACATCATTGTGGCAGCTTCTGTAAAATATTCTTTTTAAAACAGCAAATTGAGCAATATTGCATCTAAACGTTTAAGATCCGAAAGACACTTTACAATACATTGATTACATTGTAAGCTGTATTACACTGATCTTTCGCATTCACCATAATCAGGAAGCGGATGTTATGATTCTGCTCTTAGTAGCTTAATAGATAGTTTGCTTCTGTCGACTCCGATGTTACCATTCATAATAATCTAAAATGGACATTAAATATTTTTAGCACTGGTTTACACAAATTCAGTCATCTTCATTATATATTTTTACTTGATAAGTACATAATTCTATGTACTGTATTCCCCTTTCATACATCTTACCAGAAATTTAACGATCTTACTGTTAAAAAGTCAGAAATGTTAGGTTCCTCTAATATTATGAGTGCGAGATTCTCAGTTATAACCATGTGATTCTTTGTAGCAGAGGTGATAGGTATAGCTAGGTCTGCATGAACTTAAAAACAATATTGGCCAATACAGAAAATGCCATCTCTAAAGTACTTTGAAATATAACTCATGAGATGAAAAAAGAAATTAAAACATAATACAGGACTTTTAATTACCAAGTTTGAAATTAGGGATATTCTGTACTTTTGCTGCCTTAAAGTGTTCAATATGCTGTTTCACGCACGAGAAAATATAATATCTTGTCATGTTATATCAGAATTTTGTATTGAAACCATTATTAATATGAACAGAAACTATAATCACGTCTATTGATAATGTTTTATCTCTTAAAGAGTATAAATGATTCATTTATAGTGATTTAACTTGAACTCAGATAACGAATATATATCTATTTCTACCAAACTAAACTGAGATGAAATAGTTAATCTTCCGATTTCCTGAGCACTCACAATTTAGGTTATTTAATACTTCCAATTAGCTTAGTTTTTTTTCAAATTTCGACATTCTTAAAACACATTTTATAGATGGGATTAAAAAAACTAACGATTTGATACAAATAATTTGGAATTTTCCATAAATTGCCTGTAATACTGAAATATTCATAATTGCATATTCTATAATATTTCGTAATTAACTAACAGTATGACATTTTGTACGAAAGTTCCCCCCTCCCCCTAAACTGATGATATATATGTGTACTGTTCTATGTTTGAAATGGTATAAGGAATACGCAAACCTATTTAAAGAATTTTTTTAGCCATTGAGCATATATATATATATATATATATATATATATATATATATATATATATATATATATATATATATATATATATATATATATATATATATATATATATCCTATATAAAAGAACAAATTTATCAAGTAGTCAAAATGACTAGTTGTAATATGTGCTATGTATCTGTATCAGTAAAAGAGGTAACAGAGGGGGAAAATAATTATAAAATGCATTGGGAGGCCCTGAGAATCAGCAAAAAAATCGAAAGTAGCAATTTTTATCCTGTTTTATCAAAAATTTTGTAAGTTTTGACTTCGACTGACTGAGTATTTCTAGAGTTAAAAATCTTTTCTCATATTTTCCTTTTTCCTTTGAACGGGGTTTCTTTACATAAATACTGTACGTGGCTTAGTAAGGAAGTGTTCGAATACAAGGTATCCTTCCTTAATCATCGACATTTCATTTTCTTTACGTCTGCCTTAATTTATAAAATTATACAGAATATTAAATAGTTTATATCTTAGTGTATCTAATAGTGTTTATTTCTACGGTATTTCTTCTTTATCTTTTAATTGTTAATCTTTTTCTTAAAGATTGGTATATCTCATAATTATATATTATGTAGTAATTTGAAGCCCATAGACCACTTTACATTTTGTGTATATAGTACTCTTACGAACATAACAAGATATTTTTTGTTTATGCGTCCGGGAGTGATAATTTTATCAGGTGTGAACTGTTTTGAAAGCGTGCCTTAATTACGTCAAGACAGAAATCGTTTGACTGAACTTCACCCTCTTCAACGTAAGCACTTGTGAGTTTACTCTTAGAGTAATGTTTTCTTTTGGAAAGCGGACATCGTAACAATCATACAAAGAAATCATTGAATTTTTTTTTCCAATGATTTTATTATTGCTTTTTTTTTTGCACTTTATTGGTTTATTTTTGGAATAAATCCAGCGGCGATATAGCAGATTCACATTTTCATTTCTTGTACTTTAGTATATTCGTTCATGTAGCCTGCAGATTTACTATTAAAGTACAGTTATAATACATTTTTTCATAAAAATGAAAAAGTCTTTAAAGATAGAGAAGTTAATATTGAAACATCCCCTTAGCACATGTATAATGTATAAATAATAAAAATTCATTCGCACATTTTCCTTAAAAGCACTTACAGATTCAATAAATTACTTTGTTTTTCATTATAATACTATGCTTGTAAATGTCAATTTTTCTACCAAGAAGTGGTGTTACATCCTTTAAGTGCACATCATTTGAAAATGAAGACTGACGTTTTTCGCAGTTTCAAAACTCTTTACGGTTACACCTTCTTAAACCCGAGGAAAAAAATGTCGAAATCGAAGACGATAGAATTAGGGATTTACTATCTTCTGACAGATTTCGTTCTTTTCTGGCTTCAGGCCAACACTGGTCATCTGCAGTATTTGGAATGGTCAAATTTGGTCTCCCTCTCTCTCCCTGGACATTATCCCTCCCCATTCTTAAGTAGCTTGGTGTCTTCTCGCTCAACCTAGACTAATTTACATATCCTTTAATACTTCTACGCATGATTTTTATTGTACATTCTTGAGGAATTGTGAGGCATCATGAAAACATTTTCTGAGAAAAGTGATCGGAAAGTGATAGGAAGCTGTGTTGCAAGAAAAAGAACTAGTAACAAAAATAATGATGCATTACCTTCCCAAACAACACTGTGACATGTCAAATGCATAAATTTTTAATTGTGACTTTGACTTTTATTATGATGATATTACAGTCATGTTGCAACGCAACCGCGTTGCAACATGTAGTCCGGTTTACAGTGAAGGATCATAGCATAGGCACATGACGCGCACTTGGGGCCTCCGAAAGTTAGTAGCTTCCAAGAGATACATTCAGAGAATCTCAGGCAAAGATAGCATCTTCATCTGGACTATCTGCCGTTCATCGAACGACAAACGGCATAGTACAAGTTTTTACTACTTAGTAACTAACCAATACACTTTTCTTTTCGACGTGAGAAAATATCTCAAGTAATAAATTATATTTATATATTTAGAACAAGGGCGCCTAAAAGCTAGATTGCTCTTGGGGACCTCCAAATGCTTTATCTGCTACTGCTGGTTGAGGCACCTTTTTATGATATGAAATCATTCTGACAACGCGTCAACACCATACAACACGAGTAGATTGTGATTTCTGAAAAAGTAAATGCGATATTTTAAAGCGCACTTGCACTGCCTTTGCTATATCAGAAAGAAGTTGCAGGCCCTGGTTACCAAATGACTAAATCGCTGGTTGCCCTTTTCGACATTTTTAAATTACATAATTGTTATATGGGTCGCAAGTAAAAGTAATTTTGAGAAAAGAAAATTTTCCTTGACCAGACTTCGTGTTCTGTTTCTTTCTGTCTCCCCCACTTTAAGAATTCAATTCATTCTTGTTCTTATCCTACCAATTTCTTTTATCGAGTCCAATTTCCGTGATGTATTGAAGCTTATTGCCAATTCAAAACGCTCTCTGAACCAAGACTTCCTTCCATTCAGTATATAAATTATTTACGCTTTAATTAAAGGCGGTAATAATTTTTTAAACATGATCAAGTTAACATGTAATCGCCCTATTTATATTTTAATACCTAATATGTAAATCAAACTCCAGATATCCATCGATATTTTAAAAGCAACAACTCCAAGTCTTGTAATTCAATGCTCCTTTGAGTCACGCGCAATTATACAAACACTGAATTGGCAGTTCGTTTTAATATTATTTTAATAACTCTCTCGCTTCATACACCTGAATGCCAAAGAAATAAAGAAACGACATTGGGGAGGGTCGTAAAAAAGGGTTATGATTCGTCTTTTTTCCTCCGCTGTCACGCCGTGTGTCAGGTATGGCTCACGAATCGGGAAAATATCCATCGAAATTCGTGACATCTAAAACTGACAGGACTGTCTCTGCGTGCGACAAGGTCACGGTTACCTTTACGAGTTCTCCTTTTTTCATGGGCAAAGGGATTTATCTTCTCTGACACGATTAATTTAATTGCGATATAATGAGGCGTAATGATATGTAAGTTTTTCGTGCATTATATGTTACAAATAATGCATGGTATATTTAACTGCGAAGCCGTAATGAACACGTGAGGATTTCTTTAAACTGATATAATAATTGCACATTTAGTGAAGATTATATAATAATTGCATCAACAAATAAAATGTTAAAGGCCACAAGGGAAAACATTGTTCTAAAGTAGAAGGAACTGAATTTATACTCAACAGGGGTACGCATGCGGTGCAACAAGCGTACCCGAAACACTCACACTCATTATTAGGCAGATGATTTTGCAAACTTAATTTTGAAAATATATGCCTGAAAAATACAAAACTGGACAAAAATATGCCACCTGCTGCTTACGTTGTTCACATCAACGTATCTTTGTAAATCATCCATTTCCAAAATGAAATATGCGAAGAATGCATATAGAAATCGACTTACCGGTTCTTACCTTGATGACGTATTGAGAGTAGCATGTAATCACAAAACTATAAGTTTCCCACCAGGAAGGCATCAACTACGATTGAACTGAAGACTAGTCACTGCAGTAATTCCTGTTCACGCAGTCGAGGGTTCACTTGTCCCTTCAATTAGTATGAGCCTGGGCGCCGGACGGACAGTACAGATCTGCCGACCAAATTGAGCAACCCGGGGCCCCTGTAGCAAGTAGAAACCTGATTTGTCTAAAATTGTCAAAAGTTTGTCTCAACATAAAATTGAAATCACACTCATTTTTAAATAAACGTTTGAATACATTTAGGTTTTGAGTTTTATTTTTTGCAGTACTATATTATGGGGTATTACGTAACGTAGCAAACATATGCATGCAGCCCGACTGAAAAAGAGGTTGAACATGACTGCCTTAAAGCAATATTGATGTTCATTGAAACACTTTTAAGTTGTGATATACAATTATAGTTACACGAGGATAATCTTAGAGACTGGAAAATAGTATTTTGAGGAGAAAAAAATATCAAATATCTAAACAGGGAACTAGTAGTATAAATTTTTGAATAACAACCCCATGAGAAAATTTGGGGGATATTTTAGGGTTTTTTTAGCTTAAATCCTTTCCCACGCGGCTAAGATGATGATTTTTAGCTGATGCTTACATACACTAGGTCAGTGGTGTGCAATGCAAACTGTGGATCGCAACCCACAGAGGGGTCGCGAAATAAATGAAAGGGTTCGCAGATAGTTTGAAGTAAATTTATAACATTGAATTAATTAATTAAAAATATGCTTTAAATTTTCTATAATTACGTATTTTTAATATTTTTATTTAAATTTTTTAAATGTTAAAAAATATATTATGACTGTTATATAAGGTGTCAAAGAGCAAGGATATACTTACAGCGCTTCTATTCTATCTGTGTGAGAGTGGGTTCTCAAAATGAGTTGCTCTAAAAACCATACAACGATTAAGACACGGAATATGATACGAGAGTAGCACTCTCAATTATTTCAGCAAATATTAAACAAACATTGTTCGCGGTTTAGGCTCACCTTTCTTATTCATTTTTTGCTATTTCAATTTTGTATAAGTAAATGAAGTTTATAATTTTCGATACTTTAATATGTAGCTTATAATTTTGAAAGCATGCTCTTTTTTATTTTTATTTTTGTTAATTTTTACCCAAAGAAAATACAAATACATGTTATTATTGCAATATGAAGTTTTGGTCCCATGAGATTTGGGAAAAATAAGAGTAGACATTTTTTTTGTTATTGTGCAAAGTTTATAATACCTATAAACTACAGTTCATTGATTTTAAAAATACTCTGTCAAAATTTGCTTATTTTCTTACTATCTTTTGTGAACATATTCCTAATTTTTAGAAAATTTTGCTACGACCAAAAAATGTTCACCAGGGGTCGAGAGACTTTTTGTTTAAAGATAGCGGGACGCGGTCGAAAAAAGTTTGCTCACCACTGCACTAGAGTACATCCTAAACTATCGCCAACAAAACGCCAATTGACTTGAGAAATCAAATGCCTTAATCAGTCAGAACACGTTATAATGACCTTCTGCCAAGGTCGGGATTTAGATCTCACGTATCTGGACTGTGAAGCCAACGTCCTGCCTACTGAGACGATCTGAAGAAATCTTATTTCGCTAATTTCATTCCACTCACTCTCCTCACCTTCGTTTGCGGCCAACGTACAATATGTCGGCCTTTCACAGCAATGACCCAGGGAATTGACGTCTGTTATTTTAATTTTTTCTATATTTTTTTGAAAATGCTGGGATTATTTTCTCAGCGAATATTTTTTCTTGGTTTCCTAACGATGTGCATGATCTCTTTTCAAAGTCGAGGGACATCAAGCGATTGTCTGCCTACAGTAGCATTTCGAAGCTAGTGGCCTAAGCACTAGATAATCACGACGATACGATGGGATGAAATCTCATATTGCGAATTCCAGCCCTCGCGGAATTATTTAGAGAAACGAGTTTTGTTGACATGACGTTGCTCCAGAAAAATTACAGTTAGGAGTGTAGAGACTGGCGCAAATCCTGGAGCAAAATTTCTTACTAGAAGTTCTACAAATTAATAATATTAATTTACTTGGAACACTTGTTGAGCATCCATAACAAGCAGGGATGATTTTACTTCCCTGCTTCGTGTCAGACCTGACTACACTTATCCACAATTTATATCACACTGTTCTTTAGAAAACAACTTTATTATTAAATTTTTAACTCCAAGAGAAATTAATATTTTAATACGTGAAATTAAGAAGGATGAAAATTTTCTTGAAGTATGTTGTGATGGTTCAAGGTAACCTTTTAGATTTTTGAGAAAATTAAAATACTCATTGCTTTTGAGCTACAAGTGGTGCAAAATGCCAAAACAAACTGTTATGCGACTGGTAGCTCGTTTTAGCAAGCTTTCTCTTTGATTCAATAAAACGACGTCTCTAGCGCATTTACTCAGCTTATTCATCGCTGTTATTTTTAGCGTAGTTGAGTCCCACATTTGGAAATTAACATATTTGGGAATACATATTTGGGTCACATATTTGGGAATTAACATTTCTGGATATTGCGTATCTTTGAGGTCAGTTGACTGAGTTACTGCCGAATAAAGAAAATTTTAACTTCTCTGATCGCAAGTCTGTAGTTCGGTGGTTGTAGATGTAACGGTTTGTGTGGGCTATTCCCGACCATGTAACACGAATATGTATGCACTAATGCTGCCCTCTCGTTTCGAAAGATCTAGGAAAATATCCACCGCTATGGTTAATCAACAAAGCTTTGTTGTGCCTAAGCACTCCACTCTTTCTCTAATTTTGTGGTTTGCATTTTATAGTGCAGAACAGGGGAAGGTCAAACGCTCTTCAGTAGATTAAGTTAGAAGAATTACTGCTGCAAGCGAGAGAAAAATTAAATTGTCCTGAGCATAAAATTAACAGAGATTACAGCAACGAACAGAAGCAAAACTAGTTCCCAGGCGTTGATCGAAACTGCTCACTTTGAATCTAATAAATGTTAAATAAATGAATGAGTAAAATTTAAACGTAGAAGTGCAAATTGACTAGTTAATGTTTTTAAAATCCACTCATCCACGTTTCTTTTTTTTCTCCGCTTCCGTTTTTGAAAACGGCTCTCGCTCCCAACACTCTCACGTATCTATTTCAAGCAATTTTTTTTCTTCTCATTAGCGGCAAGGTCGGCTTCGATTAGGGAAGTCAGTGCCTGTGTTTTGGCGGCTGATGGAAGTACAGTGATTTCCGCTTATAAGAATCACGTTTGTTATTACTGTTTTTGATTCTTATAAGCGGTTGATTCTTATAACCGAAATTTAGGTTTTTGGACAGGAACACACACACACCTATATATACATATATTGGATAATTTACCATAAAATACTCTTTAATTTACATTAACTATCTTTTATTAAAATTATTTTTTATAGTTTTAAAAATAAAACTTAATTTTTAGACCTATAAGTAGATACACATGATTATAGTAAGAGAAGAAAAAAATACAATATTTGTTACAAGTTACAACATACCTGCTTAACAGTTTTAACATTTCAACTACAGGAAGGAAGCAAGAAAAAGTTTTCTACGGTAGTTTGACGTAATGAAGTTTTCAGAAGGCTGTTTATACCTCATTGAATACTTACAGTCTCAGACGAAGATTTACTCGGACGGGTAAAGTTGCCCCCGGGTCAAGCTAATAGGACAGTGTTGTGGTAAAGCGTTTAAGGGGAAACTATTATGTTATGTCTAATAAAGAAAGGGGTGAATTTTAGGACTATATTCCATCCCATCTTATCAATCTTTCTTAAAAAAAAAAGAAAGAACTTCGTGCCTTTTGAGGGTTTAAGTAGCTTTTTTGGAAAAATGAAAGGAAAGCGAAGAGTGTAAACTGATTCTTAAAACCGGTGGATTGATTCTTTAAAGCGAAAATTTTAACATGGAAATAATTCATTTGTTTTTGTTTTCGCGATATTGATTCTTATAAACGGTTGATTCTTATAACCAGTGATCACTATAAGCGGTGGTTACTGTAGTTGATTACGTTTATTCACGTCGGCAGTCGTACGCTGATCATCGACGACAGAGCGTATCTGATGTCTGTTTTGGGACAGCTTGTCATTCATGGTTTCCAGTACATAGGTCTCGTTAATGAGCTCGTTAAACGACAGACGCAGCAGTATTCGTCTCTCCCTCTTTAAGCGTACTGAAATTAGACTGAAACTTAGGTGAATGTTGCTATTGTAGGATTTCTATATTCGATGAAAAGGGACAAAAGAGCATTGTGTATAAATAAAATTGTCTGAGGGACGCTAATAGATTCTGCGGTTTACAGCGTTGATGTTTATAGTTTAAACTGTTTGTACGTTTGAAACACGTCAGACTTTATGCATTTTGTACGATAGGGTATTTCATGAAACCATGAAAAGAGTAGCGTTTATGTGTCCTATAGGAATTTAATCGGAGTCTCGAGGTTTCAGACTTACCTGGAGCATTCAATCTTTGCTTACCCTTATCTGATCGTCGTTTTTATTCCTGTTGCTTGGCACTCGAAAGAGGGTACTTGTGGAATATTTCCCATGTCGTCCTTAGTCCCTCTATCAATTTTGATGGAATTCCGGCTGATAGATCGCGCTACAGATGGCTCTGAGTAGTGTCAGTTTAAAAAATATCCCCCTGTGTGTGTGTGTATGTATTTATATATATATATATATATATATATATATATATATATATATATATATGGCTCATCTTAATAATTAATTGCTTAGCACTGAGATGCGAATATAAATTTTGGGATCAGTTGTGATATACAAGAATTATTTCTGCAGTAGAACTATTTTTATTTTAATGCTTCAAAGCAAGAAAATTTCATAATTATTTGTCACTGGATAGGGAATAAAAGTAAAACGATAAATGCCTCAAAATATGCTTCTAAAAAACATAATAGTATTTCTGTTTAGATGTATTTTAAGCAATTTTTTTCACAGTCAAGCAATTACGTCTTGAAACATTACACACATGAGTGCTACTGCTGGAAAATGACTACCCCAAAACTGATTTCCGCTGAAATGCTTCACGTGTTCTAAAATAAGAATCCATTTCCATCCATCTTTATCAGAACATTATTTTCCCAGCCTGAACTATCACAAGTCCGGTTCAATAGCCACAAAAGCAGGATATGTCTTATTTGCAAAGTGCAAATACAGGTAAGGTGTCCTAACATTGCTGCATCAGTGTCCCACTTGAACATAAGCAGAGGAGTATGTTTTTGGTTGCGTTGTATTTGGAACCCAAACAATCCAAACTGGAATAAATATAGAATGTTAAATATGTGTAATTCCATTTAGATACCAGTTCACACCAGAGTTTTTAGTTTAAAATGAACGATATCTGGTAATACTTGCATTTGATTATAAAGTTAACAGTAACACACACATATGCATCATTATGTATTAGCTTAGTATTAACTAAATACTTACGATATAAAATTTTCAGACAGTGGCCGATTGGATAGGGCGCTGGCATTCGGCTCAACATGAAATGTTTGGTAAATGTAAGGGGAAATTGTATGGGAATTTTTGATTTATTTAGGAAATACATATGTAAAATATATATTTTAACTATTCATTTCTTATATAAAAAATACTAATTTTAAATAGCCCCCAATTACATATTTTTTTTAATTTTTACTGTACTTGGTTTCATATATTCACTATTATTTGTATCTCATAGTACTGAAGTATATCAAAACATAGTTTGCGTGGAATTTCTATCCGTGGCTTCGAGTCCCTCTAGTTAGCATGGAGGCTTATTGCCTTTCATACTCGGATTTAAACTGTAGGGCGTGGTCTACTTAGCTTTCGAGTAGCAAAAAATGACCGTAACCCTCTATATTAACCATACAATTTTCAATGTTCTCTGATGTGACAAAAAATTTTTACATTTTCAAATGTGGGTGTTGTCATTAAAATGAGACCAATGATGAATTTTTAAAGAAATTCACGAAGGTACGTAGCGAAATTACCAGTTTCGTATGAAGCATGTATACGCATAAGGGTATATCCTAACTTCTGTCCAGGCGTCATATCACGGGTCATAAGTCGTATCACAACTTTTGTATTATGATCTGGTACGATGTACGGCATGCATAGAGTGTGATGATATGATTATATGAAGTCTGTGTGAACAGACCACTCGAAAGGAGTGGAAATTGAACCTAAGACCACTAAATTTCGAAGACAGCTTTCTAACCTTTATATCATCCTAGCAAATATGAATTCATCTCTCACATCCACTCCTGCTTTCTTTTGCGATTAATGAGCAAGTTGCCGGATTTTTATTTTTTTAATCTAATGACACAGGATGTTGGCCGCAAATATTATTTTTATTATATTTGTTTCACGATGACTTTTTTTTATGATGAATATTTTTTGCTTTTTACTTCCAAACGATCCTTAATTATTCTTTCCGCAGTCGGATGCCTTTGTAACTACACCTGTCAAGAGTGCGTATTGGACTCTAGACCTCTAGACCTCGAAGCCAGTGTCCTAACCACTAACCCATCGTGACGATGTAAGGGAGCCCCGCCTACTGAATTCCATCCCTTAGATTTTGTCCGCGACCTTCCGTATCCATATTTTATTCTTCAAACTCTTTGTTTCCACCATAGCAACATCTATATCGCTACCTCCTCGTTGTCTTTCGCTAACTTCGGAAAACGTTCGCACCCTGCTAATTTAAATTTCTAACGCCACTTAAGCATTTATTAAACATGCACTTACACAAAAGGCAGACTGCATTTAAGCGAACTTTGTAGTGATTCTCTACCTTTCCCAACGTTCACAGAGCAGGGGAAAGCCGGTCTCATCATCGTCATCTACTCTTAAACTGGATATATAGCTGAGGAGCACATGAACAATGCCATGAGTGTAATAGCTTAAGATGTTGGTGCTGCGTTCATCATTCATTTTCCCCCCCACTGCCCGCAGGAGCAATTTATGATCGCGACGCAGGAGCAATTTATGATTCAGACTGTTAGTACAAAGGATAAAATTCTATATCTTCAAGAAATACATAATATTTAATGCTCTATCTGACACGAACATTTGACATCAGAATACGTACGATTGAAGGGCGGTTATAGTAGATTATGCATTTGTAGTCTTATTTTAATGTGAGAAATAAAGGAAGCTTGTTTAAGGATGCACGCAGCATTTAATCCGCGTTATAAGAGAAAAAAAGCGTTCGTCTTAGAGAAAATGGGCAAATCATCCTCGAATACCACATTCCTTGCGAAACAGTAAATAAGTTGAGTGAATGCTCTATTTCAGCTTGACAATAAATAGATAATATTACTTGATAATTTGAACATTTAATCATCCCTTCAGCCTGAACCTATAATGAAGAGTTTTGATCCGTTTTTGAACTTAAATCCATACACACACGCACACTTACATATTTATTATATATTTTACATATAATATATAAAAATGTGTTCTATATTCATTAACTCTTCAAGCTATCAAAAATTTAACAGGACATAAGGGTCAGCTAATTAAGCTTACTACAGTTGTGAAGAGTATTTGAGAGTATCTCAAAAACTATTCACAATGAGAAAATAGGATGTGCAGATGTATATAGGAATATATATATATAGGATAGTAATTAGGATAGGATGTATATAGGGACTAAAACATTGCAGAAACGATTTTATGATGAAATTAAAACAATAAAAATTATCTTTTGGATTCGTAATAAAAATTGAGAATATACTTAACGGTCTTTTTTGTTGAACCTTTTCTTTTCTTTAAATTTCTATTATCTAGATAGATTGTTGGTAATACTAATTTTTATTTTGTCTGATGAAGATTTCTACAGTAAAAAGCCAATTTTGACTTAGAAAAATAATTATACAGTTAACTCCTTTTGGAGGATGTTTATACAATTAAATCCTACACTTTTATTGCAAAAGAGAAATTTAAAAAAAAAAAAAACTTCACCCGAAAGCCCATTTTCAGCCAGTTTTATGAACCCATTGCCCTCGCAAACACGCCAAAATTCTTCTCTTCAGCCTGAGATACTTGGTTCCGCTATATTCACTCATCTGATTCGCGACCCATCACCTGCAGCGATAATTCCTAAAATAGACCATCCTATTCAGCAAGGAGAATGGAAAGGAAAAAGAATTTTTCCAACCTGAACCTCCATCGCGAACGACCTGCATCATTATACAAGTTTGTTTCTGCCTCTAAAAACAATTTTTGTTGATTATGATAGCAGTCTTAGAAACATCTGTGCTTCGTTTCGAGGCGCTCCGCTAATTTTTTGCATTGTTATAATTTAGTTTACTTTTAAATTGTATTTAATATAACAGATAAAAGTTTATTATATTAACTGCATCTTAAATATTCTAAATAATTAGGATGAAAAATATCTTTTGCAAAACACATATAACATGTACACGCTTTTACAACACTAATTATTATTAATTCAAGTTTTTATGGGTAGTTTCGATAGAATTTTATAATTCAGATCTACTTCTACTTTACAGCTAACATTTTACTTATTGTAAATGTAATAAATTTCACCTACAGCAAATATTTTTGAAGTTGTAAAGTAAAAATGCTTCTTTCTTTATGCTTTACTAAAAACATCTTATTTACTTCACGGGGGAAAAATGTGTCAAACTTATTCACAAAGCAGCATTTTAAATGATAATTGATCGTGATCAATACTTATTTTTTTATTTTACTTTTATTATGGAATATTTTATTTTCAATAAGTCGATCTTTTCGACGTCGCGACGCTGATAAAGTTAAAACATCAGAATTAATTTTATTATCAGGAAAAAGTTTTTAATGCTACAATCCAAGACTCTTGTCTTGTTCCTGGAGCCTAACGTGTCTGCTGGTTTGTCAGTTAGGAATAAATTTATCTATTTTTAAAATTTAGTTGTTCTGATAGCGTTTGATTTTACATTTTCTCAGTTAAAGTCTTTATCTAGTATTTACACGCAGTTTACAGTTATATCGATTGCAAGCTTTTAGAAATTCCAAAATTTATCAATTCATGCTGTAAAATATGTTAAACTTGAAAAAAAGATTTTGTTGTCGTTTAGCTGACAGTATTATTTTTAAAATTATATGTCTTCATTTTTACTTACGCAGGAAAAAAAAAGAGTTTGTTTCAAATATATGTGTTTTGCCAAAAGAGCACGCAGAAGTTTTCATTTTATTCAAGAATGGGAAGAAAATGTTATCCTCTTAAAATTTAATTTAATAACTATTTTAAAAATTTTTCAATCATAGAAAAAACAGGGTGTAATAGTTTTGATTTGATCTCAACAGTTTCTAAGTTCTTTTCTGAACTGATTCACTTAACATGCATCTTATTGTGACAAATTTAGAAGAAATTTTTCTTTATAAACAAAAACAAAAAAGAGATTGTTTTGAGTATCAGTGTTTGACCCTAAAGCATCAGTAATTCATTATTTATTGAAAAAAAAAAAAAAACTAAAATCAATACACTTTTCAAAAGTAAACTTGACAGTTTTTTGACGTAATAACTATTTCAAAGATTTTTTTTAAAAAGGCCATCGTTGTTTTGATAATTTTCAACAGTTTCAGTAATTTTTTTCCCATGCTGAGCTGATGCACTGAACATGCATCGAATTTTTATAAAGTAAGATGCTGCCAATCAATTATTAATAAAACAAATATTTTAGCAACAAATCCTATTACTAATCATATATATATATATATATATATATATATATATTTCTTATATAAATTTATTCATATCCTGTTGCACGAATTATAGGAAACTGAAAATCAATTGTTTATATAGGTATGGCTTATGTTTAAATGAGGTATGGGTAAACACACTGACATTTTTATACCTGCTTACGAAGTCTAATACTGTCGGGTCTGCAAAGAGCCATAATCACGTTTTCAAGACGTGTGCAGAAGATCCTTTGTAAACATAGCTCTCATTTATATTCTTGCTATTCCGCGAACTCAAAATGTATGAAATATTTTTCGGAAACGCTGTCCTCTTTGCTTATGCATTTTTCATTCTGTGCGTCTGTGCGTGAAGATTGAACCATGCATCTACCGAAACTGTGTTGTTGTTGAAAGACTTTAAAAATATGTACTAATTAGATAATAAACGGAACATGTTTTTGTTATTCCTATGTATGATGCTTCACTGGCATTTAGGAATAATTTATAATTTCAAACGCTGCAGAAATAGCTTTTGCCATGCGTATCTAAAATTGCAACTTCCTGTAAAGAATGGATACAATATCTGTCGATATTTTGAGATCATTTCAAGAATCATTGGGGGGGGGGGAAGAAATAAAAGTATTTTTCGCAGTTGATTTCGATATACCAGTCACTAGAGTAAATATTTTATTGTGGTTAAGGACAATCATTAATGACTTTTGTCAGTTGAAACTAACGTTTTAAACTAATTTATCATTACTTACTGTTTTAAAACATATGCCCAGGATTCCTGAAATAGAGAAAATACGCATGCTCCACTTCAATTCTTATTTTCGTAAAAAGTAGGGTGTTTTTGCCAATGTTATTAAAAGAAAATTATTTTAACCGCTGCGCAAATAATTCGCGACACAGTGGCTACGAAGTGGCTTCCACATTGTTGTTAAGTTAAATTTCATTAATTAAATTTGTTGCGATATTTTAACGTAGGATTACGTTCCTCAATAACGGTCCTCCGGAAAGAAAAAAAAATCAGAGTCCGTCGCGAGTTATAATTTTGGCAGCGCGCCAAACCCAGTAGCAGTAAACAGTTAAACAGAAAATTACCAAAATGCGTTTAACCGTTCAGCTGGCGTGCCCGTGTACAGAGTGCAACATTTTTGTAATTTTGAATGGTTTGTTTTTACATGTAAGGTTTGAATGTCCTAAGCAGTTTCTATTTATAGCTACACCCTTTATAATACAGGTCTGATTTTCTGGCCCCTGTATTCCTTTCCATTCATTGGTAGTCGAGATTTAACCGTGGTAAACCGGCGATTATAGTGGATTACAATACGACAAAAGCAGGAGTTGTTGTAGTCGATGTGCAGCTATTACACGGTATCCCGCATATCACGAAGATAGACAATCTTTTTGTTTTTTTAAGTTTTTGGACACAATAGGAATCCATTCGCAAGTTGTGCTTAGATCCCATAAACCGGGCAGTTTTGAAATAAGGCGACTGTATCTGCATTCTTTGGCCTTTAATTATAAATATATCTCAATATTATCAACATTTTACATCTTGTTATAAAACGGAGAATTTTTATTTTCAATCTGAAAAAAAAAGTTTATTGTAAAAGGAATAATCAAGGTTGAAAGAGACGTTGCACTTTGTGCCACGCGCGCCTGCTGGTATTCCAAAAATTGGCGCGCGCGCTGAAGGGTTAAAAAAAAGAAATAAAAGAACTAAGCAACGATAAGTAATCCTACGTTAATAACCCGCGGTAGTTTCGTTAGAAGAGACTACATGAAATATTTTTTTTTATCATCTGTAGTAGGATGTAAATTTAATACAACAGGTAAATTTTTCAAAAGAAACATTTGATGTGAATAGATTCTTGTGTCTAAAACAAAATTAAAAAGTAAATTCCTCCCCATATTTTCCATGAGGTTTTTCAACTTATCTAACGAAACCATCAAGTGACAAATTGATCTTTTTATATGTTTTTCATTCTTCCAAACACCTCTTCAAAATTTCTGATTTTCATTACGGCTCCAATTTAAATATTTTCCCATTCAAAGTTATGCAGAAGGGCATAAGACTAATGCATAAGAAAGTCATTTCCTCCGCTTTGTTTCTTTTCTCTTCCAATGTAAACAATGGCTATTTACATGCTTGTGTATACTTTATTCGCACCCATAACAATGATGAAAGTTTAGGTAAAAAAACGCATCCTGTTATAATAAGAAAATACCTATACCCATAAACGCGCGGCCTCGTCTTCTCAGTTGTTTTAGGTGTGTGATTGGAATGTGCTTCACATAAGAGCACATTCTTGTTTGGAATACATGGTCATTTGCTTCGAAAACAGTCTTAACTTCGCATAATTAACCAGGTTATGTTTATAATTATTTTTGAATTTTCCAGAGGCCAGATGCAACTGGAAATGCAAGCAAAACAGTTGTAATATAGTCAAAGGAAACACCATTAATACGTTGTTGTCGAGGGCAGAGAAAAGACTACAAATAATGTATGAATTATGCATCGATGAAATTTCGTTTAAAGGAGGAAAAATCATATTAAATGCCTGTTGTTTAAAAACATGAAAAAATAAACAAATGAAAGGGCCATTTACCGCTGATGGAGTGTATTTTGTTTTGATTTACTAATTTTCACGTTTATTAATTTTCTGGTCCTCATTATATGAATTTTAGTTCAAAATTGTAACAGAAAAATCTATATTCATTAAAATAAATCTAAATTATTACTTTGGCTGTAGAAAATATTTTAGTAAGGGGAAAATTTGTTTTAAACTACTTTTAAAATAGTTCGTTTTTAAGATTTAATTAGTTTTTTTAAATGAATTTTGAAAATTTCATTGCTTAGAAATTATCTGTGCTATTCTTATTTTTATTTCATATAGTCTTCAGTTTTGTATGACGTTATAATGCAAGGGCGTCTCTTATATAAGGTGGTAACTTATATAAGGTAGGTTTTTTTGAAACTTGAGATGTCCTTTGTTATTCTTTCTTCACCACTGTTCTTGTATTCTTTTGACTCTCCTATTATTTCTTTTAACTCTTAGAAGAGGACGTATCAGATTATGCGTATTGCATTGGTATACTTTTCCAAAAATTCCTCTTTCACGCGGTTGTATGTGTGTAAGTCTGTGTATTCCACAAACTCACCCACGAGTTTGTCTTCATTAGCAAAAAAGGGTTCAAAAGTATGGATAAAACTGTAAAAAACTGCTATTACTTGAAGATTATCTTGCACGTGTTAAACGCAATTTGCTGCACACTTTTTGCTTATCTCAAAACTGCATAAATTCCTGGAAAAGGATTTTTTTCCTTTTTCCCGAGGTACGCAAATTACATCTTAAAGTGAGATAGTGTACACGAAAGTTAGACTGAGTTCAGTGACGTATAACTGAAGTCTTTTAACATTATCTTTAACTGAAGCGTCGCGGGTTTTCGTAAAAATTACGGATATCTGTTAAAACCATGACACAGAAAGATCACGTCCTACTGTACTTTTAATCTATTCTTGTTCCTGCCACATAGCAAACATTACTCTGAGGAGGATTTAGCTCTGTGAGCAATGAGACAGGTGAATCCGATCCGTTTCCTCAAAGATTGCACGGCTTGTAGATCGGTTTCTAGATAATATCCATGCTGCTCCAAATAATAGCGGTTTGTGGTAATGCGAAATATTAATACTGCTCTATTGTTTGATCTGGCACAATACTCGAAAATTTACTGCTTGTCTAAGACAGTGGTTCTCAACCCTGTGCCCACGAGGGTGTTGGAATGAGCCCTATTTAATTAAAAAATTTCTTTTACATATTTTATTATTTACTGTGCTGATTAATAATCTATTAAACGCGGACAACACGCCACCAACAGCACACTGGTCATCATTCGGCGAGGTGATCACGTCACCGAGAGATCGCTACTCTCACGCTTAAATTGGCTGTCGACAAATTTTACCTAATCCTAAGACCGTAAAAAATTTCCTAATCTTAAAAATGCTTGATATAAAATAAAATATTACTTTGGATCAACATATTTGTGCAAAGCCTTATTTCCAGCAATGAATATTATAAAACCAAAATGCAGATCTCAGTGATGAACATCTGGACGATTGCTTAAGAACGGAAATGTCATCTTATATTCCCAATTACAAAAAATTAGCAAATTCAGTTCAGAATCAAAAATCTCATTAAATTTTAAATTAAGTATTTATAAGTAATAAACCCATCTATACTACATATTTTTTTAATTTCCATCTACTTATAAACAAAAATAATTAAAATTTTATTTGTTTCTAGTTTTTTTTGTTATTTTAAAAACATAGTCATTGTAATAATATTAGAAGGTTGGTAACGTACTGTTGAGTAAAAAGTATTTCTGTTGTGTAAATAATGATCACTGTTGAAAAAAAAAACCATTGGTTGTGTCCGCCATGATCTCTGAAAACTTCGATGCGCTCTCGGTCTAAGAGATATTCTGGTGAGGTATCCGGCAGCAAGAAGCGAGAGAATTTTGGAAAGAATGACTGCGCTTTCTTCCCCGTTTCAGTCAAATCAGAAAGTTTAAATGTGCCGCTAAATTCTTCAAATTGAAAATGCCAATATTATTTTGTCCGTATTTCATGGAAGATGACGTACGTTCTAGTTACCACTTATATTTAAAAATTCAGAAAATGATATTCATACAAATTTTAATGAAATTTTTTTTTAATTTAAAAAAAATCTAATCGTTAAATGAGACTGATGTGATATTCGACTTGAAATATCCAGCGATTTCTTTACATTCATCATTCGATATTGAAAAAGAATAAAAATTACTAAAATTCTCAGAAGCGTCTTGAACTCCAGAAAAAATGGAGCAATCTCAACCAAGAAAAAAAATTAAGCTAAAAACATTTGAGTTCGGTTCTCACCAGCTTAACAAAATTTATCGAACTTTTGCAGGTTGTACGCTCTCATCTGTTTATACGGAATACTTTTATATTATTAAATTCTTTTTATTTATAAAGAACCCCCCAAAACAAAGAAAAATGAAACGAAAATGTTATACAATGTATTATTATTATTAATTTTTAAGAATATAATAGCTTCTTTGTACATTGCTGTGTTTTATTTTCTTTCCGATATTTAGTGTGATTATACTTTGCAAAAAATTATTTTTGTTTCAAATTTAAAGTATTTAAATCGTCGTTGTCAAACGTACATCTCATATTACATTTTTTTTCTCTTTTCAGGTAAGTTCCCTGATAATTTTTCAATTTATTTCTTACCTGTTCCTGACATTTGTCTAAAAATGAATAGAAACAGGTAAGACTCTTCTCTTATAAATACCATTTACGATTTTATGTTAAATGAATGCTGGGAGCATTGTGCAAACAATATTTGTTTCAAGCTGTTACTTTTCCTTTTTATTTAAAAAGAAGTAATTTTTTTTTGATGGAGGGAAGCATTTCTTTTATATATTTCGATATTTTGGGGGAAAATGAACTACAATGAACATTTTTACGTTTGACCTTTTGGTTGTTTCCGCATTTGTCTTGTCACACATCTGATTATGTTTATTTGCATCCACACACATCTATATATATAAAACAGTTCCGTAACTGACTCATTCATTCACTGACTGACTGACTGACTGACATACAACGCACAGACCAAACCGCTGGACCTAAAGGGCTGAAAGTTTGCATGGCGATTCTTCTAATAGTGTAGGGGTGCACTAAGAAAGATTTTTCAAAAATTCTTCTTAGATTTTTTTAAATTAAATTTTTAAGCTGTTTTTTAAACTTTTTTTACGTTTGCATTTAAAATAATACATTGAGGGTTATAAAATTTATATCACAAGAAAGATCATAAAAATTCCTTCAAAATGAAATTTTTTTCGAATTTTTACCTCCATTTCCTGATTTTTGGTGAATTTTTAAAGATTAATTTTTAGAATTTAATTTATTAAATGCCGATCATGTGATTTCTTTTTCTGGTACTTTCAATAAATTTATCGTCACGTTCGTAACAACTAAATAGACAAAAAAAATTTTTTTTTTCTCTTTCTAATGCAGCAGACGATTGGATATTATATATATATATTTGGCATGAATTGCATACATTGACCGTTGTATTTAATTTGAATGTACTCCGTAGCGAAGTACGTGTTTTCAGCTAGTTCATGCATATATCTGTATATGTGAGAAAGTAGGTTATGAGTCAGCCACGCAGTAAATAGACATAATTTAAGGGCTCTTAAAATATTGTATCCTATCACAGCGGTTTAAATTTTGGGGGGTTTGAGAAAAGGGAGTTAAATAGTTTTTGAAATAAAGGAATGAAAACGTTTTAATAGGGATTTTCAGTATTTATGCGAATAAGAAATAAAACAGGATGGACGGAGTTTATTACCACTTTGAGTTGTTAACTCTGTACTCTGAAAGAGAAATTAAATGTATTACGGGAGACTACCATGTCGGTTAATTTTTCTGTGGTGCCCTATATAAAGGACTTAAGTCAAAAACAGTTATTTAAATATTGAAAGTTATTGGCTTTTATACCAATCGCAGAACAGTAATTTCGACTTGAGTCTTTTGTACAAAGAAATGTACTTTTGTATACAAAATTGATAGACTTAAGCCTTTTATACAAGTCAAAAGATTTTTTTTTATCAATACTAACAAATATCTAAAAATCACTTTTTTTGACTTAAGCCCTTTATAACGGGAACCATAGTTTTGTTATCGTTGTTTTGTTTGTTTAAGTTAACACCGTTCTAAATGGGATTCATCTGAGAGATATCTGTCCCCCGTGCTTAATACTGTTTTTGCTTTCCCGGATAACTAACTGAACTCGATATTACTATTGATTAAGAATGAAAATTCTGACTAATGAAAACAATGCAACAAGCTTTGAAAACGTTGCTTTGTTTAAGGAAAGTTATATGGAAAGTAACTATATGGCATCAGCTGAATATAGCCAAATGTCACCATGCTACATAAATAAATGGATACAATAAGGTAGTTTCATGCAACGTCCCTGAAAAGCATGAAGGGCAGAAAACTCATGACTTGTGTTTAACAAATAGAACTCTGGTAAACGTTTCTCTTCGAGATTTAATAATCTATGCATTTATCAACAAACATTTTGCTCTTCGTTTTTTCCCGAGTTGAGATGTGACAGGCTGCGGGCAACCGCCTTACAGTGAATTATCCTCGCTGGACTCCGTACTTTTTCGATTACCATGCATGACATGCTCGAACGCCACATATGCTAAGTATTTTCATATTTGTCGATGCCTACGCACGAGAGGACTGCATTCTCCCATTGCTCTCTTTAGAGGCACTCTCACCCTTTTCTTCTCTCCCGCTTTTCATCTCCAAGATGCTGATGAGGAGTTCAAGGCCGCCGGAAGGAGAGGGCGTGCCCCGCTTATCGCGGAAGTGGCCTCGTGACGTCATTTCCCAAAGGACTAACGAAGTTGGCGCAGTTTTAACAATTCTGATTAAGAGAACTGAAGCAGCTGGTGATAGTTGATAGAAAGGATAGGGAAGGGTGGTAAAAAAAGAAATAAAATGACTCAGTAAATACCGGTAATGGATCTGATTAGCTTAATTAAGCCAAAAAAAAAAAAAGAATTGAGAATCAGAATAGCATGTCCTGTCAAAACCGATTGCAGTTAATATTTCTGACATCCAAAAAAAACTGTCATTTCATTTACTTTTTGCATCGGAATAACTGCTTTTTTAAATACTTCTTTGGTATACTATTGTTAAGCAATATAGTTTTCAGATTTTTTCCTCTTCAAGAACCAATTTGTTAAAATAAAATCTCGAACCTAAAGAAAGACAGAAAATTTAGACCCATATATAAATTATTTCGCACGCAAACTTTCTAAAACTCAATAGAGAAAAAGGGGAAAGCTTTTTTTAACAGGTGGGAAAGTTGTAGTCTTTTCTTTCTTTTCTGTGATTATTAGGGATACGTAATTTTCGTATGTACGAAATAGATGCGAATAAATGCGAAAATTATTCTCTTACTACTTTTTGGTGAAAACTCGGTGATAAACGACTTTTCAAGCAAAATTAGGTAATAATAGTAATAATTTGTTAACATAAATGCTTAAGGCCGTCTGCACACGGAGCAACTCAAAAGAAACAGATAACTGACTCCAATCACAAACCAGTCCGTGATGAGTCGTAACCTATGTAATTGAATGAGTCGTAACCTATGTAATTGCAACTGGTTACAAACCCGTCGGACGGGTTTGTAACCAGTTGCGCCGTGTGCGTGGCTCCATTTAATTACATTTAATTAGGTTACGACTCATCACGGACTGGTTTGTGATTGGAGTCAGTTATCAGTTTCTTTTGAGTTGCTCCGTGTGCAGACGGCCTAAGTAAGACCATCCGCGATCTTCAACTGAGAAATCTCCTTCGGTTTTCCTCCCAATTTCACCCGGACAGTTTGTCCGTACCGGAGTCGAACGTAAAAATCTAACTGTAAAAATCAGCTATCAAGTTTTCTGGAACAATTTAATAGATTTAAGAACGTCTCTTGAGCTCCAAAGTCAAGGGTATTTCAACTACTTACAGTAGTCACCCAAGAGACTCCCGTTGATATTATGGAGTTTTTAATTGCAACGAAATGCTGCTACCTTAACTATGCGAAGGCAGCTATAAAAATCCTCTATAGTCCCGTTAACAGAGTAGATGCTGGGATATTTTAGTATATACAACATAGTAATTAATGACAGAAGGCAAAGACTTAAGGAACATAATGTGGAGACTACGACAATGTTAGCTTTTAACTAAGAATTTTGATATCTACCTATTCAAGTAAGTAAAATTGTAATTGTTTTAAATAAATGCGAAATTTTTTAATTTAAATTTTTTTTGCGAATGAATGCTAAATTTTATATATTGTAATTTTTTTTGTTGCGAAATTTCGATATTTTTTATGCAAAATTTACGTATTCCTAGTGATCATAGATTTTGTTATTTGAGATTCACATAAATAAGTCTGCCAATATTATGAACATATCCAAAAATCCGCAGATTTGCTTTTGTCATCCAATAATCCGACTTGAAAGCACGTTAATACTATAAATAATGAAGACCAGTGTTATGACCGACATGGTTCAAAGAAGAAAAAGCGGCAGTTTTTCCTACGTCAAAAAGCCACATTGAACGTTTATTAGTTAAACTTTTATCATTTTTTTTTCACAGAAAAAGATACGTAATTTGACATAAATTGATATCATCTTATAAATACAGACATTCAAACACATAAGTTCAGTAATGCATATACCCTCTAACTACACGGAGTTTGAGAACAAAATAAAATAGACATTAAAAGAGAGAGCAGTAGAATGATAATAACAGTCAGGAAATAATAAATTGTCATCAGTTGAAGGATGCATAAATTGATTTGTCTTAGTCTAGTAATTCATAATTTTGTCAGTATAGCCTACGACAATGGATAATCCCTTATAGCACTGTTTCGATATATTAGTCTCGTCAATGCAGTCGTATGAAAGCCACACAAATACACCGCAGACAGTGAGACAAATAATATATTAGCAAACGTGTGTAAACAGACAGTTCCACGTATCGCTATAGGCATTATTACCAAATAGTTTCTGCAAGGCGATTATTCAAGCGCTGCAGTGCAAATGTTTTTAGTTGAAGTTTTCGTGTTTTTGAATACTCTTAAATTTCGAGACGAGACAAGTTTTGAAATCAGGGGTTCTAAAAGTTTGTCGTAAAAAAGGAATCATAGTATAAAAAAGTTTAAATAATGCTATAAAAATTTACTTTGAAGATACTTCAGGAAAATGACTGAAAAATATTAAGACTTATCTCTTTTGATATTGAATAATTTATTGCAAAATAACATTTTTTCCTACAGGGTAATAACGTAGCTTATATATTATATTTGAGTATCAAGATTATATCATTTAACATCCCTAATTAATTTGCTTTTAGTGTATCAAACTTCATCCGCTAGGGATGAACCAATAAGGATGGCCAAATGGGGCAGGACTTTTTAACCCGTTCATGGGACTAAAGCAATAGAAAAAAGTATGTACTGTTATAAAACGAAATAAATACTTCATTTATTTGTTCCATGTTATGCAGGCCCTGATTTTCCGGTAGGCCCGGGCCTAGGGGCTCCCGAATGTTGGGGACCCCCCCCCCCAAATTTTTGTTTTAAATGTAAAAAAAAATAAAAATTCCCAATTCAATTTTTTTTTAATTTTACCTTTCTTAATAGCAATTTTTTTTTATATATCCTTTCAAATTTGATTGATTGGTTCATCATATGTATGTTATACTGTATATAAGAGACTAGCTGAAAACCCGCACTTCGCTACGGAGTACATTCAAATTAAATACAACGGTCAATGTATGCAATTAATGCAATATTATATATATATATATATATATATATATATATATATATATATATATTTAAATAAATACGACGATCAATATATACAATTGATGTAGAAAAAATATATATATTTATAAAAAAAATCGTAAGGGATATTTTTATAGACAAAATAATGTCCGATCGTCTGCCGCATTAGCAAGAAAAAAAATATTTTTTTGCCTATTTAGTTGTTATGCACGTGATGATAAATTTATTTAAAGTACCACAAAATAAATCACGTGATCAGCATTTAATAAATTAAATTCTAAAAATGAATCTAAAAATTCACCAAAAATCAGAAAATAGTTTTAAAGATTCGAAAAAGATTTCATTTTAAAGGAATTTTTATGATCTTTCTCGTGATATAAATTTTATAACCCTCAAATTATTATTTCAAATAGAAACTTAAAAAAAGTTACAGAAGCAGCTTAAAAATTTAATTTAAAAAAATCTAAGAAGAATTTTTCAAAAATCTCTCTTAGTGCACCCCTACACTATAAGAAGAATCGCCATGCAAAATTTCAGCCCTTTAGGTCCAGCGGTTTGGTCTGTGCGTTGTATGTCAGTCAGTGAGTCAGTTACGGAACTGTTTTATATACATAGATTAATAAGTTTTTCTGGTTGCATTGTATCGGTGTTTTAATAATGAAGTTAATATGATGTATTGCTTTTTGTATATTCAAATACCCAATTCTTGGTAAAATGGTACTTTCACAATGATTTATGATTATTTTTTTGTGTGTCAATTTTGGAAATTTTACGCCCACATCAGTGTTAGGGGGGGGGGGGTCCCCATCCCGAGTTGTGCTTATAGTCAAGAATTTTCTAAATCGGGCCTTGATGTATGTGTACAAAAAGATAAAATCCAAGAAAAGTAGGCTTACGGATAAAAATTTATCTCAACTACTTTGTGTTTCTTGAATCTGTGGGTTCGAGTCCCACTGTTGGTATGGCTGTTTGTAGCTGTCCGGAATCAGCTTTAAGCAGTAGGTCCCAGTCTAAGTAGTCCTCGTGTAGCAAAAAATGACCGTAGCGCTGTCTACCAACCAACCAACCAATCTTCGTGTTTCTTCATCCGAAATCGGCGTTGATTTAACTGTCCTGCATCAAGTGCCCATCCGCAAGCATCTCATTAGATTTGTTTTTTTCTTTTTAATTATTAAGAAAACCAATTTTATGTTTTCTGTTGTTATATAAACATATTTTTGTAGATGTTAATAAAACTAATTTTGTTTTTTCTTTTGAAATAAATGTTTTATTTTCCAAAAATCAAATGTATTTTTATATCTACAGAGTCATCAAAAAAGTGCTTATCAAAATTGCTACTTTGTAGTTTTAATTCCAAAAATATTTGATTTTACAAAGTTGCGTTTTGTGATTTTCATTTTTTTTGTATAACATACATATATTTTGAAATTGCTAACTTTAATTTTTCCCTAAGCAAACATTTTTATCAAGAATTCAAATTTCTGAAAAATCAGAAATATAGTTTTTCCTATGTTATAATGCTGCCTTTTTTTGAGGACCCTGTATTTATGTGTTTTTAAATTATTTAAATATTCAAAATTATTTTAAAGTTAAAATATTTAGTGCATTATACAAATCTGATATTTGATGGTGGCAATTCCGCCTTTCATATAGCATACATCGAAATTCGCTACAAAATTACACCTGGCCCGCCGTCATTTATATTTTTCTCAAGTGACCCCCGGATTGTTTTGTGTTGACCATCCGTGCTCTAGGGTTTGGGCCCAGATTCCGGCTACGACAGGGATATACTTGTGTCTTCCTTTCATAGGGAGGATTGTTGAATGAATCAATTAAGTAGGTTCCCTCATAATAAAGTAACCAGAAGAAGTTGCAGTGTGTATGGACATCATTTCCCCAGATTGATGCTTACCGCACATGGAAAAGAAAAGGTTGTATTATATTCACTACTTTTTTAAACATAGCAAGCTTCAAGTCATTAAAGTGTACTCTCATTACGAAGACTATAAAAATATAATTTTACCTGTTATATGCTTATACTAGCTGAAAACCCGCGCTTCGCTACGGAGTACATTGAAATTAAATACAACGGTCAATGTATGCAATTAATTCCAAAAAAAAATAAATATATATATTTATAATAAACACGACGATCAATGTATACAATTGATGTAAAAAAAACATATTTATAAAAAAAATGTAAGGGATATTTTTAGAGACAAAATAAAGTCCAATCGTCTGCCGCATTAGCAAGAAAAAAATATTTTTTTGTCTATTTTTTTTTTGCACATGACGATAAATTTATTTAAAGTACCAGAAAAAGAAATCACGTGATCAGCATTTAATAAATTAAATTCTAAAAATTAATCTTTAAAAATTCACCAAAAATCAGGAAATGGAGGTAAAAATTCGAAAAAAATTTCATTTTGAAGGAATTTTTATGTTCTTTCTCGTGATATAAATTTTATAACCCTCAATGTATTATTTTAAATGCAAACGTAAAAAAAATTTAAAAAACAGCTTAAAAATTTAATTTTAAAAAATCCAAGAAGAATTTTTGAAAAATCTTTCTTAGTGCACCCCTACACTATTAGAAGAATCGCCATGCAAAATTTCAGCCCTTTAGGTCCAGCGGTTTGGTCTGTGCGTTGTATGTCAGTCAGTCAGTCAGTCAGTCAGTGAATGAATGAGTCAGTTACATAACTGTTTTATATATATAGATTAATCAAATTTTAATAGAAATCTAAATTTTTAATCTAAATAAGGTTGCTTGGTGTATTTCCAGGTTACTCGTGAAATAAACTAAATTATAATTGAAATAACTCATTTGGGATTTATTACCTCACCCCTTGAGTGCCCAAAACTGAAAATGGGAGAAAAATATACGAAGCTTATTTGTTTTCCCAACAAGTGATTCCCCGTTCTACACACACACACACACAGAATCACCACTCTCGGATAGTTACTTCTCTGCGCATGGTATTATCCTCGTCTGAATGAAAACTTGCATCTCACTGAGTCCACTGGTGGGGATGATAGTTGATCATCTTTTAATCTTAAGTCAGATTTTTTTTTTAAGTTGCTGTCGCGCGGAATCTGATTTTTCTTCACTACTACAGAGTCACTGATTCCTGTGAGTAGTTTGGTCCCTGTGCTGGGGCGTTTTATTGGGATTTATATCGTTTAAAGTTTTAAAAGATTAAAGTTATAATATTAGCAGGGTTTGCTTACTAATTAGTTATTACCCATTACTTAATTACCCAGGTTCGTTTTAACCCCAGCATGTATACACTGTAGAAGATAGACACCACTTAAATGTTTTTATATAAATGATGAGGACCAATATTTAAAGGTTAACAACCAATATTTATTACACACATAAACAATTAAATTACAGTATTAAAATGATTAATTAAATAACTACATTCAAATAACTACACTATCAAATAATTTTCTTTCAAATAATAAATTGGGTCCTCACCGGATAAAACAAGGTATGTATCATTTACGGGATTTTAATTTAAATTTAAATCTTAAAATAGTACTGTCAACAGGCAACAGAAATGTAAAGACTGACTTACCCCAATTCGGCTATCTAAGGGAAAACTGCATCACTTCATCCTTGACGTAGGGCGGCTCGAAAGCAACACATCCCCAGAGCGGGGCCCGAAAGCCACTCACTCTCTGCGCCAAGGATCTCGTCTCCTCTCTTGAACTCTCCCTCTATCTCTTGAAAACTTTTTCTCCATATGTGTATCATTTCTACCCCTTAATATTTATCTCAACTTTTTGCATACATGTTTTCACCTTCCAATCACAGTATTTTCTTCTCCATATAAACTCCACCTACGTCTTAAAACCCTTTTCTAGTGGCCCTAATATTTCTCTTTTATTAAAATCACACTTCTCATTGGACCTATACTAAACATTTTCATATTCTTTCACATTTTTCCCCTGCTCCTTTCTACATTTTTTTTTAATATTTTATTTTCTAACACCTGGTCAGTTTTATAACATTTTTTCCTGACCGTGATCCGACAATACTGCTATTGTTGCGTAAATTTCACTACAATCCTTTCAATTCTTATTCCTTATTCTAAAGGGGCTTTTTCGACTGACCCTCGTCCAACGCAACTCTTTTATCATGGGGGGTCTTTTAACTAGCCGCGATTCTAGCTTACTACTGGGCCTTTCTTATGGGGCTAATTCATCGATTACTGAGTCAAAGGACACCGAGCTATTCTCCAACGTTTTCCCCTCTTTACCATAAATATATTTTTATTGCGTACGTTTCCCTTTTCTAACAATCTTTTAAACTTATGTAAAAGGCCTTTTTCTTATGCTTTCACTCTTTCTTAACTCTTATTCCCCTTCACAACGCTTCACAATGGATAAAAGAATCTTGAAATGGCTTGCAGCTTTTAACAAGCTCCGAAAAATCCTTTGCTGGCTTAAAGAGCCAGCAATACTCACAAAAGTCTCAGAAAAAGAAAAAAAATTTAAAAAAAAAAGAAAAAAAAGTTG
Organism: Dolomedes plantarius; assembly: GCA_907164885.2. NCBI lineage: Eukaryota > Metazoa > Arthropoda > Arachnida > Araneae > Dolomedidae > Dolomedes > Dolomedes plantarius. The sequence continues at coordinate 131,856,168 of OU015493.1, read as the reverse complement.
TAAGTCCCGATTTTAGATTTAATACCTAATTGGTTGAGAGACCTACTACTAACTGGTGGAGGACCCAAATTGAAATGATAAACATACATATATAGCACAAAAATACCAGGTTATATATATATACAACACACACAAAAAAATTATCAAATTCTAATCAATGTAAAAGTAGACTCGTTAGGATAATATTCTTAGTAAAATTTAACACTTTCAACCAAGATAAATGGCTTCTTTTCCAAAATTAATCCTGATTGTAACACTTGTGCTTAAAGTGTTAAAAAAAAATAGGTATTAATATAGGGGAAAATTATCCAGTAATAATATAATATAAAGCATAAATAAGAATGAATAAATTAAAATTGTACAATAAAATTATAAATAATGCCCAGACACAAAATTTGAGTTGCTGAAAAAAAAAATTGATATAACCAATGTTAAAATAAGCTTACTAGAAGCAACTCGTAGCATATATGCATACTGGTAACCAACCTAAATAACATTTTGTACCTAAAAGTAATTAATACTAATTCTTGAGCTGAAGGTATGCAAAAGAAATGGGTATAAAAATTAGAGCATCATAATAATATATAAAGTGCAAATAAAAATAACTGGTTTAGAATAAAGAAATGAATTTAAAATAATTAATGTCCTGAGTATATATTTAACGGGATAAACAACATCAAGTAACCATTTTTTTGGGGGGGAAACTTGTATAAAACGTTGAATCCACTGGAAGGAAAAATGTTCTATGGAATATATATAGTTCTTGAAATGACAGCACTCACAACGGAAAATTCTAAAGTTAATCGATGAACAGTGTCGACGGATTAAGAGCTAGGTTCTGGTGAACACAGTTTCTTGGACGGGAAAATTGTCCGTGGCATGTTGAATTACTCCAGCAACGTCCACAGTGCAATCGTAAGACCTAAAGTGTTGGGTAACACTCTGATGCACAAGAGAGTATCGACGAACTAAGAGCTGGCCTCTAAAACCAGTCAAAGACCGCTATTTCGTCTGGCTCACACGAGAGTTAATTACGTGCACTATCTGCAAGCGCACTGCCGATGAAACGAGCTCCGCTGTCGATTACTACAGGCATGTATGAAGATGAAGAAGATGCACGTCCCTCTGTAGATGAAAACAAACACTGTCGTACATTCCGCAAAATCTAGAAATCGTCGTAAAACGTAGGAGACTGCAATCAATCTCACTCTCCGTGGCATGAACCGCTCGCCCGATGACTCGACAAATAACTCGTACACGACACTGCTGGCTTTAAAACTCGGCCGCAATGTGGAGATTTTTAAAGTTCTTGTGCTACTAGAGCAACATCACTCATGTGACTTCATGATGAGAGCTTTAAACAGCAACTTGAAAGGTTAAACAAAAATTGTGGTGCCCAGGAAAGCACCAAAAGTAGACAACATTGAGCTATAGGGTAAAGTCTATCTTACAATTCATGTTGAATTGACAGTACAAAAAAAATTCTTAGTCGTTTAAAGGGTAAAATTAAAATAACTGTATAATTAATAATTGTTAGTCATTAAATTAAGACATTATTCTCTTATAATGGAAAATATAAAAATTTCCTCTTATATTCATAAAGAATTAGGGAGAAGAAAAAAAATGATTAATTACATAAATGAATATCTATTATGGCATACCTTTGTATAAAACAACCAAATATCTAATGATATTGTAACACATCCTCATTATTATCATTATTAATAATACTACTATTATTATACACACATTATATATACACATTTCTGTAGAATGCCTGTTTATGCATTCATGTACTGTGTTAGAGAAAAAAAATATTTATAATAAAGAAAGTGAACGCAAAATCTATATATACGAACAACAATGACAGGTGATCAGTCCGCCAAAACAAGATATATTAGAAGTTACATCCAAAATTTAAAAATTTATTTAGTTTTTGATTTGTAACATATTTTAGAGTTAAACCACAATGCAAACTAAATTTTTGAAATATGAGATGAGTAATAAAAGCAAAAGAAAGGAGAGAAATTGTATATTTCGATTTTTTTCAAAAAATAAAAGAGAACCCTAGTATAATGATAAGGAAAATTATGACGAGAGAGGAAAAAAAGAATTATGTGTAATAACTCTCTTATTGACATGACAATTGACATTCGATTAAAGTTAAGGCTAAGAAACGACAGATAATTGTCTAATTTAAAATGCGTTAAGTATTTACAAAAAGAAATTAATTAATAACAATTTGAAATCAAACAATAATAATAAACATATATAAATAATAAATAGCAAAAGAAAGAAACGTATGTAAGAACAAGAAAAAAAAATTGAAAAAATAAAAGATAACGCTAAGAGGTGCGTTCGCATCTCCATTCATAAGAACGAATTTCAGAATATCGCGATTCTCGCGTGGGAAATTTCGAAAAAATTCCATTCTTCACTGTTCTCCGTTATCTGTCCGCAACGATCAAATATCGTCTTATAAATTTACGAACCAGAGAGTTAATTGTAAGTGAAGCGATTGTGAATTTCATCTGTTCTCCTCTTATAGGAGACAATTTTCAGAAAATCAAAATTCATTCATTATTCCCCATGCCTATTCATTATTATGTTAAATTCACTCATTAATAACAGACATAGAAAATGAGTTTAAAAAAAAAAAAACAGAAAACGCAATAAAAATAATTACATAAATAATAAAAAGAGTAAATAAAAAGCAAAAGAGATACGTTTCGCTTCTACTTTCTTTAAACCGTACTCAGCACGGCCTGAAGATATTGTTTGACTCCCCCCATCGAGGAACAACAAGCAAACAGTACATAACTATACGCAATTCGAAAACCCGATGCTTCGCTCTATCACTATAGCTCTAATTCATAGCTACTGTGAAAAGAATTTCCCTCTTCTCTCCCGGCCAAAACGGAACGCAGGAGAAACTTGAAAAGGAACAAAAACCGCAACTGCACTCCCCTCTCTTCGAAGGGCAATATTCTATTCTTCGCCCCCTCTTATGAGAGCACAATTCTTTAGAAAGTGACCAATTTTTGCCCACTAAACAGTGCAAATCGTGCACTATTTTTCGCCTTTCCCTAAATTGGGATTTAAATAGTGCGACTACGGGCGTCGATATAATACACTAAATACATTAAAACAATAAAGGAAATTCAAACGTCTAAAAAAAAAATAATATCCTCCTTAACCATTTTTTGTACCATAAGCATGCACAATTTAAATTTTAATCACAGAAGATAAAGATATCAACATACTCTAATTACATCCTAACTACGAACACATAAATCCTAAAATCTTAATAGAAATTTTATAGCAAACACATAGAAAAGAAGAAAAAAAAAATATATACATGCATAAAACCCTAATGAAATTTCGAAATCGGAAACCCATTAACGGTATATATGAAAACACAATTATAACACATTAAAACATGATTTTCTATCAAGAAAAACATTCTCTTAACCATTTATATACTAATTATATCATTGCTCTTAAAAGTACGACATAATATAATATAAAAATAAAAATTTTAAGATACACAAAAAAAAATTTCTGGACTAAAGTCACACACATGTCAAATTGAAATAAAATTGCTAAATTCTACTAATTTTCCCAATAAATTACCTAAAGAATCAGGCATTAGACTCTAAGAGTCAGGCATGTTAATCAAAAAAAAATTGATATACATATATTCTACTGACAGAAATGTGCATATAATAATAAAATTTTTTTTTCGATATATATATATAATATATAAATTTGAAAGAAATATTAAAACACATACATTTTATAATAATAACGATATGCCAATACCGGTATTCACAATTTTAAACACATTAAGAAAATACTTTAAATTCTTGTATTTGATCAAGAATTAAAACAATTAATAATAAAAAAAAATTGTATCATCATAGTATACAACATGTGAAAAAAAATCCTAATTTAAACTAATGAAAAATAAAAGAGGTGAATATTTACTGTGTCTATATTTTTTTTTTCTACAGATATTCACTATAAAAATTAATATCCTTATAGGAAAAAATTTTCTTTTTAAAACCCAAGTGATTACAGAAATCAAATGGAATGGTCACGGCAACCATTTGCTGGGCGGTTTTACCGATTATAGGTTTTAACATATTTAAGTTAAAATATTACAGGTTCGTTTATTAATTACCCAGCGTGTAAACACTGTAGAAAAGATTAGACACAACTTAAATGTTTTTATATAAATGATGAGGACCAATATTTAAAGGTTAACAACCAATATTTATTACACACATAAACAATTAAATTACAGTATTAAAATGATTAATTAAATAACTACATTCAAATAACTACACTATCAAATAATTTTCTTTCAAATAATAAATTGGGTCCTCACCGGATAAAACAAGGTATGTATCATTTACGGGATTTTAATTTAAATTTAAATCTTAAAATAGTACTGTCAACAGGCAACAGAAATGTAAAGACTGACTTACCCCAATTCGGCTATCTAAGGGAAAACTGCATCACTTCATCCTTGACGTAGGGCGGCTCGAAAGCAACACATCCCCAGAGCGGGGCCCGAAAGCCACTCACTCTCTGCGCCAAGGATCTCGTCTCCTCTCTTGAACTCTCCCTCTATCTCTTGAAAACTTTTTCTCCATATGTGTATCATTTCTACCCCTTAATATTTATCTCAACTTTTTGCATACATGTTTTCACCTTCCAATCACAGTATTTTCTTCTCCATATAAACTCCACCTACGTCTTAAAACCCTTTTCTAGTGGCCCTAATATTTCTCTTTTATTAAAATCACACTTCTCATTGGACCTATACTAAACATTTTCATATTCTTTCACATTTTTCCCCTGCTCCTTTCTACATTTTTTTTTAATATTTTATTTTCTAACACCTGGTCAGTTTTATAACATTTTTTCCTGACCGTGATCCGACAATACTGCTATTGTTGCGTAAATTTCACTACAATCCTTTCAATTCTTATTCCTTATTCTAAAGGGGCTTTTTCGACTGACCCTCGTCCAACGCAACTCTTTTATCATGGGGGGTCTTTTAACTAGCCGCGATTCTAGCTTACTACTGGGCCTTTCTTATGGGGCTAATTCATCGATTACTGAGTCAAAGGACACCGAGCTATTCTCCAACGTTTTCCCCTCTTTACCATAAATATATTTTTATTGCGTACGTTTCCCTTTTCTAACAATCTTTTAAACTTATGTAAAAGGCCTTTTTCTTATGCTTTCACTCTTTCTTAACTCTTATTCCCCTTCACAACGCTTCACAATGGATAAAAGAATCTTGAAATGGCTTGCAGCTTTTAACAAGCTCCGAAAAATCCTTTGCTGGCTTAAAGAGCCAGCACCTGATCAGAAGCCCTGAGACTTTGACACTCGGCTCTGGTATAAGGTGATGATTGTACAAGGTTTTTACGAGGAAATGGGTTGAGAAATGGGGACCAGAAAGAAAATTTGAAGAAAACCAGTTAGTATCTAAAAATAGAAATGTCATATCTTAAACGATAATTGATGTCATAATTAAGTTTATTGCTGCCACAACTATTGTAAATTCAGATTTAAATTAAATTGAAATTTTAGTAGATTTTCAAACATACAACTAAAACTACCCTAGGGATTCAATTAAATTTCACTATATAAGTTTTAAGTTACACGTGACAGAACAAATTTAAGCGCATTAAACCTTACGGTGAATAATGTCTTACAATGGTTTTATTTCCTTTTGAAAAAATTTCACTGCATACAAGATTTCTCATTTAATTTAGTCGCCTTTTCGCCTTTTATTTGCTCTAGTTAAGAATTCTTGAAAAGTTTTGTCGATTTATTACCCCCCCCCCTACAAAAGGTTTCAGATAATAGCAGAAATTGTTTATTTGTAACCAATTTCGAAAATTGGCTGCATATTCCAAAACAAACATAGCCCCATTAAATCACGATTTCTATTCGGTTCATAACAAATGCCATTTCCATGATTCCCGGTATAAAGGGCTTCAGTCAAAAACAGAGATTTTTAGATACTTGTTAATATTGGTAAAAAAAAAATCATTTGATTGGAATGAAAATTTTATTATGAAAGAAGAAATGTAATATTGTATACAAAATTTATAGGCCTAAGCCATGTATACCTGTCAATATATATATATATATATATATATATATATATATATAAGACAAAGTTGAAAGTGAAAAACCAGTATATGCTCAAAACTACTGCAGCTTCTACTACTGCTTCTACTGCAGCAAAACTACTGCTCAAAACATGAAAAGATAAGTGAAAAATAGGTTTTTGACAGCATCTCTTCATCATTGGTGCCGATACTGTCAAAAAACCAATGGATTGTTTCTGATAAGTATGATCTGAGCAATAAACATACTTAGACACCCTACAATCCATAAAAAACAGAAGAAGTGAATAAACAGTTGCTTAATCATAGAACACCAAGCCCAGCGCCAGAAAAAGTGGAAGTTAAGAAAAGGAGACCGCAAGAAGACTGACGTCACAAACCTTTCAACCATGGAGCAAATGGAAACACAAAAGAAGGCTTACTAAGGATACTGTGTTATAGGGCAAAATAACCTAAGTTAACTTAGACATTTATTATGACTAAGAGTTATATTATTATTTATTATTTATTAATATTATTGCACTAGTTTTTATTTATTATTTTTTATTTTTATTTTTTGTAGTTATTTACTATAATTAATCTTATAGTTTTGTATTACTAATTAATAATAACAGAACATGCTATTCATTAAATCTAAAACAACTAATTATGTGCTTGGAAAGACTATCAGGGTAATAATAATATATATATATATATATATATATATATATATATATCTATATATATATTATCAATACTAACAAGTATCTAAAAATCACTGTTTTTGACCTAAGCCCTTTATACCGGGCATCATAGAGATAATAATTCCAACAATATACTTCTTAAAGCTTGATGAATGTGATGTAATCTCCATGACGACAAATAATGCGATACTTGTTTTAGAATAGTAATTATCTTTGAAATGTCAGAAACAGTTTTTTTATATGTTTTTTAAATTTTGTTAAAATCGCTTAAATGTATAAATTGAGTTATCACATTCTAATATACATTGTTACCCTTTGTATATAAATAAATGGAGTCGCATCCACGTCTATTTTAAGACTGGGATCTTATCTATTTTTCGATAATTCTATATTTACATCTTTTGTTTTCTGGCAACTTACACTCACCCGTCTATTGACAGCATTAACGAAAATAGATATCGCGTCATGATTTCTCCTCGTTAGTTATCAGAACCAGCCAGCCACTATTGCCCCCCCCCCCTCCTGACGTCTTTACAGATTACGGTATTTTTATTTATTAAACATCCGAACAATCTTCACCTTATCATTAAATGCGCGTTTCTTTCAACGTAAAGCCACCGGACATACGTCAGAGGGGCTATTTTTTTTTTAATAATGTTCAAACATTGGTAATGCGTCACGCTAAAGTTAGTTATGATATTTCTTCTTGTGATTATATAATAATATTATGATTTCACTGAACTCTGGGTCAAACTATAATAGCTTTGCTAACCCTGACCCCCTAATCCAAACATACTATTGAATTATTCATCTCACTTTAAGTAATTACAGACTTCTTGCTTTCATGCTATTTATATTCGATCAGTCTTCCAACTAAAATACAAAAGAGTCACAATAAAAATTTAAGACTGTGTGTTAGAATACTTTCTGCGCTGTTTGTGAAATCGAAAATTTTCTGTATTAGACAGTAACGTAATTGAGTGAATCTAAAATGGAAGAAATATAGGACGAACTTCATTCAATAGTCCTGCGTCATTTCATCAAAGTACTACTGCGGACTGTACTGCCCTGATAAGTTAAAAGGCCCTAACTCCAACTGTTACTTGTTTGTTACGTAGGGCCTTCTTTTATCGAAAACGACCTCAAACTGGAGTTAGGACCAATATAAGTTTCAATATAACTCATCAATGAATTGGATTTAGGGCTTTGCAATGTCATCAAAAGATGCATTTTTTAGACCGAATCGAGAACGCTACAAAAAAACATTTAGAAAATAGTTCGAGTTAGGTCCTTTTAATTTATCAGGGCAGTGTAAAGGATTTTAATATATCTTGAAACATTCATAACAGGTTTTCGGACATATCCGGAAATTATATCAACTTTTAACCATGTATTATTACAAATCGCTTGAAGTAGCAAGGGGCAATTTTGTATTATTCGTATAGAAACAGTCTCCTAATATCCCTTTCTAATTACACGCATAAAAGTTATACTGTAAAACAATCTACTGTAATATCTTAACTAAGTTATGTTCTAGATAATTTTGAACATTTTTTAATTAATAGGAAATGTAGTAACAAAACCAGTGGAACAAGTCAGGGAAGAAAACTTTTAAAATATTAGCCATAAATAATTAAAAAGTAAGCAAGTAAAGGCTTTCCTCCTCAGGAGCACAATGAGAGAACGTGTACTCTGTAAGCCTTTATTCATCTGCCTTTGATCACAGTGCTGGCGTTCTTTTACTCTGCTCCCAAAGAAAGTAGGTTTACGAAATTCGCGAATTGAGTTTACCTGTTTCTTATTTATGATGAACATTTTAAGGTTTTTTCCCCTAACTTAATAACAACTTGTTACGCTTGTTTTTTCTGGAATACTTATTAAAGTAGTCCCATAATAAAGTAGCCAACAAAACTCGCGGTGTATGGGGGCTAATACCCTTTTGGACAGGCGCCTGCCGCATTTTAATAAATAAAAAAATCTCTAAATGTCAAAATTAATCAAGCATGCAATTTCCTAAAAAATAGTCTGCGAAATGCCAAAAGAAAAACTAATTTCTCTAGTTCCTTCTGAAACTGTCATAAGACAGATTTGAGCCTTATATCTAGCCCGCGCATTGTTGTTGATGAGCTTTATGTAAAGATGGAATGTTTAAAGTGTATCTTAAAAGTGACCTGTATCGGTCATTTTGAGGGGGAAAACCCTTTGCTTCGAAAATCGGCAATCCGTCACGACCTGTTAATTATTTTCTCTACTCACAAAAACAACTATTCACGCAACTCTGCTTATTATGTGATATTTTAATGTATTTTCAAAAATGAGCCATTCCAAATTATAATTAGGAAAAATTCGCTATGATCAAAAAATTTTATTCTTGCAATACGCGTTTATATTCACAAGCGTTTCCACAAACAATACTGAAGGTTTTGGCCAAACAATACTATTGAACATGTGCAATCATTATTTATCTGTATATGTAACCACTGCTAGGGAGAGATGCGTTTTAGGGATGCGACATCGACAGCAAAACATCGATGTTTTGAAACATCGATATTCTGTATTAAAACATCGATGCTAATAAAATATCGCCGAAAAACTATTGATATTTTTAAACATCGATGTTTTTGAACATCCATTTTTTTAAAACTGGTTTAGTAACCTCTAACATTAATGTTACTTCGGTTAGTCGTGAAGGGGGGAGGGGGTTGACTTAATTTTACTCTTTGATTGGGTTGACGCAAATGACCAAAACTTGGTTGATAGTGTCAGCGCATATCACAGAATTTCCATGATACATTTTATTCCTTTTACCAGAAAATTGAGGAAGAAATTATTGCTATAAAAACAATTGATAGGACCAAAGCCTTAAAGAAAAATCCGCAATGTTTTCTAATTTAAATTGGTTTAATGTGAAAAATTATTGTAAATATCAAGTCATTAATTTACAAGTTGGAGAATAATTTACTTCCAGGAGGCTTAAATAATTTTGTAAAATAAAATAAAGTAAAATAAAATTCTGAAGTTCATGACTGTAACACAAGACAAAAGAATTGGCTTCATATAGAGAATACGGAAAAATCATTTAAAAGAATTTTTGAGTTTACATTTACTGAGTATGAAAGTCATGCTAGGTGGTTAATTTTTTTTATTATGGTGCTTTTTCATTAAAAAAAACAACCATCGAACAACGTAAAACATCGAGCACAAAACATCGATGTTAAAAAAAATTGGCTTCAATAAATCGATGTTTAGAACATCGATGTTTTTATCGAAACATCGATGTTTTGAAAACATCGACATCGATGTCGCATCCCTAATACGTTTCTTGCCTGCTAATATTATCGAAATACTACATGGCCCTAATTTCTTTGTAAACTGATTGTTTTTGGGGTATATCATGATATGTTCGCAAGAACAATGAGCAAAGTATTTCTGGTCAAAATGACGTCATACAAATAGAAATCTCCAAAATTAACATTTCATTTTCCCTTTCATCATTTTTGGTACATTTTCCGAGGAAAATTTTCTTTTTTTACATTACAGTTCACTTTCCTTTCAGCCGGATCTTTAGATCAAATGCTAACCTAGTTCCGTGAGTCCTAACTTGACCTATTTTAACGCTGGGGTTTATAGCATCCGTCTATTAAACAGACTACCTTAAAAGAGGGATCGGGGTCAAAAGTACCTCAGTTCTTTTCCCTCCAAAAATGACGTATGCTTTTCATTGCGTTCCTTTCAGCCATATTTATGAATGCAGTAAAGGTATTCGAACATTGTACCGGATGAATTTACTTCTTAAAAAGGACGACTTTAAAATACATCGAAGATATATTCTGTTTTACTGGATAAATTGTTTGTTTTAATCTATGTCATATATATCTAAGGCAATCTGGGCAATATATCTAAGGCAAATATGATTGTGTAGATCAGGCCTGCACAACTCGAAATGCGATGAGGACTATATTATTTGATGAAAATCTGCTGCAGGCCGCAGGAAAATAGGTTTGGTTTGGTTTGGAGCGCTACGGTCATTTTTTGCTACACGAGGGCTAATTAGACCGGGACCTACTGCTTAAAGCCGATTCCGAACGGCTACAAACGGCCATGCCAAGAGCAGGAAAATAGGATAGATGGGCAAGAGGAAAATATTATCTAACGAAAAATAAATTTCTGATTGTAGTGAAAATTTTATAAATATCAATATTTATTTGCTTATATATTGCTTACTTAATATTTTAAATCTCAAAGTAATATTCCGTATTTTTCATATTTATAATATTATGCGTGTACACAAAAAAAATTGCGGGCCACAGAGTGAGTGCTCGCTGGCTACATGTGGCCCGCGGGCCGTATGTTGTGCAGTCCTGGTGTAGATAATTTAACTGGGCTTCGAAATTCATGTAGCTTAATAAAATTAGTTCCTCTTTCATAGTACTCAAGTGAAATGCCTTTAAATTATGCGTCTCTTAATAATGCCAGTTATTCTGAAAACCCCTGGGAAATATATCTAACACGGGATGGCTGTGGGACTGTGGGTTCGAGTCCCACTGTTGGTATGGCTGTTTGTAGCTGTCCGGAATCAGCTTTAAGCAGTAGGTCCCAGTCTAAGTAGTCCTCGTGTAGCAAAAAATGACCGTAGCGCTGTCTACCAACCAACCAACCAATCTTCGTGTTTCTTCATCCGAAATCGGCGTTGATTTAACTGTCCTGCATCAAGTGCCCATCCGCAAGCATCTCATTAGATTTGTTTTTTCTTTTTAATTATTAAGAAAACCAATTTTATGTTTTCTGTTGTTATATAAACATATTTTTGTAGATGTTAATAAAACTAATTTTGTTTTTTCTTTTGAAATAAATGTTTTATTTTCCAAAAATCAAATGTATTTTTATATCTACAGAGTCATCAAAAAGTGCTTATCAAAATTGCTACTTTGTAGTTTTAATTCCAAAATATTTGATTTTACAAAGTTGCGTTTTGTGATTTTCATTTTTTTTGTATAACATACATATATTTTGAAATTGCTAACTTTAATTTTTCCCTAAGCAAACATTTTTATCAAGAATTCAAATTTCTGAAAAATCAGAAATATAGTTTTTCCTATGTTATAATGCTGCCTTTTTTTGAGGACCCTGTATTTATGTGTTTTTAAATTATTTAAATATTCAAAATTATTTTAAAGTTAAAATATTTAGTGCATTATACAAATCTGATATTTGATGGTGGCAATTCCGCCTTTCATATAGCATACATCGAAATTCGCTACAAAATTACACCTGGCCCGCCGTCATTTATATTTTTCTCAAGTGACCCCCGGATTGTTTTGTGTTGACCATCCGTGCTCTAGGGTTTGGGCCCAGATTCCGGCTACGACAGGGATATACTTGTGTCTTCCTTTCATAGGGAGGATTGTTGAATGAATCAATTAAGTAGGTTCCCTCATAATAAAGTAACCAGAAGAAGTTGCAGTGTGTATGGACATCATTTCCCCAGATTGATGCTTACCGCACATGGAAAAGAAAAGGTTGTATTATATTCACTACTTTTTTAAACATAGCAAGCTTCAAGTCATTAAAGTGTACTCTCATTACGAAGACTATAAAAATATAATTTTACCTGTTATATGCTTATACTAGCTGAAAACCCGCGCTTCGCTACGGAGTACATTGAAATTAAATACAACGGTCAATGTATGCAATTAATTCCAAAAAAAAATAAATATATATATATTTATAATAAACACGACGATCAATGTATACAATTGATGTAAAAAAAACATATTTATAAAAAAAATGTAAGGGATATTTTTAGAGACAAAATAAAGTCCAATCGTCTGCCGCATTAGCAAGAAAAAAATATTTTTTGTCTATTTTTTTTTTGCACATGACGATAAATTTATTTAAAGTACCAGAAAAAGAAATCACGTGATCAGCATTTAATAAATTAAATTCTAAAAATTAATCTTTAAAAATTCACCAAAAATCAGGAAATGGAGGTAAAAATTCGAAAAAAATTTCATTTTGAAGGAATTTTTATGTTCTTTCTCGTGATATAAATTTTATAACCCTCAATGTATTATTTTAAATGCAAACGTAAAACAAATTTAAAAAACAGCTTAAAAATTTAATTTTAAAAAATCCAAGAAGAATTTTTGAAAAATCTTTCTTAGTGCACCCCTACACTATTAGAAGAATCGCCATGCAAAATTTCAGCCCTTTAGGTCCAGCGGTTTGGTCTGTGCGTTGTATGTCAGTCAGTCAGTCAGTCAGTCAGTGAATGAATGAGTCAGTTACATAACTGTTTTATATATATAGATTAATCAAATTTTAATAGAAATCTAAATTTTTAATCTAAATAAGGTTGCTTGGTGTATTTCCAGGTTACTCGTGAAATAAACTAAATTATAATTGAAATAACTCATTTGGGATTTATTACCTCACCCCTTGAGTGCCCAAAACTGAAAATGGGAGAAAAATATACGAAGCTTATCTGTTTTCCCAACAAGTGATTCCCCGTTCTACACACACACACACACAGAATCACCACTCTCGGATAGTTACTTCTCTGCGCATGGTATTATCCTCGTCTGAATGAAAACTTGCATCTCACTGAGTCCACTGGTGGGGATGATAGTTGATCATCTTTTAATCTTAAGTCAGATTTTTTTTTTAAGTTGCTGTCGTGCGGAATCTGATTTTTCTTCACTACTACAGAGTCACTGATTCCTGTGAGTAGTTTGGTCCCTGTGCTGGGGCGTTTTATTGGGATTTATATCGTTTAAAGTTTTAAAAGATTAAAGTTATAATATTAGCAGGGTTTGCTTACTAATTAGTTATTACCCATTACTTAATTACCCAGGTTCGTTTTAACCCCAGCATGTATACACTGTAGAAGATAGACACCACTTAAATGTTTTTATATAAATGATGAGGACCAATATTTAAAGGTTAACAACCAATATTTATTACACACATAAACAATTAAATTACAGTATTAAATGATTAATTAAATAACTACATTCAAATAACTACACTATCAAATAATTTTCTTTCAAATAATAAATTGGGTCCTCACCGGATAAAACAAGGTATGTATCATTTACGGGATTTTAATTTAAATTTAAATCTTAAAATAGTACTGTCAACAGGCAACAGAAATGTAAAGACTGACTTACCCCAATTCGGCTATCTAAGGGAAAACTGCATCACTTCATCCTTGACGTAGGGCGGCTCGAAAGCAACACATCCCCAGAGCGGGGCCCGAAAGCCACTCACTCTCTGCGCCAAGGATCTCGTCTCCTCTCTTGAACTCTCCCTCTATCTCTTGAAAACTTTTTCTCCATATGTGTATCATTTCTACCCCTTAATATTTATCTCAACTTTTGCATACATGTTTTCACCTTCCAATCACAGTATTTTCTTCTCCATATAAACTCCACCTACGTCTTAAAACCCTTTTCTAGTGGCCCTAATATTTCTCTTTATTAAAATCACACTTCTCATTGGACCTATACTAACATTTTCATATTCTTTCACATTTTTCCCCTGCTCCTTTCTACATTTTTTTTTAATATTTTATTTTCTAACACCTGGTCAGTTTTATAACATTTTTTCCTGACCGTGATCCGACAATACTGCTATTGTTGCGTAAATTTCACTACAATCCTTTCAATTCTTATTCCTTATTCTAAAGGGGCTTTTTCGACTGACCCTCGTCCAACGCAACTCTTTTATCATGGGGGGTCTTTTAACTAGCCGCGATTCTAGCTTACTACTGGGCCTTTCTTATGGGGCTAATTCATCGATTACTGAGTCAAAGGACACCGAGCTATTCTCCAACGTTTTCCCCTCTTTACCATAAATATATTTTTATTGCGTACGTTTCCCTTTTCTAACAATCTTTTAAACTTATGTAAAAGGCCTTTTTCTTATGCTTTCACTCTTTCTTAACTCTTATTCCCCTTCACAACGCTTCACAATGGATAAAAGAATCTTGAAATGGCTTGCAGCTTTTAACAAGCTCCGAAAAATCCTTTGCTGGCTTAAAGAGCCAGCAATACTCACAAAAGTCTCAGAAAAAGAAAAAAAATTTAAAAAAAAAGAAAAAAAAGTTGTAAGTCCCGATTTTAGATTTAATACCTAATTGGTTGAGAGACCTACTACTAACTGGTGGAGGACCCAAATTGAAATGATAAACATACATATATAGCACAAAAATACCAGGTTATATATATATACAACACACAAAAAAAAATTATCAAATTCTAATCAATGTAAAAGTAGACTCGTTAGGATAATATTCTTAGTAAAATTTAACACTTTCAACCAAGATAAATGGCTTCTTTTCCAAAATTAATCCTGATTGTAACACTTGTGCTTAAAGTGTTAAAAAAAAATAGGTATTAATATAGGGGAAAATTATCCAGTAATAATATATATAAAGCATAAATAAGAATGAATAAATTAAAATTGTACAATAAAATTATAAATAAT
Organism: Dolomedes plantarius; assembly: GCA_907164885.2. Classification (NCBI taxonomy): domain Eukaryota; kingdom Metazoa; phylum Arthropoda; class Arachnida; order Araneae; family Dolomedidae; genus Dolomedes; species Dolomedes plantarius. The sequence continues at coordinate 131,840,846 of OU015493.1, read as the reverse complement.
GCCCAGACACAAAATTTGAGTTGCTGAAAAAAAAATTGATATAACCAATGTTAAAATAAGCTTACTAGAAGCAACTCGTAGCATATATGCATACTGGTAACCAACCTAAATAACATTTTGTACCTAAAAGTAATTAATACTAATTCTTGAGCTGAAGGTATGCAAAAGAAATGGGTATAAAAATTAGAGCATCATAATAATATATAAAGTGCAAATAAAAATAACTGGTTTAGAATAAAGAAATGAATTTAAAATAATTAATGTCCTGAGTATATATTTAACGGGATAAACAACATCAAGTAACCATTTTTTTGGGGGGGAAACTTGTATAAAACGTTGAATCCACTGGAAGGAAAAATGTTCTATGGAATATATATAGTTCTTGAAATGACAGCACTCACAACGGAAAATTCTAAAGTTAATCGATGAACAGTGTCGACGGATTAAGAGCTAGGTTCTGGTGAACACAGTTTCTTGGACGGGAAAATTGTCCGTGGCATGTTGAATTACTCCAGCAACGTCCACAGTGCAATCGTAAGACCTAAAGTGTTGGGTAACACTCTGATGCACAAGAGAGTATCGACGAACTAAGAGCTGGCCTCTAAAACCAGTCAAAGACCGCTATTTCGTCTGGCTCACACGAGAGTTATTACGTGCACTATCTGCAAGCGCACTGCCGATGAAACGAGCTCCGCTGTCGATTACTACAGGCATGTATGAAGATGAAGAAGATGCACGTCCCTCTGTAGATGAAAACAAACACTGTCGTACATTCCGCAAAATCTAGAAATCGTCGTAAAACGTAGGAGACTGCAATCAATCTCACTCTCCGTGGCATGAACCGCTCGCCCGATGACTCGACAAATAACTCGTACACGACACTGCTGGCTTTAAAACTCGGCCGCAATGTGGAGATTTTTAAAGTTCTTGTGCTACTAGAGCAACATCACTCATGTGACTTCATGATGAGAGCTTTAAACAGCAACTTGAAAGGTTAAACAAAATTGTGGTGCCCAGGAAAGCACCAAAAGTAGACAACATTGAGCTATAGGGTAAAGTCTATCTTACAATTCATGTTGAATTGACAGTACAAAAAAAATTCTTAGTCGTTTAAAGGGGTAAAATTAAAATAACTGTATAATTAATAATTGTTAGTCATTAAATTAAGACATTATTCTCTTATAATGGAAATATAAAAATTTCCTCTTATATTCATAAAGAATTAGGGAGAAGAAAAAAAATGATTAATTACATAATGAATATCTATTATGGCATACCTTTGTATAAACAACCAAATATCTAATGATATTGTAACACATCCTCATTATTATCATTATTAATAATACTACTATTATTATACACACATTATATATACACATTTCTGTAGAATGCCTGTTTATGCATTCATGTACTGTGTTAGAGAAAAAAAATATTTATAATAAAGAAAGTGAACGCAAAATCTATATATACGAACAACAATGACAGGTGATCAGTCCGCCAAAACAAGATATATTAGAAGTTACATCCAAAATTTAAAAATTTATTTAGTTTTTGATTTGTAACATATTTTAGAGTTAAACCACAATGCAAACTAAATTTTTGAAATATGAGATGAGTAATAAAAGCAAAAGAAAGGAGAGAAATTGTATATTTCGATTTTTTTCAAAAATAAAAGAGAACCCTAGTATAATGATAAGGAAAATTATGACGAGAGAGGAAAAAAAGAATTATGTGTAATAACTCTCTTATTGACATGACAATTGACATTCGATTAAAGTTAAGGCTAAGAAACGACAGATATTGTCTAATTTAAAATGCGTTAAGTATTTACAAAAAGAAATTAATTAATAACAATTTGAAATCAAACAATAATAATAACATATATAAATAATAAATAGCAAAAGAAAGAAACGTATGTAAGAACAAGAAAAAAAAATTGAAAAAATAAAAGATAACGCTAAGAGGTGCGTTCGCATCTCCATTCATAAGAACGAATTTCAGAATATCGCGATTCTCGCGTGGGAAATTTCGAAAAAATTCCATTCTTCACTGTTCTCTGTTATCTGTCCGCAACGATCAAATATCGTCTTATAAATTTACGAACCAGAGAGTTAATTGTAAGTGAAGCGATTGTGAATTTCATCTGTTCTCCTCTTATAGGAGACAATTTTCAGAAAAATCAAAATTCATTCATTATTCCCCATGCCTATTCATTATTATGTTAAATTCACTCATTAATAACAGACATAGAAAATGAGTTTAAAAAAAAAAACAGAAAACGCAATAAAAATAATTACATAAATAATAAAAAGAGTAAATAAAAAGCAAAAGAGATACGTTTCGCTTCTACTTTCTTTAAACCGTACTCAGCACGGCCTGAAGATATTGTTTGACTCCCCCCATCGAGGAACAACAAGCAAACAGTACATAACTATACGCAATTCGAAAACCCGATGCTTCGCTCTATCACTATAGCTCTAATTCATAGCTACTGTGAAAAGAATTTCCCTCTTCTCTCCCGGCCAAAACGGAACGCAGGAGAAACTTGAAAAGGAACAAAAACCGCAACTGCACTCCCCTCTCTTCGAAGGGCAATATTCTATTCTTCGCCCCCTCTTATGAGAGCACAATTCTTTAGAAAGTGACCAATTTTTGCCCACTAAACAGTGCAAATCGTGCACTATTTTTCGCCTTTCCCTAAATTGGGATTTAAATAGTGCGACTACGGGCGTCGATATAATACACTAAATACATTAAAACAATAAAGGAAATTCAAACGTCTAAAAAAAAAAATAATATCCTCCTTAACCATTTTTTGTACCATAAGCATGCACAATTTAAATTTTAATCACAGAAGATAAAGATATCAACATACTCTAATTACATCCTAACTACGAACACATAAATCCTAAATCTTAATAGAAATTTTATAGCAAACACATAGAAAAGAAGAAAAAAAAAATATATACATGCATAAAAACCCTAATGAAATTTCGAAATCGGAAACCCATTAACGGTATATATGAAAACACAATTATAACACATTAAAACATGATTTTCTATCAAGAAAAACATTCTCTTAACCATTTATATACTAATTATATCATTGCTCTTAAAAGTACGACATAATATAATATAAAAATAAAAATTTTAAGATACACAAAAAAAAATTTCTGGACTAAAGTCACACACATGTCAAATTGAAATAAAATTGCTAAATTCTACTAATTTTCCCAATAAATTACCTAAAGAATCAGGCATTAGACTCTAAGAGTCAGGCATGTTAATCAAAAAAAAATTGATATACATATATTCTACTGACAGAAATGTGCATATAATAATAAAATTTTTTTTTCGATATATATATATAATATATAAATTTGAAAGAAATATTAAAACACATACATTTTATAATAATAACGATATGCCAATACCGGTATTCACAATTTTAAACACATTAAGAAAATACTTTAAATTCTTGTATTTGATCAAGAATTAAAACAATTAATAATAAAAAAAAATTGTATCATCATAGTATACAACATGTGAAAAAAATCCTAATTTAAACTAATGAAAAATAAAGAGGTGAATATTTACTGTGTCTATATTTTTTTTTTCTACAGATATTCACTATAAAAATTAATATCCTTATAGGAAAAAATTTTCTTTTTAAAACCCAAGTGATTACAGAAATCAAATGGAATGGTCACGGCAACCATTTGCTGGGCGGTTTTACCGATTATAGGTTTTAACATATTTAAGTTAAAATATTACAGGTTCGTTTATTAATTACCCAGCGTGTAAACACTGTAGAAAAGATTAGACACAACTTAAATGTTTTTATATAAATGATGAGGACCAATATTTAAAGGTTAACAACCAATATTTATTACACACATAAACAATTAAATTACAGTATTAAATGATTAATTAAATAACTACATTCAAATAACTACACTATCAAATAATTTTCTTTCAAATAATAAATTGGGTCCTCACCGGATAAAACAAGGTATGTATCATTTACGGGATTTTAATTTAAATTTAAATCTTAAAATAGTACTGTCAACAGGCAACAGAAATGTAAAGACTGACTTACCCCAATTCGGCTATCTAAGGGAAAACTGCATCACTTCATCCTTGACGTAGGGCGGCTCGAAAGCAACACATCCCCAGAGCGGGGCCCGAAAGCCACTCACTCTCTGCGCCAAGGATCTCGTCTCCTCTCTTGAACTCTCCCTCTATCTCTTGAAAACTTTTTCTCCATATGTGTATCATTTCTACCCCTTAATATTTATCTCAACTTTTTGCATACATGTTTCACCTTCCAATCACAGTATTTTCTTCTCCATATAAACTCCACCTACGTCTTAAAACCCTTTTCTAGTGGCCCTAATATTTCTCTTTTATTAAAATCACACTTCTCATTGGACCTATACTAAACATTTTCATATTCTTTCACATTTTTCCCCTGCTCCTTTCTACATTTTTTTTTTAATATTTTATTTTCTAACACCTGGTCAGTTTTATAACATTTTTTCCTGACCGTGATCCGACAATACTGCTATTGTTGCGTAAATTTCACTACAATCCTTTCAATTCTTATTCCTTATTCTAAAGGGGCTTTTTCGACTGACCCTCGTCCAACGCAACTCTTTTATCATGGGGGGTCTTTTAACTAGCCGCGATTCTAGCTTACTACTGGGCCTTTCTTATGGGGCTAATTCATCGATTACTGAGTCAAAGGACACCGAGCTATTCTCCAACGTTTTCCCCTCTTTACCATAAATATATTTTTATTGCGTACGTTTCCCTTTTCTAACAATCTTTTAAACTTATGTAAAAGGCCTTTTTCTTATGCTTTCACTCTTTCTTAACTCTTATTCCCCTTCACAACGCTTCACAATGGATAAAAGAATCTTGAAATGGCTTGCAGCTTTTAACAAGCTCCGAAAAATCCTTTGCTGGCTTAAAGAGCCAGCACCTGATCAGAAGCCCTGAGACTTTGACACTCGGCTCTGGTATAAGGTGATGATTGTACAAGGTTTTACGAGGAAATGGGTTGAGAAATGGGGACCAGAAGAAAATTTGAAGAAAACCAGTTAGTATCTAAAAATAGAAATGTCATATCTTAAACGATAATTGATGTCATAATTAAGTTTATTGCTGCCACAACTATTGTAAATTCAGATTTAAATTAAATTGAAATTTTAGTAGATTTTCAAACATACAACTAAAACTACCCTAGGGATTCAATTAAATTTCACTATATAAGTTTTAAGTTACACGTGACAGAACAATTTAAGCGCATTAAACCTTACGGTGAATAATGTCTTACAATGGTTTTATTCCTTTTGAAAAAATTTCACTGCATACAAGATTTTCTCATTTAATGTAGTCGCCTTTTCGCCTTTTATTTGCTCTAGTTAAGAATTCTTGAAAAGTGTTGTCGATTATTACCCCCCCCCCCTACAAAAGGTTTCAGATAATAGCAGAAATTGTTTATTTGTAACCAATTTCGAAAATTGGCTGCATATTCCAAAACAAACATAGCCCCATTAAATCACGATTTCTATTCGGTTCATAACAAATGCCATTTCCATGATTCCCGGTATAAAGGGCTTCAGTCAAAAACAGAGATTTTAGATACTGTTAATATTGGTAAAAAAAAAATCATTTGATTGGAATGAAAATTTTATTATGAAAGAAGAAATGTAATAGTGTATACAAATTTATAGGCCTAAGCCATGTATACCTGTCAATATATATATATATATATATATATATATATATATAAGACAAAGTTGAAAGTGAAAAACCAGTATATGCTCAAAACTACTGCAGCTTCTACTACTGCTTCTACTGCAGCAAAACTACTGCTCAAAACATGAAAAGATAAGTGAAAAATAGGTTTTTGACAGCATCTCTTCATCATTGGTGCCGATACTGTCAAAAACCAATGGATTGTTTCTGATAAGTATGATCTGAGCAATAAACATACTTAGACACCCTACAATCCATAAAAAACAGAAGAAGTGAATAAACAGTTGCTTAATCATAGAACACCAAGCCCAGCGCCAGAAAAAGTGGAAGTTAAGAAAAGGAGACCGCAAGAAGACTGACGTCACAAACCTTTCAACCATGGAGCAAATGGAAACACAAAGAAGGCTTACTAAGGATACTGTGTTATAGGGCAAAATAACCTAAGTTAACTTAGACATTTATTATGACTAAGAGTTATATTATTATTTATTATTTATTAATATTATTGCACTAGTTTTTATTTATTATTTTTTATTTTATTTTTGTAGTTATTTACTATAATTAATCTTATAGTTTTGTATTACTAATTAATAATAACAGAACATGCTATTCATTAAATCTAAAACAACTAATTATGTGCTTGGAAAGACTATCAGGGTAATAATATATATATATATATATATATATATATATATATATATATATATATATATATATATATATATATATATATATTATATATATATATATATATATATATATATATATCTATATATATATTATCAATACTAACAAGTATCTAAAAATCACTGTTTTTGACCTAAGCCCTTTATACCGGGCATCATAGAGATAATAATTCCAACAATATACTTCTTAAAGCTTGATGAAGTGATGTAATCTCCATGACGACAAATAATGCGATACTTGTTTTAGAATAGTAATTATCTTTGAAATGTCAGAAAACAGTTTTTTATATGTTTTTTAATTTTGTTAAAATCGCTTAAATGTATAAATTGAGTTATCACATTCTAATATACATTGTTACCCTTGTATATAAATAAATGGAGTCGCATCCACGCTATTTTAAGACTGGGATCTTATCTATTTTTCGATAATTCTATATTTACATCTTTTGTTTTCTGGCAACTTACACTCACCCGTCTATTGACAGCATTAACGAAAATAGATATCGCGTCATGATTTCTCCTCGTTAGTTATCAGAACCAGCCAGCCACTATTGCCCCCCCCCCTCCTGACGTCTTTACAGATTACGGTATTTTATTTATTAAACATCCGAACAATCTTCACCTTATCATTAAATGCGCGTTTCTTTCAACGTAAAGCCACCGGACATACGTCAGAGGGGCTATTTTTTTTTTAATAATGTTCAAACATTGGTAATGCGTCACGCTAAAGTTAGTTATGATATTTCTTCTTGTGATTATATAATAATATTATGATTTCACTGAACTCTGGGTCAAACTATAATAGCTTTGCTAACCCTGACCCCCTAATCCAAACATACTATTGAATTATTCATCTCACTTTAAGTAATTACAGACTTCTTGCTTTCATGCTATTTATATTCGATCAGTCTTCCAACTAAAATACAAAAGAGTCACAATAAAAATTTAAGACTGTGTGTTAGAATACTTTCTGCGCTGTTTGTGAAATCGAAAATTTTCTGTATTAGACAGTAACGTAATTGAGTGAATCTAAAATGGAAGAAATATAGGACGAACTTCATTCAATAGTCCTGCGTCATTTCATCAAAGTACTACTGCGGACTGTACTGCCCTGATAAGTTAAAAGGCCCTAACTCCAACTGTTACTTGTTTGTTACGTAGGGCCTTCTTTATCGAAAACGACCTCAAACTGGAGTTAGGACCAATATAAGTTTCAATATAACTCATCATGAATTGGATTTAGGGCTTTGCAATGTCATCAAAAGATGCATTTTTTAGACCGAATCGAGAACGCTACAAACAAAACATTTAGAAAATAGTTCGGAGTTAGGGCCTTTTAACTTATCAGGGCAGTGTAAAGGATTTTAATATATCTTGAAACATTCATAACAGGTTTTCGGACATATCCGGAAATTATATCAACTTTTAACCATGTATTATTACAAATCGCTTGAAGTAGCAAGGGGCAATTTTGTATTATTCGTATAGAAACAGTCTCCTAATATCCCTTTCTAATTACACGCATAAAAGTTATACTGTAAAACAATCTACTGTAATATCTTAACTAAGTTATGTTCTAGATAATTTTGAACATTTTTTAATTAATAGGAAATGTAGTAACAAAACCAGTGGAACAAGTCAGGGAAGAAACTTTTAAAATATTAGCCATAAATAATTAAAAGTAAGCAAGTAAAGGCTTTCCTCCTCAGGAGCACAATGAGAGAACGTGTACTCTGTAAGCCTTATTCATCTGCCTTTGATCACAGTGCTGGCGTTCTTTTACTCTGCTCCCAAAGAAAGTAGGTTTACGAAATTCGCGAATTGAGTTTACCTGTTTCTTATTTATGATGAACATTTTAAGGTTTTTTCCCCTAACTTAATAACAAGTTGTTACGCTTGTTTTTCTGGAATACTTATTAAAGTAGTCCCATAATAAAGTAGCCAACAAAACTCGCGGTGTATGGGGGCTAATACCCTTTTGGACAGGGCGCCTGCCGCATTTTAATAAATAAAAAATCTCTAAATGTCAAAATTAATCAAGCATGCAATTTCCTAAAAAATAGTCTGCGAAATGCCAAAAGAAAAACTAATTTCTCTAGTTCCTTCTGAAACTGTCATAAGACAGATTTGAGCCTTATATCTAGCCCGCGCATTGTTGTTGATGAGCTTATGTAAAGATGGAATGTTTAAAGTGTATCTTAAAAGTGACCTGTATCGGTCATTTTGAGGGGGGAAAACCCTTTGCTTCGAAAATCGGCAATCCGTCACGACCTGTTAATTATTTTCTCTACTCACAAAAACAACTATTCACGCAACTCTGCTTATTATGTGATATTTAATGTATTTTCAAAAATGAGCCATTCCAAATTATAATTAGGAAAAATTCGCTATGATCAAAAAATTTTATTCTTGCAATACGCGTTTATATTCACAAGCGTTTCCACAAACAATACTGAAGGTTTTGGCCAAACAATACTATTGAACATGTGCATCATTATTTATCTGTATATGTAACCACTGCTAGGGAGAGATGCGTTTTAGGGATGCGACATCGACAGCACAACATCGATGTTTTGAAACATCGATATTCTGTATTAAAACATCGATGCTAATAAAATATCGCCGAAAAACTATTGATATTTTTAAAACATCGATGTTTTTGAACATCCATTTTTTAAACTGGTTTAGTAACCTCTAACATTAATGTACTTCGGTTAGTCGTGAAGGGGGGAGGGGGGTGACTTATTTTACTCTGTTGATTGGGGTTGACGCAAATGACCAAAACTTGGTTGATAGTGTCAGCGCATATCACAGAATTTCCATGATACATTTTATTCCTTTTACCAGAAAAATGAGGAAGAAATTATTGCTATAAAAACAATTGATAGACCAAAGCCTTAAGAAAAAATCCGCAATGTTTTCTAATTTAAATTGGTTTAATGTGAAAAATTATTGTAAATATCAAGTCATTAATTTACAAGTTGGAGAATAATTTACTTCCAGGAGGCTAAATATTTGTAAAATAAAAATAAGTAAAATAAAATTCTGAAGTTCATGACTGTAACACAGACAAAAGAATTGGCTTCATATAGAGAATACGGAAAAATCATTTAAAAGAATTTTTGAGTTTACATTACTGAGTAGAAAGTCATGCTAGGTGGTTAATTTTTTTTATTATGGTGCTTTTTCATTAAAAAAAACAACCATCGACAACGTAAAACATCGAGCACAAACATCGATGTAAAAAAAATTGGCTTCAATAAATCGATGTTTAGAACATCGATGTTTTTATCGAAACATCGATGTTTTGAAAACATCGACATCGATGTCGCCATCCCTAATACGTTTCTTGCCTGCTAATATTATCGAAATACTACATGGCCCTATTTCTTGTAAACTGATTGTTTTTGGGGTATATCATGATATGTTCGCAAGAACAATGAGCAACGTATTTCTTGGTCAAAATGACGTCATACAATAGAAATCTCCAAAATTAACATTTCATTTCCCTTTCATCATTTTTGGTACATTTTCCGAGGAAAATTTTCTTTTTTACATACAGTTCACTTTCCTTTCAGCCGGAATCTTTAGATCAAATGCTAACCTAGTTCCGTGAGTCCTAACTTGACCTATTTTAACGCTGGGTTTACTAGCATCCGTCTATTAAACAGACTACCTTAAAGAGGGATCGGGGTCAAAAGTACCTCAGTTCTGTTCCCTCCAAAATGACGTATGCTTTTCATTGCGTTCCTTTCAGCCATATTTATGAATGCAGTAAAGGTATTCGAACATTGTACCGGATGATTTACTTCTTAAAAAGGACGACTTAAAATACATCGAAGATATATTCTGTTTAACTGATAATTGTTTGTTTAATCTATGTCATATATATCTAAGGCAATCTGGGCAATATATCTAAGGCAAATATGATTGTGTAGATCAGGCCTGCACAACTCGAATGCGATGAGGACTATATTATTGATGAAATCTGCTGCAGGCCGCAGGAAAATAGGTTTGGTTTGGTTTGGAGCGCTACGGTCATTTTTTTGCTACACGAGGGCTAATTAGACCGGACCTACTGCTTAAAGCCGATTCCGAACGGCTGACAAACGGCCATGCCAAGAGCAGGAAATAGGATAGATGGGCAAGAGGAAATAGTATCTAACGAAAAATAAATTTATGATTGTAGTGAAAATTTTATAATATCAATATTTATTTGCTTATATATTGCTTACTTAATATTTTAAATCTCAAGTAATATTCCGTATTTGTCATATTTATAATATTATGCGTGTACACAAAAAAAATTGCGGGCCCACAGAGTGAGTGCTCGCTGGCTACATGTGGCCCGCGGGGCCGTATGTGTGTGCAGTTCCTGGTGTAGATAATTTAACTGGGCTTCGAAATTCATGTAGCTTAATAAAATTAGTTTCCTCTTTCATAGTACTCAAGTGAATGCCTTTAAATTATGCGTCTCTTAATAATGCCAGTTATTCTGAAAACCCCTGGAAATATATCTAACACGGGATGGCTGTGGGACTGGTGGGTTCGAGTCCCACTGTTGGTATGGCTGTTTGTAGCTGTCCGGAATCAGCTTTAAGCAGTAGGTCCCAGTCTAAGTAGTCCTCGTGTAGCAAAAATGACCGTAGCGCTGTCTACCAACCAACCAACCAATCTTCGTGTTTCTTCATCCGAAATCGGCGTTGATTTAACTGTCCTGCATCAAGTGCGCCATCAGCATCTCATTAGATTTGTTTTTCTCTTTTAATTATTAAGAAAACCAATTTTATGTTTTCTGTTGTTATATAAACATATTTTTGTAGATGTTAATAAAACTAATTTTGTTTTTCTTTTGAAATAAATGTTTTTTTCCAAAAATCAAATGTATTTTATATCTACAGAGTCATCAAAAAAGTGCTTATCAAAATTGCTACTTGTAGTTTTAATTCCAAAAATATTTGATTTTACAAAGTTGCGTTTTGTGATTTTCATTTTTTGTAACATACATATATTTTGAAATTGCTACTTTAATTTTTCCCTAAGCAAACATTTTTATCAGAATTCAAATTTCTGAAAATCAGAAATAATTTTTTCCGATGTTATAATGCTGCCTTTTTTTGAGGACCCTGTATTTATGTGTTTTTAAATTATTTAAATATTCCAAACTTATTTTAAAGTTAAATATTTAGTGCATTAACAAATCTGATATTTGATGGTGGCAATTCCGCCTTTCATATGCATACATCGAAATTCGCTACAAAATTACACCTGGCCCCCGTCATTTATATTTTTCTCAAGTGACCCCCGGATTGTTTTGTGTTGACCATCCGTGCTCTAGGGTTTGGGCCCAGATTCCGGCTACGACAGGGATATATACTTGGTCTTCCTTCATAGGGAGGATTGTTGAATGAATCAATTAAGTAGGTTCCCTCATAATAAAGTAACCAGAAGAAGTTTGCAGTGTGTAGGACATCATTTCCCCAGATTGATGCTTACCGCACATGGAAAAGAAAAGTTGTATTATATTCACTACTTTTTAAACATAGCAAGCTTCAAGTCATTAAAGTGTACTCTCATTACGAAGACTATAAAAATATATTTTACCTGTTATATGCTTATACTAGCTGAAACCCGCGCTTCGCTACGGAGTACATTGAAATTAAATACCCGGCAATGTATGCAATGAATTCCAAAAAAAATAATATATATAGTATTTATAATAAACACGACGATCATGTATACAATTGATGTAAAAAAACATATTTATAAAAAAATGTAAGGGATATTTTTAGAGACAAAAATAAAGTCCAATCGTCTGCCGCATTAGCAAGAAAAAAATATTTTTTTGTCTATTTTTTTTTTGCACAGTGACGATAAATTTATTTAAAGTACCAGAAAAAGAAATCACGTGATCAGCATTTAAGAAATTAAATTCTAAAAATTAATCTTTAAAAATTCACCAAAAATCAGGAAATGGAGGTAAAAATTCGAAAAAAAAATTTCATTTTGAAGGGAATTTTTATGTTCTTTCTCGTGATATAATTTTATAACCCTCAATGTATTATTTTAAATGCAAACGTAAAACAAATTTAAAAAACAGCTTAAAAATTTAATTTAAAAAATCCAAGAAGAATTTTTGAAAAATCTTTCTTAGTGCACCCCTACACTATTAGAAGAAATCGCCATGCAAAATTTCAGCCCTTTAGGTCCAGCGGTTTGGTCTGTGCGTTGTATGTCCGTCAGTCAGTCCAGGTCAGGTCAGTGAATGAATGAGTCGTTACATAACTGTTTTATATTATATAGATTATCAAATTTAATAGAAATCTAAATTTTTAATCTAAATAAGGTTGCTTGGTGTATTTCCAGGTTACTCGTGAATAAAACTAATTAAATTGAAATAACTCATTTGGGGATTTATTACTCACCCCTTGAGTGCCCAAAAACTGAAAATGGGAGAAAAATATACGAAGCTTATTGTTTCCCCAACAAGTGATTCCCCGTTCTACACACACACACACACAGAATCACCACTCTACGATAGTTACTTCTCTGCGCATGGTATTATCATCGTCTGAATGAAAACTTGCATCTCACTGAGTCCACTGGTGGGATGATAGTTGATCATCTTTTAATCTTAAGTCAGATTTTTTTTTAGTTGCTGTCGCGCGGGAATCGTGATTTTTCTTCACTAACTACAGAGTCACTGATTCCTGTGAGTAGTTTGGTCCCTGTGCTGGGGCGTTTTATTGGATTTATATCGTTTAAAGTTTTAAAAGATTAAAGTTTAAATAATTAGCAGGGTTTGCTTACAATTAGTATTACCCATTACTTATTACCCAGGTTCGTTTTAACCCCAGCATGTATACAGTAGTAAGATAGACACCACTTAAATGTTTTTATATAATGATGAGGACCAATCTTTAAAGGTTACCAACCAATATTTATTACACACATAAACAATTAAATTACAGTATTAAATGATTAATTAAATAACTACATCAAATAACTACACTATCAAATAATTTTCTTTCAAATAATAATTGGGTCCTCACCGGATAAAACAGGTATGTATCATTTACGGGATTTTAATTTAAATTTAAATCTTAAATAGTACTGTCAACACGGCAACAGAAATGTAAAGACTGACTTACCCAATTCGGCTATCTAAGGGAAAACTGCATCACTTCATCCTTGACGTAGGGCGGCTCGAAAGCAACCCATCCCCAGAGCGGGCCCGAAAGCCACTCACTCTCTGCGCCAAGGATCTCGTCTCCTCTCTTGAACTCTCCTCTATCTCGTGAAAACTTTTTCTCCATATGTGTATCATTTCTACCACCTTATATTTATCTCAACTTTTTGCATACAGTTTTCACCTTCCAATCACAGTATTTTCTTCTCCATATAAACTCCACCTACGTCCTTAAAACCCTTTCTAGTGGCCCTAATATTTCTCTTTTATTAAAATCACACTTCTCATTGGACCTATACTAACATTTTCATATTCTTTCACATTTTTTCCCCTGCTCCTTTCTACATTTTTTTTAATATTTTATTTTCTAACACCTGGTCAGTTTTATAAAACATTTTTTCCATGACCGTGATCCGACAATACTGCGATTGTTGCGTAAATTTCACTACAATCCTTTCAATTCTTATTCCTTATTCTAAAGGTGCTTTTTCGACGACCCTCGTCCAACGCAAACTCTTTTATCATGGGGGGTCTTTTAACTAGCCGCGATTCTAGCTTACTACTGGGACCTTTCTTATGGGGCTAATTCATCGATTACTGAGTCAAAAGACACCGACTATTCTCCAACGTTTCCCCTCTTTACCAGTAAATATATTTTTATTGCGTACGTTTCCCTTTTCTAACATCTTTTAAAACTTATGTAAAAGGCCTTTTTCTTATGCTTTCACTCTTTCTTAACTCTTATTCCCCTTCACAACGCTTCACAATGGATAAAGAATCTTGAAATGGCTTGCAGCTTTTAACAAGCTCCGAAAATCCTTGCTGGCTTAAGAGCCAGCAATACTCAACAAAAGTCTCAGAAAAAGAAAAAAATTTAAAAAAAAAGAAAAAAAGTTGTAAGTCCCGATTTAGATTTAATACTAATTGGTTGAGAGACCTACTACTAACTGGTGGAGGACCCAAATTGAAATGATAAACATACATATATAGCACAAAAATACCAGGTTATATATATATACAACCACACAAAAAAAATTATCAAATTCTAATCAATGTAAAAGTAGACTCGTTAGGATAATATTCTTAGTAAAATTTAACACTTTCAACCAAGATAAATGGCTTCTTTTCCAAAATTAATCTGATGTAACACTTGTGCTTAAAGTGTTAAAAAAATAGGTATTAATATAGGGGAAAATTATCCAGTAATAATATAATATAAAGCATAAATAAGAATGAATAAATTAAAATTGTACAATAAAATTATAATAATGCCCAGACACAAAATTTGAGTTGCTGAAAAAAAAAATTGATATAACCAATGTTAAAATAAGCTTACTAGAAGCAACTCGTAGCATATATGCATACTGGTAACCAACCTAATAACATTTTGTACCTAAAAGTAATTAATACAATTCTTGAGCTGAAGGTATGCAAAAGAATGGGTAATAAAATTAGAGCATCATAATAATAATAAAAGTGCAAATAAAAATAACTGGTTAGAATAAAGAAATGAATTTAAAATAATTAATGTCCTGAGTATATATTTTAACGGGATAAACAACATCACGTAACCATTTTTTTGGGGGGGAAACTGTATAAAAACGTTGAATCCACTGGAAGGAAAAATGTTCTATGGGAATATATATAGTTCTTGAAATGACAAGCACTCACAACGGAAAAATTCTAAAGTTAATCGTGAACAGTGCGACGGATTATAGAGCTAGGTTCTGGTGAAACACGTTTTTCTTGGACGGGGAAAATTGTCCGTGGCATGTTGAATTACTCCAGCAACGTCCACGTGCAATCGTAAGACCTAAAGTGTGGGTAACACTCTGATGCACAGAGAGTCGCGAACAAGAG
>OU015493.1:131583828-131825248 GCA_907164885.2 Dolomedes plantarius | reverse complement strand
AAAATGAGTTTCACTTCACTGACCTACCTCATCCGATACTTTTTAAATCACTATTCAGAGAAGAATCGTGTTCGCTACTAAAATATTTTAATAGAGAGCAAAGGCTACTAAACTTTTATTACCTGAAGACTGATAAGCTAAAATGGCAATGGTATTTGAGTTTTAACTTTTCCTGTGATAATAATTCATTGAATTACAAAAACAAGAGAAAAAGAATTTTTGTACTGAATTGAAAGCTGTATAAAATATTAAATATATCAGTTTTGGCCTCCTAATCTTAGTTAAGTGATTTTATTTCGGTGTTACAATCTAATTATTCAACATTGATATGATTCAACAAATTTTTTTGAAGGAGCAACATCACTATTAAATTATAGCCTAGGTCCAACTCCCTAAATAGGAAAATTATAAAATTTCGGAATTTAATCTGCACATATCATTTTGTAGTAATGTATTTATTTTGGTCATCCCACATAAATTGTTACAACCGGCAGTAAACTGTGAAAAAAATTTTAATATATCTCATGGTTAATTCTAGGTACATAAACGTTAGAAAATTTATAAATTGATAAAAAATTTATGATAATTTTTTTGTCAAAGGATGATTTCAGAACTTAATTTTGTGTTAGAATAAATATATTTATTTATCAATTCAACTAAATAGATTTTTTAAAATTTATTTTGCAATATTTATTTTTGAACCGAAATGTACATGTTTACATTTATTTGCCTCCTCATCCTTTAACACGGTATTTGGCAGTGTGTCCAAGTTTAAATAATTTCATGAACGAAAGAGTAAAATACGTCTTCATTTTGCCCTTTATATAGCAACACTTTGGTAGAGAATGCTTACATAAAAGAGTGCAATAAAAGAGTATTACCAAAGTTGAACTTTAGCTGCTGTAAAAAAGATACACTTTAAAAGTTTTCAAGTATTACAGAATGCAAAGGTGAAAATATATCAGCATCGAAAATTAACCTTTAATAGGCACAAAACGGCCTTGGTATTTCATTAAAACTTTAGAACTTTATTGAAAATTTCGGCTTTGTAACATTTCATCTATATTAGTATGACTAACTCTTTCACAGGAACGATTAGAAATACTCAAACCATTACTGATATATTTTCGTCTTACGTCCGAACGTATCAAAATATATTCACCAGTCATTTACCACGTTCTTTTGTACAGTTCAGTGTGACGTCACTTGCTCAGAATCAGAAAAATCAGAAACCGGAAAAAAAGTCATGCAAAGCGATATTGATAGATAAATAATCATGAAAAAACTAAATGAAACTAAATTTCGGACGTCATATACAGGATATTACGTTAATTTTTTATTATATCTCGGTGAAAAATCTGTTGTGAAATATTCTACATTAAGTTCCGTATCGCATTAAAACTTAAAGGCGTTTTACGATTTTATGAGAATTACACTCACCAAACGTGGGGATGACGTAACATCTAACTTTAAAAAAATGCAATATCTCTTGATGAAGTCCTTTCAGACTAACGTTTTTGAAAGTGTCTATAATTGTGGGAAAATATTAAGAGCTGTCGAGCTTAAATGAATACTATTATAACTTATATTAAAATGTATGTTATTACACCGATTAGAATAATTTTTCCAAAATTTATGAATGTTTGCTAATCTTAACTAAAATTGGATTTTTAAAAAGCTTTCAATCCATCTCGCTTGCTTTTTTCAAGCATAAATCTGAAACTGGCGTAGTTATTTTAATTTTTTTGAGTTAGTTTCTTTTAGCTTCTAACAGTGGTATATTATAAAATCAAAAAGCACCGATCTATCGAAATGAGCAACAAAAGCTATATAAAGCAAACAAATTAATAGGCAGCACCAAAATTGGAGGTTTGGGGGATTCTGAAGACGTTTAATCGTAAGTCCTGAGGATGAAGGAACTAATATGAGTTTATAAAAAATAATTTTTTTTTCTATTTAAATGGTAAGGAAACATGCTTAATTTCACTACTGATGAGTTGTTAAGGTTATGATTATTAAATAACTCACTTTTATGGTCTTTTACAAAAAAATATGTCCAATAATTATTTTAAAAAGTCAGTTGCACTGCAGAAAATACATTCACGGAAATTTTCTATAAAAAGGTGTTGATGTATAATCATAACCGCTAAATAATCTCCCCTTTGATAAAGTTTCTAATTTACAGCCATGTTTGCTAATCAAATTCTTAAAGGTATATTCCATTTGTATTTCATAAAGAAAGAGAAAAAGCATGCTATTTTATAAATTTCCATCTCAATGGCGCTATATAACGAATTCCCTCCCAACTTAAAAATTAATTCTCATTGAGCCACTGTCCTAACTACCACCCGAGAGTTGTTAGAAAATGATTAACTGATTTAAAGAATAAAACTTGTTTATGGAAACTTATGTTGTAAGTTTTTTAACCGGTTATTTCACAATTTAAAAGTTATGGACTAGAAAATCAGTCATCTTTGTGATGACTTCAATGAGACAATCAGATTGCTTTTTAATTATAATCTCAAAAATCAAAAGTTTAACAGATTCATTTCGGAGAAGATAAGACATTGTCTTTTAATATTGTTCTATGCACGTTTCATCGATATCATTTTTGTCGTTATGAAAATATTATTTTTCGTATTTTCGAGAAATGTTTCGTTTTAGATTGATTCTCTTGTTTTGTTTTCTACGAACGATCTCCAGAAATGCAGGAATTTTATTTTACGTTCAGTGCACGTCTCGTTGTATTTCCACTATACTTATATATCAGAGTAAAATTGTCGTAGCAGATGTCGTATGTTGCAAAAAACATAAATTACCTTGCACTTAGAAAAAAACTACAATTTATTTGACATTTTAGTTACAAAATTTATGAAAGAGTTATGGGGGAAACGTGTCAAGATTTTTATTAGTTTAGTCACACAGAAACTTTACAAATGGATAGGTCTGCCAGAAATAAATAACTTTGGAAGATATTTGTTGGTGTAAATATAGTATCTAGAGTAGGATTATGTAACATATTAACCGTCAAAACCTAATTGATGCCTCTATTGCAGTACGATGCTTTCATCTAAGATTTTCGAAGCCAAGTGCACAGCTCAAAGGAGCACTGTCCAAAATTTACTTCTTCTCTGTAAGAAAAATTCAGTAGCATCTTTTTACAAATAAAAAATAAGATCTTTCTGTTCCATGAGTACTGAACTGAGCCATTTCACAACTAAAAGCGGATTTTCAAGAACTGTTGCGACATTTTAGAGGTGCGAATATTGCTCGATGCGTTACGTTTCCTCTGGTTTGAAGTAAAGCATTAAGTCATCAGTGCAATGTAACAATTTTAACACCATTGGTGGCAATCAATTTGACAGTTTGAATTTGAATGATAATTTGATGCAGTCACTTCAGCAGCCAGAACATGAAAGGCAAACGAGTCACGATAAATTATTTTGAATTCCAGATGTGTATAAGTTTAATATATCGTATTGTATTGACTTTATTAATGAATTCCAACTTGGTTATACGATAGAACTTCGTTGCGTTTAATGCGTCTCTATTTAATTTTAAAAGTATAAATTAATAAGATCATTTAAAGATGTATTTTTCGTAAGAGGCTCATTAGTTAAAAATACTAAAGTAAAAAGTTAAAAAAGGATCTTCCTCAAAAGTCGGGTTGAAAGTCCCTCAGTCGGTTAATATATTTTAGAAAAGTGACCCACTTTAACGCAAAAAGTGCACTAATCATATTAGTAAGAACTAGTTTTAGTCTTCTTTCCTCCGCTGTTATTATCATTTATTTATATTAGAGTAGGATGTAAAAATAATTATACTTTGTTTAAGCTGAACGTTGCATTGATCTGATTAAAATCGTATCGAGAAAAATTATCGATATGCGGCATTAAACATAATGCTCATTAAACATTTGAAAAGTTATAGAAATTACTTTGATAAGAGAAGAAGTTTTGCCTGAATCTTGTAATTTTCGTCTGGATACCATCAAATATGAAACATAAATGAATCACTAAAACCATATTCATGAATGACCTTTAACACAAACATCCGCATGGCCTGTGCTAGACAACTAATATAGTCTATTACTATAATACTATAACTATAATATATTACTATAATACAACCAACATATATCATTTTCTTACAGTATAAAACCTATGAAAGGAAAGTGATGAGATAGATTTACGAGCGCATATTTGAATTTTTTTCTCTGTGCGTTTTATATATATAGTTTATGCAATTATTTCAGTAAAAAAGATGATTTTTTACCGAACGTTTAATATGAATCAAAAGGAGAATCAAGCGCCATACATCTGATACTTTAAATCTATCTTTACAGTAAAGGTAATATAATTCCTCCCTTATTTTTAATAAACTACTTATAATATAAAAATACTTTTACTGTTTTAACGGAAAACTTTTTTTATTTATAATATTTTCTAAAGTGCGGTATAAGATATAGGTTGTTGATCTAACACTCCTCTGAAACCATACATTTTGTTTTATCTCATGTTTCAGATATATGGCGTAGGCATGATTTACAATAATTCCGAGTTCCTTGTTTCACATTTGTTGCGAAACTATTTGATAAAGTCCATTCTTTTTCTCTTTGTACTTTTACATCCAATCTTCACATCTACTTTTTTTTTTAAAAAGTAAATTTTCTGAGTTTTTATCCTTTAATGGCACACACATTTAAGAAAGGTAAATATTCAAGATGCTCATAAATAAATAGTCGCAGAGGAAAAGAACGTCATTCGGCTGTATAAAATCGCATAAGGAAAAGTTAATCTGATAAAAAAATATAACTCTGTCATTTCCTTCTGAAGTCTTCGGGTGATTTGTATGACTGATCTCTAATAAAACTTGTTCAGTGCTTTTTTAAAAAGCAAGTTTGTGTTTTGAGCTATATCCTTGTAGAGGAGTGCAATCCTTTTTCAATTACAGTTCCAAGAAATGAACATCAGACGCTAGTTGAAACTAATAGTTTGACAAATTACTTCAGATATTCAGATTTATTGTTTTGAATTCGAACAGGAAATTTCATTTATAAGAAGAATGCAAGTAATTTACTTTAATATGACTTAGGACGCTGATTAGAAGATTAGAAAATACATATACATTCATTTCCGTGGAATATAAATATTATTCATGTTTCTTTCTCCTCATTCGGCTTTAAAAGATATCTAAAATCTCTAACTGAACTTTTCATTACTCATGCTCGAAAATGAAACAGCCTCATCTGTTAAGGATTCTCATGATGCGAATTATCATATTCGAATTTTTTTCACAAGCTTTGATGTCAACTAGAAATCATAAGATTTAATTCTGTCATTTCTGTTGCACAATGCCTTTTTAAAAAAAGACATTATCTAGAATTTTTTTCAAACTTTTTAGTTCATTTACTTTTTTAAGTTAACATAAGGGCTGAAACAAGTTGAGTAAAAAGTCTATTAGAAAAATTTAAGGTAATTTGCGAAATAAAATTTATAACATTAAGTTTAGAGTCGATGTATAGTGATTTGTAGATTCAAAAACTTATAACAACATATTTATTGCCTTGAAAATGATGTTATGACATATTTCAAATCACCTTTTGCTTTTTTGAGAGCCATGAAGAATAAGTAAAGTTTCATTTAAAAATTTTTTAGTCTTATCAAAAGTTCCCGAGTTCGACTTACGTTCAATGATTTATTACCTAAAATAACTAAAGATGATTTACCTGTTTGTGAAATTAATCCTTTGTTTCAATTTCAATATTTAAGCTGTCTGGTATTTGTGCTCGGACATCCTTGTTTTAGCTTTTAGTTTTACCTGAAACTGGCAGCATAATTTAAGTTAGCCTGCATTAATATGTATTTATGCTCTAAATTCAGTTTATGGCGTAAAAAGTAAAACGGATACTCTCCCTTCTCCAAGATACGCATTTTTATCTTCAAGGTTGATTGGAAACGTCAAATACGTTTAACACGCTTGCGTAAATGAGATAGATGCCATTCAGCAGCTGATGCGTGGGTTAGTACAATTCAAATAAGCTGTCGCATAGAGAGAACGGAATGCTGACTTACGTGAACCAGTTATATTTATTTATTCATATCGTTACTATTTTCGCGTCTCCCGTAAATCAATGACGCTGCTTTTTGATTTGCTAGAGTATTTAGTGTTGCTAGATATTTGTCGATTCGAAGTTAAGAAGTACCTTTAAAATTTTCTTTATGCCTTAACAAATACAAGGACACCCTCTCAAATAATCCGTCATTGAATAATTTTCACGTTATAAACATAAGTTCGGATGTTTTGAAAATAAATACTCGCGCAAACCAACATATGCGTTGCATTTATGTCTTAAATACTAATAATTCTTTTACGTTCATTAAAAATTTGTAAAAAAAGAATTGGAGGAAAAATTTTTAAAACTAAGATATCCTTTTAGATTTTTAACCAAATATTTTATTTAACCTGTTTAACAAGGAATTTCAAAATTACGTTGAATTTATGTTCTGTACAACTTATTTGCGGGTCTTTTCTATCCTCTGATTGAATATCAAGCAATGACCTATGCATCTAGAAAATTACTATATTTTCAGTGAGGGTGTATATATATTGTAGCGTGATGAAAGTATGGTGTTATTTTTCCCAAGACCTTACAGGGTGCACGAACACAGCTGCGAACTTATCGGAATACCATTTTCGAGTTCCCATCGTTTTGAACACGTGTGTGGATTCCGAGCGGATTAAAAAACTGATAGCAGCTAATGTCGCCAGAAATTTTGGCCTGAAAGTTAAGCCCAGAATATCTGTTTCCCGAGCAAGATGTGGGAATATCTGTTTTGAAAAACAGAAGCGTCTCCCATCGCCTCGTAAAAAGAAATAGCTCAATGTGAGTTTGACACTATAGCGTAATAAAGTTTGCCGGAATGTTCGTCGTTAAGAAGAACTGTCAACCGCTAATCTGCCGGGCCCCCGCTCTGGACAACAATTTCTAAGAAGACGGTCGCTACCAGCTATGACTTCAAGCAGAGTATATATGCGAGACGATTTATATTTTCAGAAGAAACCCCCTTGTAACGGCCAGACCATGTGGTCGTGTTTTTAAGCTCCGGTGAGAGGCTAACCGGGTCTCGGAGCATGCTGTTAAATCTGCACTTAAGTTAAAATTAATTTAATTATGTTGTACTTGTTAAATGTAAATTTTCTTTGTTATTAATTTTTTTAAGTTTTTCTTTTAAGATGTGGCCTTATCATTTACAATTAGGACACTGTCTTTCTTGGTCCCGAATTTAGTAATTTTTAAAAATCTTCAGAGAATAGTCTACCTAAGATGTCACTATATATATATATATATATATGGGGGCGAAGGTTGCATATATTGCATATATACATAGAAAGACGTTCATTTTGTAACCTAAGTTCTAAAATTGAAACTCTTACTAAACGCTGTTCTGGGTAAAAGAAATTGCTCGTATGACAACACTAACAGCGCCAGCAGTAAATTCCTGCCGTTACTCACAGCTAAGTACTTGAAAGGAAAGCTAAATGGAAGGTTAAGTACGTTTCGTTACAGAACATTATTTTACAATAAACTCGCATTTGCGCTTATAGGGATTGTTTTGTGCATTTCCGAATGTCAGTCTTCCTTACCACAGAACGATTAACCCTTTGTTAAATCGTTTTTGCTGACAAGGAACGCGTGCTAATGATTACTGTACTGCAAGTCAGCGAGAGAGGGTGTTAACGGCTTATGACATGAATTAAATTAAGCAGGTGAATAACCGCCAACTATTTAACGTTCCTTTAAATAAACAAGCCAGACGGACTATTCCCAACGATCAGTTTGACGTTATTTTCCATGAGCTCCTGTGAAGTTTCCTACGAGCAAGAATAGAATATGCTAGATTACGACAAAATATTGCTTTCCTATATATGCTTGTTGTGCTAGCTGAATGCCCGTGCTTCGCTGCGGAGTACATTCAAATTAAATACAACGGTCAATGTATGCAATTAACGTCAATATCAATATATATATATATATAAATAAATATATATATATATATATATATATATATATATATATATATATATATATATATATATATATATATATATATATATATACATATTTATTTATAAAAAAATGTAATGGATATTTTTATAGATAAAATAAAGTAGGAGAAAATATTCAAACTAAATACAACGGTAATTGTATGCAATTAATTTGCATGTTTAATATTCATAAAACATACTAATTTGAATTAAATTCTTTAAAAACTTCCATCTCAAATAGTCTAGTGGTTAAATTTTACCTTTTACCGTATTTTATTTATTTTTTGTCAATTTATTTCGTTGTTATGCGCGTGACGTAAAATTAATTTAAAGTATCACAAAAAGAAAAGCTTGATCAGCATTTAATAAATTAAATTCTAAAAATGAATCTTTGAAAATTCACCTGAAATCAGAAAAGGGAGGTAAAGATTCGAAAAATATTTCATTTTAAAGGAATTTTCATGATCTTTCTCGTGATATAAATTTTATAACCCTCAGATTATTATTTTAAATGCAAACTTTAAAGAATGTTAATGCAAACTTTAAAAAAAGTTACTGAAACAGCTTAAAATTTAATTTTTAAAAATCTAAGAAGAATTTTTCAAATATCTTTCTTAGTGCACCCCTACACTATAAGAAGAATCGCCATGCAAAATTTCAGCCCTTTAGGTCCAGCGGTTTGGTCTGTGCATTATCTGTCAGTCAGTCCATTACGGAACTGTTTTATATACATAGAATATTCGTTCGTTCGCGTTGAAATCTCAGATAAATTGCATTATTCATACAAAGTTGGGTTTCACTAGTTAGTTTGTTCCACCTGATATGTGTTTATGGCAAATCCCAGAATAATCCATAACGGAATAGTGTAAACCGGGTCTTTACAGAATATTTGCTGTAAACAATTTTTGTAAAAGCCTTTAACCCTTTGAAGGGCGCCGTTTGCACAGTGCAAACGCCTATAACTAGTCTTTTTTTTCACTTGCATTCAATGTAATCCAGTTAAATTAGCAGAAAAATGGTTAGTACTGCCATCTGTTATCAGTTTAAAGAAGTAAAAACATTTTGCAACCTTTGATTGGAAAATTTTCAAGATTCATTAGGTTAAAAAAAAACTGTAAAAAAATCTGTACCGTGCAAACGGAGGAAGTTGTTGCCCCTGAAAGTGTTAAAATAATGATCTGCAAAGGGCTAACTGGATTTTCTTTAGATATGTTTGGAAAACTTTAAACTCGGAAAATTGTGTTTTTATATATGAACAGTGATGGCGATTGGTATGCACCAACGAATGCTACTCTTTTAGGGGCACAGAAACCGTTTTTATATCTCTAGTGGCTATCAAATGCTTTGAAAAAAAACCTCAATCATTGTAATGGGAAATATTTTATTTGTGTATTCGCTAATATCAATATGTAAATGCAAAAGCTATAAAACTCTATATATATGTTTCTTATGGGCAATAAAACCGAATTGAAAGGAAGCTCATTAAATAAGATCCCGCAAGTTTTACCCTGGTTCGCTCTCAAGCACGTTTCCGGCAAGCCAGGGTTATACCAGGAAGCAAATAAATTTATGAATTCTGTGTTGTGTTCTCTTTCTGGAAAAAGAGATGACCGCGTCACGCAATGGCTTTGACAACCTTCTCACGTATTAATCGTCTTTAATTGAATCTGTTGACGTCAAAAAGTTCTCAATTACAGTGAGCAAACCCAGAATTTGTTCTCGTACTATTAATAGTCGTACGTTATCCTGCTTTCTCTTTTTAAAATAGCGTAAAAGAAACTTGGAAAGATAACTTCAATAAAAAGCCTCGAAAATGGTCTTGATAAGGTCATTTAAATTCCCATACAGTAATGTAATTGAGTTTAAATTTTCCTCGTCTTTAGAACCCGTCGAATCATTAGAGCGTAATGTATGCCTGCTGTTAATGTTATACTATTAGAATTATGAGGTGAAGCTCAAAAAACTGTATGTGTTCCCTGGCGGAAATAGTCAATATTATTAAACTGTTGTTTTAAATATTAGCACTTAACAACTTTTAGAACCAGTCATTTACGATTCACAGTGAACATGTGATGAATGTTTTGTAATTCATAAATGTCCGTTTATGATCATACTAGCAAAATACCCGTGCTTCGCTACGGAGTACATTCAAATCAAATACAACAGTCAATGTATGCAATTAATGCAATATATATATATATATATATATTTATAAAAAATCGTAACGGATATTTCTATAGACAAAATAATGTAGAAAAAATATTCAAATTAAATCTAATAGAACATAGTAAAGAATATAGTACAGTTAATATAGTACAGTTTGAGGAACGTTTCTTTTACTGTATTTTAATATTTTTTTGGATAATGTCTAATCGTCTGCGCATTAGAAAGAAAAGAAAATTGTCAATTTATTTCCTTGTTATGCACGTGACGCAAAATTAGTTTAAAGTATCACAAAAAGAAAAGAAACCACGTGATCAGCATTTAATAAATTAAATTCTAAAAATTAATCTTTAAAAATTCACCAAAAATCAGAAAATGAAGGTAAAGATTCGAAAAAGATTTCATTTTAAAGGAATTTTTATGATCTTTCTCGTGATATAAATTTTATAATCCTCAGATTATTATTTTAAATGCAAACTTGAAAAACGTTACAAAACAGCTTAAAAATTTCATTTTAAAAAATCTAAGAAGAATTTTTCAAAAATCTTTCTTATTGCACCCCTACACTATAAGAAAAATCACCATGCCAAATTTCAGCCCTTTAGGTCCAACGGTTTGATCTGTGCGTTATATGCCAGTCAATCAGTCAGTCAGTCTGTTACGGAACTGTTATATATATATATATATATATATATATATATATATATATATAACAGTTATATATATATTATTAACTATATATATATATTAACTATATGTATATATATATATATTAACTATATATATATATATATATATTAACTATATATATATATATATATATATATATCTAGATAGATAGATAGATAAAAGTAGCCTTGGCACCATTTATCGTATTTAAGTTTAATTTTCTATACCCACAATGTGTTACAAATAATAACTACGTAAATTTTGCATAAAAAAATTGAAATTTCGCAAAAAAAATTACAATATATAAATTTTCGCATTTATTCGCATAAAAAAATATAAATTCAAAAATTTCGTATTTATTAAAAAAAATCACAATTTTACTTACTTTATTAGGTGTAAGTATCAAAATTCTTAGTTAAAAGCTAACATTGTAGTAGTCTCAACTCTCAACATTCTCTTCCTTAAGTCTTTAGCAATAAGTAATAAGCAAATTTCGAGAGTGAGCAAATTTCGAGAGTGATTTAAATTTCGAGAGTGAGATCTCTCAGTTAAAGACCGTGGATGGTCTTAGATAAGTAATTATGTTAATAAATTATTACCACTTTTACCTAACTTCGCCTAAAAGGCCGTTTATCCCCGAATTTTCGCCGAAAAGTAGTAAAAAATAATTTTCGCATTTATTCGCTCATATCGGCAAAATTCGCATTTATTCGCATCTATTTCGTAAATACGAAAATTGCATATCCCTGATAATAACCTTAATTGATAAAATTAATAAAGTATAATTCAGTCCTAGATCTCGCACTTGTCGGTGGTGTATAGTCCTATCTTACTACACTATTTATGAAATATAATGTTTATATTAGAGACCCTTTTATCATACGCCTAAATATTTCTGTTAAACCCAAATTTAAGTAATGTTTATATAAGAACAAAATTTATAAAATATTTTAATCGTTTTGATATTTTTTTTATTCTACGCAAAGTACATAACTGAAATTTCGATCACTACATTTTTTGAGCATATAAATTAGAAAAGATTATTTTGTGGTCTATCATAATATACTAATCACTATTTTATATACTAATCACTATATTAATAAGAATCTAGATGAAATTTTACGACGATTTAATGCGATGCAGTAATTCAGTAAAGCACAAAAATATTACATTATAAAAATGATTAGACGATTGGTTTCTTTCATTTATTTTTTCTTAAAATTCTTAATACTATTGCTCTTGGATAATTCTCATTATTGAAAACTGTTTTTTAAGTTAGAAGACCACACCTGACAAGCACTTTTTTTTTTGGGGGGGGGAGAGATGGTAAATAGTTATTCTTACGGAATAAATTGTAGAATTTACCTGTGAATTGTTTGAATAATTAGTAAAAAAAAATGTTGCGGGCGAATATTCTACACTGTACTGAATAATTGCAAAAATTATAAATCTCATAAGAACTTTAAAGTTGCCTATTCCTTAGATTGATGAGAAATAGAATCTTTTATGAGATATAAAATTTTGTAAGAGGAAGGGAATAATTTATTTGGGGAAGCGAGAATTAGAGAAGAAAATCAAACAGACAAATGCAAAAGTTATTCAGCAAAATATAATAATCCTGGATCATCCCATGAAACTAAAAATGCAGCTTAAATATCTGTTTACATTCAGAATTTTCAACATTTAGGTTATCGAGTGTTTGGCAGAGATCACCAAAATCTTAGCTTCGCTCATTTAACTATCTTTCGAAGACGGAGTGAAGGGAATAATCGTTTCTATATGTCATCCACTTACATTTGATGTTTAATTTTGGGTAATCTACACCATTTTGGTGTTTAATCTATGACTAGTTGGTACCCATCAAAACATGACGGCTAGATAATAAATAAATGTACTAATACACAAATTATACTCGTCACATCATTGCCAAATGTTGAAAATCATAATGCGCAGAAACAAATTAATGTGCTTAAGCGGCCTCGTGCTTAGTGAGTATCTAAAGCCAGATTTAAAGATGTCATTGGGCATGCGCAGAAAGCAATTTTTTTATTGTAAATTATCGCTAATTGAACAGCGCGAAATAAACTATTTCCATCAAGTTTAATCTTATATTCCACAAACAAAATTATCATAAAAATAAAAATGGCGGAGAGAGATCTAGTGAGACTCTTCGGAATAAACGTGTTATCATTAAAACATATCACTGAGCATGCGCAGAAATCAATTTTTAACTGTAAATTATCGCTAATTAACAGAAATTGCGGTTACAAAAACCAAATTTGACAAATCTACAGATTATAATCTTTCGTTTAAGACCAATATGAAGTAAATTGATGCAGTAGTTTTCTCTCACGGACTGCCCAAAAAGTCGGCTTAGCATCTTAAATATATAGATGTGTGTAAATATATAAAATTGTGTTTACCGATTTTTCATAATATTAAAACAAGTGAAGTTCTAGGATTTATAAGTAGTATTTCATTGATCGCCATAATTTCCAAATATCGTAAAAATTAAAATCTCTATAAATATACAAATACATACAAATAAAAATCTTTAAGGCGTCATATCTATCGTGAAATAACTTGTTCTCTGAAACAAATTTTTGATACATCGTTCTATCGGTGATCACACGTTCTCATAGTCGCAGCCGTTACTATTAAACCCTGAGGACCAAACACCTTGTTCAAGTGATTCATGGAAGTCATAACTTCGGCACCATGTCATTGCAGTTCATTTTCGGAATAACACAGTCATTAACGCAAATGCGAAGAGTTACTTTCCTTTGTGGAAAAAAAAAATAACCCACGACTCGTAACCTGAAGATTTTTGCAATTCTATACTCATAAGCTAGTGTAACATCAGTCTCATCAGTCTCATCAGTCACTTATAAAAGAAATGGTTCATAGCTTCATTTAAGTGGCTGACATTGAAAACATAAAATTTGAATGAAATATTTTTTATATAAAATTAAAGTTCACTGAAGATACAATATCCCCGATACCAATTGTTATATATATATATATATATATATATATATATATATATATATATATATATACAGTCGAACCTCCCTATATCGAAGTAGCAAATTGCCAGAAAAAAATTCGATGTATAGAAATTTCGATATATAGAATTGAACTTAGTTTTATCATAATTCTCTTAAAAAATTAAAGCTAATTTTCGTGTACGAAACTCCATTTCTAATTTATATGCGAATCCCATTAAATGAAAGTTAATAACTAAAAAATGAATTAATATGAAATATTTATTGAGTACTACATACCTTTAAAAAAACAATAATCCAGACAATGGTTACAATGATCACAGTTACATTCTTTAAAAAAAACTACGAATATCTTTCTGAACAGCCAGTTTTGCGAAAGTGCAAAGAAATGTTCATATTTATTCAGTCCACTAAATACTTAATCAGGGACATTTTCCGCGAATTGAAGTCCACGATATATTGTTTCAAATGCCAAAAATTGGGAGATTTTATTCTAAAGTGGAATAAAATCTCCCAATTTGTCTTGAAAAAAATTTCGATATATAGAGATTTTTTCGATATATAGAAACAATTTTTCTATGTAATGAACATGGAGATTTGCTAAGAGTTCTATATATAGAAAATTTCGATATGTGGAAGTTCGATATATGGAGGTTCGACTGTATATATATACAGAGTGTGTATATGACTTCATTTTAATGGTCTTTTCAAACATGTATTAGTATCTTGTAATTTGATATTACAATATAAATTTTCACAAAAAGAAATTTTGTAAATAACCTCCATTATTTTTTGCCAGATATGGACATATGTAACATTGTAATGTAGTTCTTGGTGCATTTATTACATGAGAGTTTTGTGAACTGGCCCTAGAGATAAATGCACCTAATGATGTTCAGCAGGGTGAAAAACTATATTATTTTTTTTAATATCAGGGGAAACATAAATTAAATGCACTCATTCTGGATCAGATAGCGCAAGGAATAAAACTCTCTCAAAGTCCACATGCAGTTCTCTCGTCTATGCGATAGTAAATCTAGAACTTTAACTGCTTTTAATTTTATATAGCCATTAAGAAATGAAATAAAAACAATTCTTGTTTCATTTATACCTTTATGTAACAAAGCTCTTTTATGATTATAAATTTTATAATTATGAATTTATTACAAATTTTCAATTTTCCTCCACGGCTTTCTTTGGCCGGACTTAAGTACAAGTATTTAATGCAAACACTTCTGTGCTATGCAGTTTTAGCTTCCTGTTATATTTATGATTCTGAGTATGCACGCCTGTGAGAAATTCTATTCATTTTATGTGTTGCTGAAGGTTGCTTAGTTCTCTTTGTCTTTTACGCTTAAATGTATATTAGGCTTCGTTATACCTTGAAACTACAAATGAATATAAATTTATGCCACAAAAATAGAAATTTTCTTTTTTTTCGTGTGCTTAATATAATTCCCTCGGTAAGATTTGCGACTCTAGCGTCCTCGTTTCATGTTAAAGAAAAGATTAAAGACACTGAGCCTCTGTCCTCCAGTATAAGAATATTTACACATTATCTTATCATAAAACATAAAACATCTAAAAGAAGATGGCAATCTCACATAAATAGAGGTCTACCAAGGCTCAGAGATATTTAGTAGTTTAAAATTATTTGTAGGCTTGTTGTGATTATGTTCTGCTCTTGTGTTATTTAGCTATGAAGCCAAAAATGCAATTTAAAAAACGGTGTAGAATTTAAAACATCAATTACTTTCCCAGAAGGAAAATATAAATAGGTCCTCAATTGTTTTTGTGAGAGAATCAGGTTCAATTTATAAAGGCATAACTTAAAACGTACGTGTAGGTTACCTAATTAATGCAACTTAATAATTACAGGTACTTTTTTTTCTCCATTTTTGTCAAGCATCGTACTTTAAAACTTTCATTAAAATGGATTAAATAACAATATTTCACTAGGTAAGAAATTAGATCCCTACAGTTTTCTTTTCCATTGGAATGATACTTTTCAGTGTAAATCGATGCCTCATCTGGTGAATATCTGAACTGAGAAATACATTTAGAATTCCGAGGAATTTTATTCACTTGTTCTAAAATTCCCAGTCTGTCACTTATTAGCTTCTACTTGGTTTTAGTCTAGCGTTTCTGAACATATCTTAAGTTGTTTGATAATTTGAACTGATAGACTTCTTTTAGAATTAGGTATCAGTTTCAAAACTGACACATAAAACTTTGACATACATATTTGATACTCACTTTCCTCTTTGTCCCTGTCTTTATGAATTATCCTTTAAAACCTTTACAAATTAATTTTATCCTTAGTTTTATTTGGATTCCTTGTTTTACGTTATTACTTCGTTAGAGCTCCATATATATTTTGAACGCAATTGAGGTACAGGTAACCCCCCGTATAACACGAGAGTTATGTTCCAAAAAATTGCCGTGTTATACGAAACAAAAAACTAGTGCGAAAAGGGGGATTAGGTTCCAAAAATTAAAAAACTTGCTGTTAAATCCTTCTTTACATTGGATTTATTATTCATTTTTTCATGGGTAAAATACTTATTTATTATTTAAGTAAATATTTTACCAGAGGATTATTCATCCTATATGATCTCAGCATGAGCAT
Organism: Dolomedes plantarius; assembly: GCA_907164885.2. Taxonomy (NCBI): domain Eukaryota; kingdom Metazoa; phylum Arthropoda; class Arachnida; order Araneae; family Dolomedidae; genus Dolomedes; species Dolomedes plantarius. Next base: position 131,808,733 of record OU015493.1, on the reverse strand, counting down.
CATCAGCTGGTATCAGTTTTTATTACATTTCATGTTATTACGAGGGTTTTACCGAATTCCGGAACCGTGTTAGAGTGAACCCGTGCTGTAAAAGCACCGTGTTATACGGGGATGTTCCCAATTCTCGAATAGTGTTACAGTGGATCCGTGCTATAGAAGTGCCGTGTTATACGGGGGTTACCTGTATTTGTAAATTTTATGGTTTATATATTTTTATTGCAGTCTCTTTTAACTTCCACAGTATATAATCGAATTGCCATGCCATACCATATGGGGATGAAGGATTATGTTCTGCGAATATGGTTCTATCGTTTAGTCTTTAGAATATTATTACAATATGCCCAAGATAAAATATTCAAATTTTTGCTCGACAGTAGTTTATTTTTTAATTAAAAAAAGTTTAAATGAGAGTATTAAATGGAATGTAAGAGTTCCAAGGATATGAGATCAAATAATAAAAAAATAATCGTATGGGAAAGACCTAAGTTTCATATCTCTAGAAAAATGGAAAAATTCAACTTCAAGTCATATTCCTTTACTGTGATACTTTTTTTTTTGTCATCACATATAGGGAAAAAATTCTTTAAAATTTTTCACATTAAATGAAATATTTGAAATTTCTTTTAATTTATGAGAATTCTTTAAAAAAAAAAGAACCTCATCGTTATTAACATAACTGTATACCTACCACGGATGGTTTTCTTAAAGAGAATGCACTCCTTTAAGTCTTATTTATCCAATCTATATATATAAAACAGTTCCGTAACTGACTCACTGACTGACATACAACGCACAGACCAAACCGCTGGACCTAAAGAGCTGAAATTTTGCACGGCGATTCTTCTTATAGTGTAGGGGTGCACTAAGAGAGATTTTTGAAAAATTCTTCTTAGATTTTTTTAAATTAAACTTTTAAGCTGTTTTAGTAACTTTTTTTAAGTTTGCATTTAAAATAATAATTTGAGGGTTATAAAATTTATATCACGAGAAAGATCATAAAAATTCTTTTAAAATGAAATCTTTTTCGAATCTTTACCTCCATTTTCTGATTTTTGGTGAATTTTTAAAGATTAATTTTTAGAGTTTAATTTATTAAATGCCGATGACGTGATTTATTTTCTGGTACTTTAAATAAATTTATCGTCACGTGCATAACAACTAAATAGACAAAAAAATATTTTTTTTCTTGCTAATGCGGCAGACGATTGGACATCATTTTGTCTATAAAAATATCCCTTACGATTTTTTTTATAAATATATATTTTTTTCTACATCAATTGTATACATTGATCGTCGTATTTATTTTATATATATATATGTATTTATTTTTTTTGGTATTAATTGCATACATTGACCGTTGTATTTAATTTGAATGTACTCCGTAGCGAAGTGCGGGTTTTCAGCTAGTATCTTATAAAACTTAAGTTATCATCGTCATTTCGCCGAATAAGTCCTGAAGGGATCCATTCTGTACTCCATGACTTTCATTGTGCCAAAATTCAACGATCCGCAGTTCTGATTACAAAATGCCTCCGTTGCATGTTTCTTTAGTGATATGGAATCAAATGTTTCTAAACCTTGAATGATATGTGGGAAACTAGAAATTAATCAACATTATTTTTATAATAAACTTTAGCTTCTTTTAACTTTTTCTACCGTAATTTACTATGCTTTACAAAATAATCTGATTTGCACTTGGAAAACGGAACACCTTTCTCTGTAATGCCTTGTCATCAATCCTGTCCCCCATGCTTATGCGATTTTTTTTCTCTAAATACCGGACTTTATAGAATGATTATCCTCACTTTAGAAGTATAATTAATGCAAAATTTCTTTTCCTGGTAATTTATGTATAACATTCTCGAGAAATCTATTAAACTCACTATTTGTGTCATAGACATCGTGGCAAAGATTGAACTCGTATTGATTCGTATTACTGAGATTGTTTACCAAGATCTGGATATGAATTATTGCGTAATTTATTGGTCCAACCATCTGACTTTAATTGAACCAATAAACGACTACAACTATAGGAATATTGATAAAAAATATTATTAGAAAGTTCTAAAGGAAAGATAGAGAAATCACATATATATATATATTGTAAAGATCCGTTACGACCTTCCGAATAAATCACCCAGACAGCCCGAACTTCCCTCAACAGGTGACCTACGGAAATTCTATATATCGGCGCCAAGGTGTCTGGAAGCAGAGAAAAGCGTCGCATCTATCTGCCGCCCCCTGGGTGGACGTGAACTAATGGTTTATTGGACATGAACTAATGATTTTCTGATCAGCTAATTATAAGAGCCGGCAACGTGGCGCCGTCACCAAGCGAATCAGAACCAACGTACATGACTTCACAAATTTGGCCAGCCAACCTAAAAAAAATCCAGTCAGGTGACTGGGAGTGCGAGTTCCGGAGCCGAAAAAAAATCCAATTTTTGAGCAGACTTGGTCGAGACTCTCATCCAGAGAGCACCTTTCGTCTCAGAGGTCCTTTGAGCGACCGACTTCATCCCGAAGTCATATCTTTTCAGAGCAGCCCTCTCTATAGGCTTTTCGCCGAAAACGATACTTCTTTCCGAAGTTACTCTATTTTCAGAGCTGTATGCTCTAGAGGCTGTGTGCCGACCCTTATAGTTTTCAGTTCGTGACTGTACTAGCCGACATCTTCTCAGCGAATTTATTTGGCTATTAAGAAGGCCAGTTCCCTCTATTTCTAGAGGTAGATCAACCAATCTGTATATAATTCTGTAAAAATTCATCGACTGAAATCCTAATAAAAGTGTAATTAATGTAGTAGACTGACTCTGAATGTTTCTCCGCTACCCTGAGTCTTAAGATATCACAATATATATATATATATATATATATATATATATATATATATATATATATATATATAATATATATATATATATATATATATATATATATATATATATATATATGTGTGTGTGTGTGTGTGTGTGTGTGTGTGTGTGTGTGTGTGTGTTTGTTTCATAAAGCTATTATTTGTAAGGAACATTTAAACCGTAAATGTGGCAAAGAAAAACAGCAAAGAATTTTACAAAAGATAGTTTGCTGTCTGCAGTGTACATTTATGTGTTCAAAACGTGAAACTTAGCAAACATTGAAAGTAGTTCCTGTTTTGTGGCACTTTTGTTCTAATTTTATGTTGTCTGATAAAAGATATGGGTTTTTTTCTGCAGCTTAAATTGAAGAAAGCATTCGGGATACCTTATCAGGTGAGCATTAAATATCTCAAACGAGGACAATTCAAAGCACTAAATGGGGATTTTAGGCAACCCTTTTAACCTTAAGCGTATGTTTCATAGTTATTGTGGGCTGCAAGCTATTTACCACACGTGGTGGAGGAATCTTAAACGTATATTCTTCATTCCCGATTTTTCGTTAGAAGGAAGTCAACAAGACACAGCAATTTTCTCTAGCGATTTTTTTGTCAAATAAAAGTAAAATGGCAAATCATAAGGAAGTTTATTGTGCTTAAGATTTATTGTAATTTTTAGGCCCAGACACTATAATTTGGAAATGTCTTTAGAGAGGATATTTTAATTTTCCTGGAATATTTTAATTTCCCTTTTCATTTTGCTGGAGGGGTATTATTTAGTTTGTTACAGAGAAAAAGTTAAATCGAGGAATTAGTAGTGACGATAATGCGACATTGGAATGCTTAATAAATTAAGTATTAAACATTGCATATATTGTAAGGCTGTATTTTGAAGTCTTCAAATAAAGTTAAGTGTCAGTGAAGTTATTTTTTATTATTATTGTGAATGCACAAGATAATTTGGATGAAGGTTGTATAGCATATTCGAAAACCCCCATTTCTAAATTAATTTCTCAAATTAATTTTCCAATTAATTGACCAAATCCGTAAGAGACTCGTAAGCAGTTCTACTTACGACCAGAATTCATAAGAAAAAAGTAAAATATTTGGTTAGGAGTTATTTGGTTATGAGCTTTAAATATGGACAACCTAAGCTTACTAACATACAGAAATTTACAAGCTGACAGCGAGATAAATCATAGCCATTTTAAAATGACTTTTGAACTATTCACTGAAATTGTTTAATGATGCAGAATGATATCAGCTCCTGATATTAACCATATTTCACTGGCACAGTTGTCTCCTGATCCATTATTTAATCTTGCAGCATACGAGGTATGTTCGTCCTGCATCCATGAATGTTTATATTTCCTTTATGGGATCCCCATAGTCGGTCAGTATTATTGCTAGTATCTGAGTTCTACATGTTCCCCTTTGTAATGCTTCTCGCTCGGGTAAATTCTGGTTCTCTGATCCATTGATTCAACAAACACGTTCATCATGGTGAAGGAAGATTTGACAGTGTTATTTGACTGCGAACTCATCGTGGCTTTTCCTCATTTTCAAGGACAGATATTTTGATGTCAGGTCAGTCGATGGGCTTCGTAAATTTTGTGATTTAATTAATAGGAATATGTATAGCTCCCCCAGGCGCTGAAACAACCGAGTTATGATTCCAGTATCTTCATCATTTATTCATCGATTATTTTCATGAATAATTAAATTCTCTTTTATGAGCATTTAAAAGGCAAAATGGTTTCTTTTAATTTATCTTTAGTGATTATGCTGAACTTTTTTTTTCTGACAGTTATGACGTCATCAAACTCTCGTTCAATTTTATTGTCTCCTTGCGATTTTCATCTATACCATTGATTTATGTTAATATTTCACAGAACTTCTATTTTCGTCCTACTTTCGGACGTCATAGGACACATGTAGTGAATAAATTTAAGTCGTGAGCATTAACATATAAGATGGTAGAGTTTTTGAAAATCTAGCATTATTACATGCACAGAGTAGAAAAGCTAATATTTAAAACGTGCTAGCATTTGTTGAAAGTTTTCGATTGAATTGCGCTCTGGAACTGCCCTATGTGTAGTTATATTGTAGGGCTGTATTTTGAAGTCTGCAAATAAAGTTCAGTTTCAGTGAAGTTCTTTTTTAACATTATTGTGAATCCACAAAATAATTTGGGTGAAGGTTAAGGTTGGATAACATATTCGAAATCCTCCATTTCTAATTTAATTTCTCTATATCTAACTTAATTTCTCTAATAATCTCCATATCGCCCAATTCCGTAAGAGACTTGTAAACAGTTCTGCTTACGATCAGAATTCATAAAAAAAATTAAATTTTGGGTTAGGAGTTATTTGGTTACGAGCATTGAATATTGGTTACCTGCCAAGAGCAATCAAACACATCATAACTTTACTAACATACAGAAATTTACATGCTGACAGCGAGATAAAGCATAGCCAATAATGGCTAGCAATACTTTTCTGACAGTACAGGCCAGAAGTAAATTAAAGATCAGGTATAATTATTTTTCACATTCATAAATTATTGTATTTATTCCGAACGACGAATTGTACTGTAAAAAAAATACGTTTACAGTAATAACACACCATATCTTAATTTCAATAGGAGAAACTTTTCCTTATTTGTAACAATAAGTAGTAACATTTCAATCCTTATTTTTTATTCTAAAAGAGTTGAAAAGATATTTCAATAGCTTTTGTTTGTTTTTCTTGGCACTGTGTAAAGGTGAGATAATGTTATTTCATTTCCATTATCCTATGTTTGCTTTTCTACTTACTCAGTTGTTTTTCAAATAATTTTTTCCTCGCCACTATTATATACTCTTTGGTCTTAGAAAATTGCCTGGCATACTGCATGTAGCTTTCACTCTGCTCTTTTTTTTCCTTTTTTTTCTCCTTTTTTTTAGCAGAGGCACTTTTTGTCAAACATTCGCCTATACTACGCCGCAGTTTACTGTCCATTTTATTATGGGGGCACCATATAGGCGGACAGCTTTACCCCCTATGAATGGACGACACGAACGGAGGCATTTTTCATGGCGCGACGCCGGAATTCGATCTGAGCAACCGCAGCACCGAAAACCAACGCGCTGTACCACAGGGCTGCCACAAGCCCCAAGGTATTTTTTTTTATCTAATGCGGAGGCACTTGTCGTTACACATTCATCTTTTGTTATTTACCGCTATTTTAATGGCTATTTTATTATGAGAGCACCTTATAGGTGAGCCGACATTGCTCCCTATGAGGGGATGACGAGGAAGCGACCAGGCCTTATTCGGGATTTGAACCCAAGCCCACTGCGTGGCAGTTCAGAATGCTAACCACTACACCATGTGGGTGCTGTTCCTTAAATAAAATATGCTTTTCTTCAAGAAAAACATTTTATTTATATTTATTTCAACTGTCTTGATACCTGAGTTATTTTTAGAAAATGTGTGAAAGAGATTGCGTTTAAATAAATCGCTCTGAACTAGGATTATTTTATACGTAACATTACCTAACTGTGATACTTGGATGTACTTTGAAAAATTTTGCCTCTATTTCTCTTAATCTAGAAATATTTTTTCATTTAAAATGCTATGACTGTCGTAAGGATACAACTATAACGAAATTGGACAAATAAAACCTACTAATTAAAATTTAGTAACTTGCTCTTGAACTTGTTCTAAACACATATAAAGATATATAAAGTTTTCAAGGTTGACGAATTATGCGTATACAGCTACCAAAGATAGTCGTCGAGAGTATAAAATATTCACTATGGCGAAACATTTAGCTGCATGTAGCTATGCTAAAACAATGTCTAACACAAACGTTAGTGACGTCTTAAGTGACATATACTAACATGTGTTTGTGACCTTTTTGAATCCTTTGATCTGAATAATATTTTTGCTGATTTTTTTTAGAATTTTCTTCTCTTATTTCGTTAAAAAAATTTCTTGAAGAACATAACTTAAACAACTGCATGAATTATTTTGTATTAAATGATATTCAAAAAAGAAGAGATCTGACTTCACTGAAGTAGTTCAGTTGGCTGAATACCAGCCTCGATATTTATAGACCCAGATTCTTTTTCCAGAAAACAGTTGTTTTAATATTTGTGCTAGATTTTTAAAATTGATTCTAGAATTATCCAGCCGGTCAAAAGACCTGTTTAAAAAATGGTGTAGAGAGTATAATTTCTTGTGTCCTATGTTTAATCCAATATTTTTGTTCAAATTTTCATTTATCTACAACCAAGGAAGTGTAGAGCTTTAAATCGCAAATATTTCATCATTTCAGTAGTGTGTCTGATTCCCTATCTAATAAACGCAGACTCTGAGATCTTTAGATAGGGAATGAGACACAATACTCCTTAAAAAAATTAAAATCTTAAGACAGGGAATCAGACACAATACTTCTTACAAACCTTTAATACGATAAGTCTTTCTTTTCAGGTTTGTCCTGAACAATCGTTTTGGTTTGTACAGAGTAATCGTTCACAGACATTTATAACAAACTTTAGAACAAAACACTTTTCTGAAAATGTACTAATTAAAAATGTTCAATAACTCATCAAATATTTTTAATAGAACACATTGGCTACTCTATGTTTTCATTAAAAAAATTACTCTTCCGATCAACAACATTAAATGTGAATGTCCCGTAATGGAGAGCACAAATACAAGATTATGTAATATTGTTGTTTGTAGCTGTTTCTGTAAGCATAGCACAAATTAAAAGCTCTATGTGTTTTTAATTTAAGGAAATTTTGTTAAATGCTGTGCAAATATTGTGGAAGTTGAAAAAAAAAAGGATTAGAAGAAAATAATTTAAACAGAACGATTTACCCGTAAAATTTTTGGCTCAATAATAACTGTACAATTTACAGCTTTAAAAACATCTTAAGGAAGAAAATATGCGATAAATGATCGTTCTGTGGTTTTCACAAATGGATTTTCTACCAGTTACACTGGCTTAATGAATGTTATTGTGAATCGTTTTGCCTTCCTTGATAATGGAGGTTCCTTGTAAACCCGCACACGTGTGTACGTATAGAGTACATTGATAGACATCATTAAGCAGCAAACTCTCCTTATGTAACATTTTAGCTTACTTCTTGTTTTGAAAGAATTTCCAATTACTAATGAAGTACGTGTGTTGCCATGCTTGTTTTGAGTCCAAAAGCGTTTCCAGGATGAACATTTTCAAGATTGCTGACACAATTATATGGGTGTGATTACATGCAAGTTTTCTATTATCCTTGCAGAGCAGCCAGAAAGGAATGTGGGAGTTGAATTCCCTTCATCCAGGAAAACCCCGTTCACTATTTATGTACATCTTCAATGAAACATTAAAAGTTTAGTAATTTGCAATACGTTTGGTGTATACGAAGTTCATAACAACCTCAGCCAATATCTTGGCTGGGTGACTGTATCATACAATACACTAGTATAAGAAATGTTGGTTTATGTTGTACCAACACTTTTTACAACTCGAGATGATGAGATTTTAAAATTAAATGTAACTTATACGGAAGTGTAATTTTTTTTAAAATCTAACTTTCAGATAGAGTTATAAAGTATTCTATTATGCGTATTTGACGAAGTATTTTACATTGTACAATCTGAATGTAAACATTAAGAGTTTCTTTGGTAATGAATGTAAACAAAAATAGCAAGTTTTTCGACGTAGTTATCTGGGTATGAAAACTTACTACACTTACTGTATTTGTCGTCTTTCAGAGACAGCTTACCGTATAAGTGCACGCTTAGGGCTGTTGTACACATGTTCAACACACGCGCACACATTTCAGTCGGGATTTCGGGGACTGCACAGTCCGCCACCGGTCTCAAGGCTTCCCCATACACGACGGGAAAATCCTCGACGTTTGGACTGAGTAGTCAAAAACCTCAAGGATTTCCTCAACGTGGATGGATACCTTTATGTGTATAAAAAATGTACCCATCCACATAGTAATATATCCATTGTAGTAAAGAGAAAGACAAGAATATCATCTTCAATGGCACCATCCATTTGGTAGTTTACACTGAGATCACACTGATAAGTCTGTAAACTTAAAGCAGAAAAAATATCCCTCTAGATTATTTTTAGTAATCGTTTAACAGTTTTTATAGATTGCAAGTTATCTTTACTATATAAAAGCCTAGAGTGGAAAAATGTAGGTAACCATTCCGGGACGGACCAAGTCGGGAACATCTTAACATTGCAACGCCATTTTCTGAAATTTTTCTTGAAAAATAATACCACAAAAGTTACAGATTTTGAAAGCCCCTTAAAAATATGAAACTTTCAAGTGAACACCCTACCTCAAAACCGTTTAGTTTTTGAAATATCTTCAAATTAAAATATCCATTGAAAAGAATCATTTATTCAATTGAGTCATTCACTTGTATTTCAAATTCATTCTACTCCATGGTTTTTCATATTCCCTTTAAATAACTACATTTTTAATGTTTAATTTTAATGCTAATTAAATTGTGATTCACTTTGCTAATTATGAAAATAATCATTTATTCAATTGAGTCATTCACTTGAATTTCGAATTCATTCTACTCCATAGTTTTTGATATTCCCTTTAAATAACTACATTTTTAATGTTTAATTTTAATGTTAATTAAATTGTGTTTCACTTTGATAATTATTATGTAATTATTATAAATTAATGCCTGTTGTGTGGTGAGTCATTTACTTTTGAAACTATTTATTTTTGTTTTATTTTATTGTTGTTTTCTGCTGTTTAAGTATCGTTTTCAGCAGTGCCTGCTGTGTGGTGGGTCATTCACTTTTGAAACAGTTTTGGTTTAGTTTAGTTTTGTTTTGTTGTTTACTGATGTTTAAGAAAAGTTTGTGTTATTTAATTGGCTAACTTTTTGTATTTTTATTTATTTAATATTGATGCAGAATTTTACATTTAAAGGAAAATTATATTTTTCTGGAACCTATATAGCATTATGTACCTGTATTCATCGTAGTATATGTTTAAAATCTTTCTTCATTACATTCAAAAATAGAATCTTCATGCTTTTTTTTGTTTTGTTCGCATGAACTCTTATGAGAAGGAAACGCTGATCAACATTCCGTCATTTTTGACGGGGGTTATATACTAGTTTATATATAGTGTTGAATACGTAAGTATTTCATTTTCCCTTCAAACCTTTCAAATTAACGATTTAAAATTTAAAACTAAAAATCATTTAAAATTTTTACGATAGTTAATTTTAAACCTCAAACATGCTTATTGGTTGTGTAAAAATAAATATAAAGCAGGGGCTTAACTGCCAAGCTGCAACGTCACAGGTCCAGGGTCGACCCTGCGACAGAGCAAGGTCGACTCAGGGCGAGGTCGACTTTCATCCCTTGAGTGTGTCGATAAAATGAGGACCAAGCATGCTTGGGAACTAAACTCTGGGGGGTCCCACGTCAGGTTGACCACCTGACTGAGACATATGCTGTATGGCATCCCAAGCCCACGGTCAAGAAAGCGGAGATGGGGCACCGCCGGTCTTGGTCCACAGCAGACTGTTGCGTCATGAGTTTGTTTAGTTTTTTTAGGGGCATAATTATAAAAAAAATAACCTGCTCTGACTGTCTGCGCATTCTTAAAGGTGGCAAATGGAAGATTAGAATCAAACTTTGGTATAAAACACGTACTATTTAATTGGATTTTTAAAACGACGTAAAAAGAGACAATCAAAAATAATATTTTCTTCCGTTAGTTTCTACTTTGAAACATCAGACTTGAGTTTTTTATGATTAAGGTTCATCATGAATTATCCATTTGTGGTAAAGAAAAAGACAAGAATATCATCTTCAATGGCACTGTCCATTTGGTAGTTAGAATGAAAGTAATTTTTGCTGAACAATAGAACCTGGAAGCTGTTATATTAGCCACACCGTGACGTAAATAGCCCGTACCTTACTGACGGCACAGATTTACAGGGTGGGTTGTCTCTTTTGTGGGTTGTAAAGAACTAAATTGTTATCATGAAAAATTTTTATAAACTTTTTGATGGAATTAAGAAACTGACTGTCATTAATCCGGTCTTAATGGGCTCCGAGGGTTTCAAAATTTAGTTGAGATTAAGACCTTGAGGAGGCTTAATCCGCCTCTGAGTCCTTGAACCAAGACTTTTCTCAATACCCTTTTTTCTAGGCCACAAAAAATACAAACAAAGATCTGCAGATTGATTTGTTTTTAACGTAATTCATTTCGCATACTGTGTGCATATGAATCCAGATGGTTTGGCATACTGTTTCATTTAACAAAAAATTTTTTAACGTAATTCATTTCGCATATTGTGTGCATGTGAATCCGCATGGTTTGGCATGCTGTTCATTTAACTAAATTACAGTCTCCATAATTCGAGTTCCTTTTATTCCAAAGTCTTTCTCGAAATTATTGCGTGCGTCTATTACTGTTATCCTGTTATTTTATCGGTTCCGCAGATACGAAAGAAAACATTTGATGGGAAGGGAAACAGATACGGAAAGCACGGGAAATATTAGCCAACCTCCTCTAAAATAAAGAAAAGATTATCACTTGAATGATGAAGAAAATGCTGGAAAAGACGATCACACGAACCAAGTTTCTCAAATACGCAGATTCGAAAATGTGCCAGAGAATTGCGTGACCAATAAGTTCTGCAGTGATGGCCAGGAAGTAATAGCAAATGAAAAGATTATTCGCATACTTTAAAAAAAGGTTTTAGAATCGGGTGAAAGAGAAACTGCATACTCGAAGAGGGGGAAAAAAAGCTTCATGCCGCATATACGGCGGTGCTAAAGTGTACCCTTAGATATGTAGAGCAGCAACCGATATCAGTTTTAAGTTTTTTTTTTTTTTTTTTTTTTTTTTTGGGGGGGGGGGGGGGGGTTCTAAAAGATTGGCACATAGCATTAAAAAAATCATCCTCGAAAAAACGGATTTTCCTTTTGTCGATTATATGATGTTAGTCTTATAGTCTCTATTTAACCCTTCAGCGGGCGAGCCAATTTTTGGAACACCAGCAGGCGCGCGTGACACAAAGTGTAACGTCTCTTTCAACCTTTATTATTCCTTTTGTAATGAACTTTTTTTTTTTAAACTGAAAATAATAATTCTGAGTTTTATGACAAGATATAAAATGTCGATGATATTGAGATATATTTAAAGGCCAAAGAATGCAGATACAATCGCCTTTTTTCAAAACTGTCCGGTTTATTGAATCTAAGGACAACATGCGTATCGATTACTATTATGTCCCAAAACCTAAAAAGCAATGAGATTGTCCATCTTCGTGATATGCGGGATACCGTGTAATAGCTGCATATTTGATAGACTACATCAACTCTTACTTTTATCGTATTGTAATCCAGTATAATCGCTGGTTTACCACAGTTAAATCACGACTAACAATGGATGGAGAGGAATACAAGGGTCAGAAAATCAGACCTGCATTAGAAAGGGTGTAGCTATAAATAGAAACTGCTCAGAACATTCAAAATTTACATGTAAATACAAACCATTAAAATTTACGAAAATGTTGCACTTTGTACACGGGCGCGCCCGCTGAAGGGTTAATAAGACTTGAGCAGAGAAGTGTACAAACAACATGTCACCAGTCACATTGACACAAGAGCGAAATTGGGCATTAAGCGTAGTATGTGTTCCAAATCCAGTATGTAGTCCAATATATTCAATTTATTTCCAAAGGACAATGACATAAATGTACTAACGCGCTACGTCGCCAGAGAAAAATTGCGTCGTTGTTGAAATATGAGCTCTGTGCCATGAGCTTTTGGAACAACATCCACATAAAGTTTTTGAAGTTAAGCCATTGTTCTTCCGAACCGTCGGTGTGCTGATTGTCTGCACATGAAGGTGGCAGATGAGATGGGTGGTTATGATCTGCATTTGGTATGAAGCAGTGATTCTCTAATTGCCTGGAAAAAAAGAAGTCAGGGCAAATGCTTATTTTCTCTCGTTAGTTTTTTTCCTGTCTTTAAAACAGCGGTATAAAATGTTCAAGCAAATTAATACAAATTTAAAGCTTTTTATGTAATAAAATATTCAGCATGAGATACCTAGAAAAGGGAAAAAACATTAATACTATGAGTGACTGTACGCATTGTCCCATAAGAATGGAACTATTGAGTCACAAGAAACTACTTTCTGGCGAATGACAAAATCTTTTTTAATTACCAATCTGGAAAAGACTTTTCCTGGGGATATTCACCCTGACGGCGGATTCTACATACACCCATACCTCGCTTTACGGCCTAGATACGTTCCGGAAAAGTTGGCCGTAAAGCGAAAAGCCGTATAACAAATCAATTATTTTGATACAAACCCATACAAATTTAATTGGATCTGTTCCAAGTTTTTATAAATAATATAGTTTTTAGTTCATAAAGGATTTTATTCTTTTTATTTCCTATAAAAAGGCTTACATAAAAATAAAAGTACAAAGCAATGTAATGATAAATAGAAATTCAAAAATAAACATATAAACAAAAAACAAAAGTAATCATATGCACATATATATATAATTAAAAAACATAAAAAAGTTTAAAAACTGTTTTAATGTGATGGCGAACATTAACATGAAGAATCAATAAGCTATAATATTCTGCCATCATCACTTTCCGCTGATGTGGCCGTATAACGAAACATCGTGGGCCGTAAATCGAAAAAGAGCCATAATTAAAAAAAGCCGTTATAGCGAAATGTCGTATAAAGAGCGGCCATATAGCGAGGTATAGGTGTATTGTGTATTTTGCCACTTCGTGACCTCAATTGCTCGTGCCAAAGTGTTTTTTGCCTCGCTGGTCATTATAATCATTTCAATACACACCACTTGGTGCACCCACTGAAAGCAACCAACGATTCTCTCGGATTATGTGCGAATGTCTTCTTTGGCAACTACCACGCATTGGCATTCAACAACAACCACATTTTACCACTTTCGTTGAGCATCCAGGTTTAGAAATCCCGTTTTATCTGAACTGTTTTGGGTCATAGTTATTTCGGATTATCGGGATTTTCTCTGCTTTCATAGCTATAGTTATGCTATCTATATCGTCCAGAGAACGCTGCGATTAACCTTGGATTTCCAAGATAGTGCAGCATGAATATGCATTCGACTAATAAATGGCATTATGTTTTGGCTCGTCATCATTAGCGTGATCCCGAATAAATATTTCTGAATCACGCCAGTCGTATCTACACATTGCGTCCCGTGCCTCGGATGCATATCACATGCAGGATGACGGCGCTGTTTGGATGAATTTGAGGGATATGACGTCAAACATGCTTTCAACATTAGGGTGTGAAATTTTTTCGAGGAGAGATAAGAGAGGAAGCTTGTCTAGTAAGTAAACAGCTCTCACAGGTGCCCCGCGAGTCGCAGAAATGCAAATAATGCATGCCGGCCGTCATTTACTTCTGCCATTATCAAGCTGCAGTATACAATGCACTAAATTAAGTAATTTAAGTAGCATAGTGAAAAAACAAAATATAGAATGCATAAATTCATAAATTTATGCTTTTGTTGGCAGAGCCGGACCCATAGGTGAGGCGGCGAGGTGTCAGCCTCAGGTGCAGAATTAAAATAGGAGCCAAAATGAGCAATAGGAAAATTATGGAATTTTCAACAAATAACGAAAAAGTATTAATAGTTTAATATAATATATGATGACATCTTTTAAAATATACATATACTAGCTGAATACCCGCACTTCGCTACGGAGTACATGCAAATTAAATACAACTGTCAATGTATGCAATTAAATGTAAAATAAATAAATAAATATATATATATATATATATGTATAAATAAATATATATATATATATATATATATGTATATATATATATATATATGTATATATATATATATATATATATATATATATATATATATATATATACCGGGTGCGTCATAAACTCGTGCAAAAATTCATTAAGAAAGAAGTAATGTTCAGAATTTTTTTCTGTTTGCGCCTATAAGATCGGAGGGACATTGGATTTTTTTCCATGTAAAAAAAAAAAAAAAAGTTTCCAAAAGTAACTGAAAGGGGGCGCTCACACGTCATACTGATACGTTTTATGCAAATCAGGCAAACTCAAACAGAAAATCAAACAAATCACAATAACATGAGACTGTGCATTTATTTTAAACTAACAGATGTTCAACTTTACTACCAGCACAAGGTAATAGGCAAGAGAGGCTCGTCACGAAGCCCATTACAACGGATTGTAGCATCGATGGCAGCGACTGTCTGTCGAATGACATTTTTCAGTTCCACCAAAGTGGTTCAGGAGCCCCGGTACACATGACATTTTAAGCATCCCCCAACTAAAAATTTGCCGGTATCAAGTCAGGTGATCGTGAGGGCCACTGAACCTTACAACCGCGACTTAAAGAACTCGGTCTTGTGAAATATTCCAACAGGAACGTCTTGATATCACGTGAAATGTGGGGCGGGGCACCTTCCTGCATGAAGGTGACAACAGGTAACCCATGTCTTTCCTGCAATGCAGGCTTAACGTGGTCACGCAAAAGCGCCCTCTTTCGGTTACTTTTGGAAACTTTTTTTTTTTACATGGAAAAAAAATACAATGGCCCTCTGATCCTATTCGCACAAACAGAAAATTTTTCCGAGCATTATTTCTTTAATTACGAATTTTTGAACTTTGCACGGATTTATGACGCACCCAGTATATATATATGTATATATATATATATATATATATATATATATATATATATATATATATATATATATATATATATATATATATATATATATATATATATAGAGAGAGAGAGAGAGAGAGAGAGAGAGATATAGATAGATAGATAGATAGACAGATAGATAGATAGATATATAAATCGTAACGGATATTTTTAGAGACGAAATAATGTAAAAGAAAATATTCAAATTAAATACAATAGTCAATGTACGCAATTATTTTGTATGTTTAATATCCATAAAACATACTAATTTGAATTAAATTCTTTAAAAACTTCCATCTCAATTAGTGTAGTGGATAAATTTTATCTTTTACCGTATTTTGATATATTTTTTGTCAATTTATTTCGTTGTTATACACGTGACGCAAAATAAATGTAAAGTATCACAAAAAGAAATGAAACCACGTGATCATCATTTGATAAATTAAATTCTAAAAATTAGTCTTTAAAATTTACCAAAAATCAGAAAATGGAGTTAAAGATTCGAAAAATATTTCATTTTAAAGGAATTTTTAGGATCTTTCTCGTAATATAAATTTTATAACCCTCGGATTATTATTTTAAATGCAAACTTAAAGAAAGTTACAAAAAAAACTTAAAAATTTAATTCTTAAAAATCTAAGAAGAATTTTTCAAAAATCTTTCTTAGCGTGCACTATAAGAAGAATCGCCATGCAAAATTTCAGCTCTTTTGGTCCAGCGGTTTGGTCTGTGCGTTATCTGTCAGTCAGTCAGTTAGTCTGTCGCTGTTACGGAACTGTTTTATATATATAGACTAGCTGAAAACCCGCACTTCGCTACGAAGTACATTCAAATTAAATACAACGGTCAATGCAAGCAATTAATGCGAAATATATATATATATATATATATATATATATATATATTCAAATTAAATCTAATAGGACATACTAAAGAATGTAGTACATTTTGACGAACATATCTTTTACTGTATTTTAATATTTTTTGGATAATGTCCAACCGTCTGCCGCATTAGCAAGAAAAAAATTTTTTTTTGTCAATTTCGTCGTTATGCACGTGACGATAAGTTTATTGAAAGTACCAGAAAAAGAAATCACGTGATCAGCATTTAATAAATTAAATTCTATAAGTTAATCTTTAAAAATTCATTAAAAATCAGAATATGGAGGTAAAGATTCGAAAAAGATCTCATTTTAAAGGAATGTTTATGATCTTTCTCGCGATATAAATTTTATAACCCTCAAATTATTATTTTAAATGCAAACTTTAAAAAAGTTACTAAAACAGCTTAAAATTTTAATTTTAAAAAATCTAAGAAGAATTTTTCAAATATCTTTCTTAGTGCACCCCTACACTATAAGAAGAATCGCCATGCAAAATTTCAGCCCTTTAGGTCCAGCGGTTTGGTCTGTGCGTCGTATGTCAATCAGTGAGTCAGTCAGTTACGGAACTGTTTTATATATATACAGTGGCTTCAAAAAGTGTTCGTACACTTACGATTTTCAATGAAATAGAGGTCTATTCATTAATTAAAATGAATATTTCAGAATGGGTATTTAATAATAAGATCTAAAATCTATTCTTAACAAAACTACATGAAATATTTTAAAAACCTAGTAAAACTTTATTTTTAAGAAACCAATAATCAAAAAGTACCAAAAGTTTATCTCACAAAAGTCATCGTACACTTGTAAAAAATCTCTACATATTAGTAAATATTCTAATTTTTCGTTAAATTAATATTTAGTAGGAAATCCTTTCGCATCCACAACAGCTTTTAAACGTCTGGGAATATATTGCACTAGTTCTTTTGTAATTTCTGCATCAATGTTCATCCATTCTTCCCTCATAATTGTTTTTAGTTCGCTTTTCGTGTGAATGTCGTGTTTTCGTACTCGAACCTCCAGTTCTCTCCAAATATGTTCTATTGAGTTTAAATCTGGCGATTAAGGTGGTGTTTTCAAAACTTGTGGACAATTATAGAGACACCAGAGGCGAACGTTGAGAGTGCTTAGGATCGCTATCTTGATAAAAAACAAAATTGTTTCCAATACCCAAATTTTGGGCTGATAATTTTAAATTGTCTCTTAAAATATTTATATAAACACCATGATTCATTATGCCATCAATAAATCCCAAATTACCTAGTCCTGATGCCGACATGCACCCCCACACAAGGACACCTCCGCCGCCATGCTTAACTGTTTCTACTAAGTTCTTGGGATTAAATTACTCATTTTTTTCTTCTCCATACAATTATACGCCCATCGGAACCAAAAATTTTTAACTTGCTTTCATCGGCAAATAAGACATTATTCCAATACGTATATCAGAATACAGAGGTAAAGATTCGAAAAAGATCTCATTTTAAAGGAATGTTTATGATCTTTCTCGTGATATAAATTTTAAAACCCTCAAATTATTATTTTAAATGCAAACTTAAAAAAGGTACTAAAACAGCTTAAAAATTTCATTTAAAATATCTAAGAAGAATTTTTCAAAAATCTTTCTTAGTGCACCCCTACACTATAAGAAGAATCGCCATGCAAAATTTCAGCCCTTTAGGTCCAGCGGTTTGGTGTGTGCGTCGTATGTCAATCAGTGAGTCAGTCAGTTACGGAACTGTTTTATATATATACTAGATTAGCGAATATTTAGACTTATTTTTTATAAATTGCTCGATTTGAGAGTATGAGAAATAGATGCGTCTTCTTCTGCTGGCGTTATGTTTCTCGACGATGCATGACGCTTTTTGTTATCGTCTGAAACCCCACGTTTGTCTGCCTTATTGGTAATTATCCTTTACCTATTTACTAATTATCCCTGAACGCTGAACATTATTTAGATTTCATACAAAATAGACTCCACTCTATGCGATTAATTCATGTGATATAATTCATGTTTCGCTAGTCGTTAACACTTTTAACGTTGTTATATTGAAGACTAGTTTACTGGGTTTAAAAAGCTTTCTTCTGACACTTCTACTAACATTATCTGTAACTGCAGCAGCAGCTGAGCACAGTTTTCCTAAAATGAAAATTTTAAAGAATTATCTACGAACAACAACAATCCATGAGCGACTGAATGATCTAGCAATAATTTCTAGAAAAAAGATGGTATCTAAAACAACAAATTCTGGAGATGCAATCAATTAAATTACTGCAATAAAGCTTCAAAGTATAATTTAGTAATTATTTCTATTACCTAACAAATTATATTCCAACTAGCGGCCCGTCCCGACTTTGTCCGGGTTAAACAAAATATTATACCAATAAATTTCCAGTTGATAGCCAATAAATTGTAAATCTTTTTTACCTTAATAATAACCTAAATAATACCTTAAATTCATTTTATGTTAGTTAATAATTAAAATTAATTTTTTAAAAGAAAAAGGCGTGCCGGCGAACGGCTAGGTTCGAACCGCTAGCGTCAGAACAGAAGCCCACCGCGATAGCACCACGATAAGGATCGTTGAAATCTTCGGAACAAAAAGCGGTAGAAGACAGTAGCGGAAACAATGGAGATTGTTAGGATTAAGCCCCTAACTTTATTTCTACTGATCAGATATACATAATATATAGCCTATGTCCATCTGGAATAATGTACCTTTCAAACAGTGAAAGAATTTTTCAAATAGGTACAGTGGTTCTGAAGATTACCCTCCACGTACAAAATCTCTCTCTCTTTATATATAAGTATAGATTTATGCACTTTTTCCGTTTTTTTCTTAAGGTTTGTAATTTTGTTTCATTTCTATGATTTTTTAAAAACTTTTCTTTTTATTTATTACACATTTGTCCCTAAATATCCGCGATTCTATTAAGTAGATAATTTCTAACTGAGATACGTTTTTTACATAGATACTCTCCAAAAATTTGAAAAGGTGCCGTTTTCAAAACTTGCCTCAGTCGTTACAATAGATAGGCCCTACCCTGTTTGTTATTTTTTACGTATTCAATGTACGTCCCACTTTCATGAAACAAAATGCTGCTATGAAAGTTAAAATTTCATGAAATCTAAAATTAATCGCGTTTTAGGTTTGAAATATTTATATTAAAAATTTGTTAAAAATATTTTTAAAATTATTTTATTAGAAAATGTGTCTCTGGTGCTGTGGGAAAAATGGGTTAGAAATTGTAAATTGCTGAAGAAAATTATTTTTCGTTTCTTAATTGAATTTCCTCCACTGAAATTTTCTTGAATTTCAAGAAAATGTTACCTAGATAACTGACCACTATTTTTTAATTTAAAATATATGGTTTAGAATTTGATTTCCGGAACAACTAGCCGTAAACTTTATTTTAGGCAACTAAAATGAGTCACGGTGTTGTTTCTGTGATGCGGAATTTTCGCAAGTCATTATGATAAACTGTCATACAAAGAAATATTAGTTCAGTCAGCTTGTTCTAAAAGTATACTTTTTAATAGGTTACTATGTGGCATATAATTTCTCCTAAAATGTGTACAAATAAATGCTTACTTTGAAAAGCTTCTTCAATTATTTCGTCTGCTCTTTAATCTCTGAAAATTCATCGTAATATGAACAGAAATAATAATAGTCGTACAGGTAGCCCTCCTATAGCACGGCATCTTACAACACGGTTTCGCTCTAACACGATAAGATAAATTGCAGGAACCCTCGTATAACATTGCAACCTGTAACACGGTTTCGCTCTAACACGATAAAAAAATTGCTAAAACCTTTGTACAACACTGTACTTCTACAGCACTAGATAACATGATTTTTGTTTAACGCATTTAAAATATAAATTACCTTAAAATAATGACGGGAAGGAATAATGAACTACAGTGGCTTTACAGGAAAATGTATAAACAAATTATAATTTATTCATTTATAACTCTATAAAATTATAAGAATGCCTTAGCTGAAAATCTTGAATAATTTTTCTTGAATGCAGACCCTTCCGCTGAAAGAAGCCGAAAATTCAAATGGGAGCTGTAAAATTGTCTATCTTCATACCGTGAAATCTACAATGACCCTGTAAGAACCAGGAAACAAACCAAAATTACAGATTTTTTAAAGAGGATAGAAGGTTAAAAAAATCTAAATGAAGAAAGAGGTTCTGAAAGTGAGGGTGATATCGTTCAACCGAAAAAACGTTCTCGTTTGATTGTACTGAGCAGTTATGAGGAAGAAATTTATTAAATTAAGGTCACATTAAATAAAAATAATAGTTTTTGTTTCTTTTGGTTTTGTGTTTTACATACATTTATATTGTTAATAAAAATTAAGTTGCTTATATGGAATTTTTAAAAAAAGTTTGTTTTTAGTAAGTTTTTGGAACTTTTTGTACTGGCTCTGGGTCTCATATAAAACGGTTTCACAGAACACGGCATTTTCTAGGAACCTATCTACCGTGTTGTAGGAGGGTTACCTGTACATGCCTCATAGATCTTTTTCGAAATATCTGCCTTTTTGGATATAAATTTGGATAGAAGAGTGATTTTACATTTCTGCATTTTCTTCCTCGTCCTTGCACGATAAGGAATACAATGACCTCTGAAAACTTCTTTTTCTTTTCCTTCTCTTGCTCTGTGCTGGTCGCGGAAGTAACATTTCCTCAGCACGACCTCAGTAATATCGAATTTTATTCCATTCTTGCACCACCCCACTGGATGCGAAAGGAATATTGACGTCAATGTAGGATCATTCCCGTCCTTATCAATGCCCACTGGCCATAAATTTGAGCTGCCACCTTGAGTGTAAGGCATCTCTCTGTTCAGAGCTTCGTTTTCTTGGCGTACTTGAAATTTAAATTGATTGCGACTACTCTGTTTGGTGTACTTATTTTAATTACTTATCCCTATTAAGCTGAGATTAAATTTGGGTAGTTCCATACTTCCTGTTTTTCAGGGGTATTCCTGTAAATGTTAAAACAATTGGGTAAATTATTAAAAAATTTGATATCTTATACTAATAAAACTTAGCTTTTATATATAATGTTTTATTAATATCGATGGAATATATTTCATATTCAACCTAGCGGAAGATTTAACGTGCATTAATTTCACACATTGGGTTAATTCTTTTTGTTGATAAATAGAAATATTCTTCAAGCTAAGATTTTTTTCGCGAATTGTCGATCAAATCAATCTCTTTATAGATATTCCGCAAGACGTTTATAAATGTGCTGATAAATAGATTTAAGGAAATGTAAAAGTAACTGGTACATTGACAACAATCAGAGACATCACATAGGACAGAAAGTTACCTATTATTGCTACATTTACACACCTTTCTTAATCAAGCTTTTACCACTGAACAAGTTAAAAAGGCGATTTTTCTGAAAATAAAACATTTTAAAACCTCAATATATATTTTGTTAACGATTAATATTGTATTTATCAAAGTTTTTCGATTTTATAAGACGGAAAATTTAAACGGGAGACTTAATTTTTTTGTAATTAAAGCTTTCTTTTAAGAAAATATTATAATTCTTTTGACGTGGTTCCTGTAACTATTTTGTACGAAGAAAAAACTTCAATCTGTCATAACCGCAAAATTCGCTACTTGATATTTTATCATTCGCTTAAATAGCTTCAATAATATAAATTTCAGATTTATTCGTAAATTTTAATTTTATCTTACTGGAGAATTTTTGTTACGACTTATTATCTGAAAACTATTCATAAACAAGCTTATATCTCACCAAGCTGAAAGTTATAAAAATCCCCTCTAGCAAATATTCGTTCTCAATTTTGCTCGGATTTTAATTTTAATTACAGATTGGAAATCGTATTTATTGTAATCATTATCAGCCAGAAACTGGTATCGACCTTGGCTCATTTTTTGCCCGTCACATTTTGTGGTCAATGACTTGCCCTTGGTTATGCACCTCTCACTTATTCTATATTTATTCGTAGATGGAGAAGTTTTTCCAGCATTAATTTTTGCCTATCAGATCATTATCATTCATCCCAATGGTCGAGCACTCCCAAACGAGTGTCTGTCAGGATCATATATAATTAATGGTCAGAGACATCCCATAGGAAAGAAAGTTACCTATTGTTGCTACATTTACACATCTTGCCTAATCAAACTTTTTCTACTGAACAAGTTTAAATTTTTCTCAAAATAAAACATTTTTAAACTTGAATATATGTTATTAACGATTAATGTTACATTTATCAATGTGTTCCGGTTTCATGAGATTGAAACTTTAAACGGGAGACTTAAAACAATATATTTTTTCATTAAAGCCCTCTTTTTAGATTGATTAAACTCGTGTCTTCAACACCGCGGAGTGTTTTTCAACTGAACTATCCAGAGGACATGAGGAAATCGGATTATTGAATGTGATTATTTACAAAATGGTTTTAATATAAATCAAAAAAATAAATCTAAATTGAAAGCATCTATATTTTTGTTAAGATTGTTAACATCAGCTCAAAAATATTGCGGAAAAGTTTCTCTAATTTTTAAGTATCATTTTAAAACTTTTAAGCGGTGGGAAAACTAAACTTCTTATTTTGAAAAAAAAACTTTTAAAAGTTTTTTGCTTAAATGTTTCTGTTCAAACTATTTTATTTAAATTTATTTTGAGTAGCTCCAGTTTATTTCATCATATTTATATTTAATTGCGGTAAAAACTTTTAACAGTATAATATTTAACGTAGATTTCAAATATTTTTTAATGTGTTAAAATCATGAGATCTTGTGATCACTGTACCTACGTTACAACAAAAGGTTTACTGTAAGAAAACATAAAACGACATTTCCGATATTGTGTTCCGTAAATTCTTATTCTTTCTTCAAGTAAGCGCTTCTTTTGTTAAAACAGACAAGAATACGTTTATATGTCTAATAAAAGAACCATCTGAATACGTCAATGCCTTTAGGCTGTTACAGTTGACGAATGTCGGTTTTGAAACACAACTCATAGAGAACTGAAAAGCGGATGTGGTATTCTAACTACTCCATTTCTCAGCTTCTTTGTTCTGTTCCGTTTGATATGGCTGTACTTCTTGGTATCAGAAATGAGGTTTGACGTCAGTTTAGTTCTTTTGGCCTACTATTCAGAAAATTTATCCAACTGATTACCTACTGTGTAGGAGATAATTGAAGGTCACTGAGGAAAACCCTAAGGGAAGCGAAATTTTTTTATAGATTTCGTAAGCAAAAAAGTCCAACATACTGCTTGACAACAAGACATAAAATTGGTAATATGGTATTACACTTTTTTTTTTTTTTGCAAAATCATCACTATACCTTAACCAGAAAGTTACGTCAAAATTATTTATATAGTGTATGAATTGATGACTATATATATATATATATATATATATATATATATATATATATATATATATATATATATATATATATATAATAAATACAACGATCAATGTATGCAATTGATGTAAAAAAAAAGAAAAATATATTTATAAAAAAATCGTCACGGATATTTTTATAGACAAAATAATGTAGAAGAAAATGTTCAAATTAAATCTAATAGAACATACTAAAGAATATAGTACAGTTAATATAGTGCAGTTTGAGGAACATTTCTTTTACTGTATGTTAATATTTTTTTGGATAATGTCCAATCGTCTGCCGTATTAGCAAGAAATTTTTTTTTGTCTATTTCGTTGTTATTCGCGTGACGCAAAATTAAAAGAAAAGAAACCACGTGATCAGCATTTAATAAATTAAATTCTAAAAATTAATCTTTAAAAATTCACCAAAAATCAGAAAATGGAGGTAAAGATTCTTAAAAAAATTTCGTTTTAAAGGAATTTTTATGTGATGTAAACTTTATAACCCTCGGATTATTATTTTAAATTCAAACTTTAAAGAATTTTACAAAAACAGCTTAAAAATTCAATTTTAAAAAATCTAAGAAGAATTTTTCAAAAATCTCTCTTAATGCACCCCTACACTATAAGAAGAATCGCCATGGAAAATTTTAGTCCTTTATGTCCAGCGGTTTGGTCGGTGCGTTATATGTCAGTCAGTCAGTTACAGAACTGTTTTATAAATATAAATAATTTGAAAAATTCTTCTACTTTAAATTTCAAGTTTGGAGGTAGTTCTTTTGATTGCTCATATATATTTTTCCTGTTTTCCAGTTTCCAGTCATTGTGTCAATATAGTCTCTTAATGAAATTAAATTTTTAAACATTAAGTTTTAAAATAAAGTTTAGTTTTATGATTACAAAATAATGCTTTTTTAATCTCAACAAACTCCAAATTTTTATGTTTAAATTGTAAAAGTTAAGCTATGCAAGGCTAAAAACGATTCCCGAATTCAAAACCCTGGAATTTTGAAATTTCAAGCTATTTATAGTTAAGTCAAACAAAAAATCACTTTCTCCTTTTAATGTAATTCAAATTAGTGAAATAATTAGAATTAATTTCTATAATCTTCAAAGGATAGCAAAAACATAAGCATTCAAACGGGATACAGAAAAACATCAGAAAACCATTATAAAATTTACAGCGATATAATTATCATAATTATCATAAACGGCAAATAAACGGCAGTGAATAAATATTGCTGAAATTTAGACCAAGACTATTGTAATTAGCTTAAAAACGCACACTTTTCACCAAGATTATGAGAGCCGGTAGTCCAAGGCTTAACTAACAAACTTAGCTTTTAGTTTGCAACGTTATTTGGGGCAAAGAACGTTGAAAACTAAGGAGAATCAGTTTGTTTGTTTTTTATAGGGGAGGGGTGTTTTCTAAATGTTTAAAAAGCAAACTAAATATATTTTTGCTGCTCAAAACCTTTGCATCCTGGTCGTAAACATATACGGGATGCTTGTTGGGTTTAAAATGTAGCGAATTAATTTTATTGATTGGATCAAAACCCTTTTAAAAAAGCCTGTTCTTCTTTTATTTCTACTAATTTGTAACTAAAACTATTAAACATTTAGGATATATTCGAAGGAACAATGGCAACACTTTTATTAAAATTGCACTTGTGCAATTTTAATAAAAGTGTTGAACTAACGACGAAGCCATGTACTTCGTTGTCAAGTTACATGGAATATTAAAATCAATGAGTGCCTTGCAAAGAAAGAAAAAAAAAAGAAGAGGGAGGGGAGGAAATTATTTTGTATATTTTTAATATCACTGTCGTATTTTGTAACAGAATAACACAATGGGTTTCGGAATTATCAATCCAAAAGTTACATGAACATGATAACATTTAAATGTTATTCATATCTTATCATGTGCATCGGCCTTTTTTAATGAAATGATAAAGTCCATATTAGTATGCATTATACGCTTTAACTTTCTATTTTCCAACTTCAAATGATCCCACGAATATTTTTATTACAGGCACTTTCACCAAGTCTAAGTTGCTTCTCCCTCTGCCTTTCGTTGCAGTATTTTAATCCGGTTGGCAGTAATTTCAAAAATTCTGCTAAAAGAAAATCTGTGTTGCTCTCTTTTCACAACATAACGAACGTGACAAAAGTTTCTCCGAAAATCGGCTCCGTTACGTCTTTTTGCATTTCTCACCGCAACTCAGACACAACAGTTATATTACGTCTGTAGAGTTGCGTCTGCACGGCCGCAATACCGAATGAAGCGCAACCATTTTCTCCATAACGCGTCACGTAAGGGGAAAAAGGCACGCCAATCAAACGAAAACCGAAACCTGCAACTGACCGCTTCTAGAACAGATCTGAATAATGCGATCGCACACACTCTGGTGGTTTTTCATTTACCGCATAAGGATTTCCCCTCAGCTGTGTTTCTTTCCCGGTGCATGTGGCGTGATCGCTTTCTTATTACCTACCGATTGTTCTCGAGAAGCAATTAAAAGTGGGGTAAAACTAAAAGGTCCAATCTCAAATCAATCATTTTTAATCTCAAAAAGAAAATTCCGTGCAATCCAAAGCCAACCAATAAAGTTGAATAGTTCTGATTCATTCGATTCTGCTAATAAAATGAAATCATTAAAATAAAATTCTTTAAATAAAATCATTAAATAAAATAAACAAGCTATACTATAGACTTGAAAAAATTTACTATACTTAAAAACTATTACGCTGGTTTTCCCTCCTCCTTTTTTTTCTGCACTTGACCTTGCTTATTATCTTTCAAGGTGAAGTAAGGACTCTGATTTTGTGTATACTAATCGGTTTTTCTCGTTTGTGACTTGGAATTGTTCACTTAAAATTCTATTTCGCTGTTGCATGGGAGTGGGTTGGTTGGTTTGGTTTGGTTTGGAGCTCTACGGTCAACTTTTCGCTACACGTGGGCTAATTAGACCGGGACCTACAGTGGGAAAAAGGCAAAACAGTTTAAGTGTGAAGTGCAGGAGACTTTATTTTACAACTATAGTTTTGTCAAGTTTCTGATGTTCATTCATTTTTTTTTTCACGTTCAATTAAAGCCCTGAAATCAATCCCCGAACCCTCTGCATTTTAGACCCATGGGCTTTCTAATGTAATACTAAGCTTTATTATCATACCTCACCAGATTATCATCTTCTCGCCGTCTATCTGGCGAAAAGACGCTGCTCGAGATTTACACGAGCCCCTCTGCAGAGAGCACTTCGCCGTTTTTCATTTCATTCTGTATATAAAATTAAGCTGATAACTTCAGTTGTCAGTATGGAAATTTCTGCTTTCTTGATAAGTATACTGACCATTATACCAGTAAACTGCGTACTGATCATCTGTAATAATTTCTGCAATGTTCGAAGACTGTAACTTCCCAAATGCTAAGTGCATTGACCTTTGAAGACAGGTGAACTGATTAAAGGAGCATAGTTTTCAAGTACTTCGAAAATCTCTGCTAGAAGGAAAAATTTTCCTTCTAAATAAGATCAAAACTATTTTAATGAAAGAAACTATTTCAGACATTTCCATTTATTTTCAAAATATTACTCTTTAATAATTTAATTTGAAGTGAAAAAAAAATAAGTTTAGGAAAATACAAAAAGCCAGATTTAAAAGAACCACCACTTACAGTTTTTTTATTTGGTCGTAAGCGAATGCCTTTTCATGAGATCGCTTCGTTTTGCGATAGCTCCGTTAAAACTGGATACTGTACACCAGGGGCGTCAAACTCAAAGGCTAACTTGGGCCAAACAAACAAGGTTTAACTATAGGTGGGCCGCAAAATAAATCAATATTAATAGAAACGTCGGTTTCTTTACCTAATTACAGTATATTCAACATAAATATACGCATTTTGTTTAATAATAGCAAAAAGAGTATAATTAAAATAAGAGTATAATTTAAGAGTATAATTTAATAAGAGTATAATTAAAAAAACATTTAGCGAATGCTTCCTATCATAATTCTGCGTCCGTTATTTTATTATATATTATTGTGTGCCAATATATTGGCCGGGCCGCAAAAATGTTCGTCGCGGGCCGCAAGTTTGACACCCCTGCTGTACACGTTTGTAGCAAGGTATGAATAGTAAATTTTCCCAGGAAAAGTCTGTTGAACTCGAAGCAGGAAAAAGCGTATTTATTTTCTTCGTTTGAACATCCGATAGACACTGGTTACTCAAGGGCAATAATCATAACTGGTTTGTAAGATAGTAAAAATACTGTCAGAAACCAACACAGTTGAAATGTTGCATTACATGCATGGAAGATTGAAACACTCTTCCCTTCCTTATATCATGTGGATGCATGCATGCAATTATTTTCCGAAAGACGAAAAAGGTACAACTAATTGTATCACTAGTGCGTCATTCGTGTTACATTACCGTTATATCCGGACCGTAATATGGAGGTCAATTGTCTGAAGTCACGCATCTATTTATGTATCTTTCAACCAAGTCGTTGCGTTATCGATGATCTAAACTTAGAAATAGGATAAAAGTTAGAAAAGGAAAACTAGTGAAACTTTTAAATTGGTCGAACATCAGTTAATTATTTTTTGAGATACTTTTGACTTCCATTTAAGTATATTTAAATGTATGTTAATACATCCAGATTCATAATCACTATAGTCTCTCAAAGTTATATTCGATTTAGATAAGCTTTGGATTAGATTTACTCGTCAGCTGCGCTTCAGTAGAAGTAGTTTTACCAATTTCAGAACTTTTATTTTTTATTTGGTCGTGGCAGACACCATTTAACAATTGTAATAATCATGTTTATAATCTTTAAATTATTATTTAATACAATAAATAAGACAGAGCTTTGAAATTTACATCTGTAAGCAATAATGTTTGAATTCTTTTACGACTGAGTTTTGTAATTGAAAAGGTCTTGCTATATCAAACCGCTTTGTTTCCGTGAAGTTTACTTCAATACAGAATTTTTTAAAAATAAGTTTTTTTTACGAACCATTGTTGATGCATCCAATGCATCCACATTATTCTTTGAAAATATGGACAAAATTATTCCACTTAAAACTTCTTTACGAATGCTTTTGGATCTTGCATTCAAGAAGCGCAATGTCGTTGTGTGAATATGCTGTTGTGGCAGTTTCGTCGGCATGTTATCATTCAGTCATGATGTCGGATACATGGACTAAAATAATTCATTCGAAAAGAAGACTGCTTTTACTCTTAACATCTGATAAAATTGCAGAATTATATATATATATATATATATATATATATATATATATATATATATATATATATATATATATATATATATATATATATATATATATATATATATATATATATATATATATATATTAAAGTTCCGGAATCATAAGATGAGTAACTACGCATTGTCGTAGCTAGTGAATCACTGATCTTAACTACATCATCGCTCATATTAACAGAAAATTTTGATGTATGCCTTCAGTCAGGTAATTCTTCTTCTGACGTCTGATAAAGAAATCAAAATGATATAAGTGATAGTCAATGAATTATTAACTGTAAAGTTATCGTAATTTACTTTGTAATTCTGAATCAAAATATCATTCACCAGAATTTTAAAATCGCTCGATATTAAAAACATTGCTTTGAAATAAACCAGGAATCGCATCGACTGTATAAATTTATCTGTCTTGGAGACCATTTACATCAAAATTTTGGGTCCCATGCTCTAGTTTCTATGGGTTTTTTTAGTAATTTGAGAATATATAATGTAATATAACTTTAATATTTTCCTTAATTAAAATCAAATTCAGAACATTTTATAGATAAAATTATCTTACAAAATTTCCCCTGTTTCCCTTTCACTCCAAACTAATTTACTCATTCTTATCAGGCTACTTCAGGAGTTAAGTGAGTTAATTACAAGAGTTTTAGAACTTTTTTTCACAAAGGAATACAGACATTATATGTTTTCCTGCCATGGTCACTAGGGTGGAACGAAAAAAACTTTTTTTTGAATTTCAATATGCTCTAGTTTTCAAAAGTTGCCTTTTAACAAAATAAAAAAGGAAATTAAATATTAGCCTAATTGGTGCATGTTTTCAATTCGCGCAAGAAGGGCAAACTTTTGGTTTTTATTACATTTTTGACAAATTTCGCAATTATTTTGAAATTGAATACACTTGTAGTACAAATAAGTAGCAAAATATGTAATTTAAACATTCCTTTTAGTCAGGAGACCTGCTAAACTGATTATATAATACGTTTTACTTCATAAAAATAGTACACATAAAGGCACTTAAGGACGAGGCACTTAAAAGACACTCGGACATCACGGTGGAACGAAAAAATTTTTTTTTCGGAATTTCAATATGCTCTAGTTTTCAAAAGTTGTCTTTTAAAATTAAAATTAAGAATATAAAATCTTTTTGCTCTACTAAAATACTTTCAAGTGCCGCAAAGGGGTTTTAAAACGGATATTTTTGTGAAAAAGTGATTATATTTGTATTTTTTGTTAATTTCTCTTATAGTATATTAAAATAATGTATATTTTCTGTAAATAAAATATTCAAAATATGATATTTTGACAGAAATCTTGCATATTCTAAGTATTTCTAATTTTTAGATGCCATAACAGAACAACTGATTTTGTGGAATTTCGCGATTTTCATCATATTAATTTTACAGTAGCATATTCTTATAATACACATTAGAATAAAAGAAAAACAATTTTGAATTGACGGACCTTAGTTAAAATAAACAAATCACACTTATTTAGAAAAATATTAATGTAATGTCTATAAAGGCAAAATGTTATTTAAAAAAAATATTCATGCTTTTCAAAAGTCCATAGTTTTCCCATGGAATGACATGGAATGTTGTTGAAGTCAATAATTTAAATGAACTGCCCTACGTTACCTATTTTGTTTCCTAGATGGAAAAATTAAAGGTCCAAATGAATTTGGAGGAGAAATAGTTAAACAACTAGAAAACTGCTATGAACTTCCAGTGATTGAATTTTCCCCTATTGAAAATAACATTCCATTACTAGAAATTAAGGATGATTTAAGTGTTGACCCAAAATATTTGTTAGAAATGTGTAATGTAATCTCTGTTGGAAAGTGCTCTTCTGATTTGTCCATGAGAAACCAGGAAAATTTTGTCATTCACGATGGCTTACATTAGCAAACCGAATACTTCACTTGTATGTGGGAATAGAATGTCCTTCAAAAAATCTCCGAATACTGACTGAGTACGTTTTGAAAGTTTATGCACCAATTTGGTTTAACATAAAGCTGAAACCCTCTTGTATCCATGGATCGAAGCACTTGTGGGAACTTGTAAGATATTCACGTTACCTCAGTCAGACTCTTAAAAATGTAATTGACCCTGTCATTCAAAGAAATGCATACTTTGCCGCTTCTGAAAATCTCCTCCTTTGTATGATATTAGACGATCGCAGTCATGTAAGAGAGCTTGGATTACGCCGGATTCTAAAAGCAAGGGCAGAAAATGAAGGAGGCATTAGAAAGAATTTAGTTCCACGTATAAACTTTGATGCCAAGGATTATATTGAAATGATTGAATGGAATGATGTTAAAGTAACAGAACCTCCTATGACGTGGCATGTTTCTGATGAAAAACTAAAACAGTTTATAAAGGAAGCAAAAGAATCTGATCACGAGAAACAAATTATTGACTTCAACAACATTCCATGTCACACACAAGTAGTAGAAAGGATTGTTAAATTAGTTACCGGGCCATCCTTGTCCGTTCATGGTACTTCTGCAAGAGATGCATTGATAAAAACAAAAATACATTCTCAAAAGATAATGCCAAAATTTGAAACAATAAGTTCAATGTGTCAGTGAAATAAGTAATGGAAACCATGTGTGATTACTATGGACTTTTGAAAAGCATGAATATTTTTTTCAAAATAACGTTTTACCTTTATAGACATTACATTAATATTTTTCAAAATAAGTGTGATTTGTTTATTTTAACTAAGGTCCGTCAATTAAAAATTGTTTTTCTTTTATTTCAATGTGTATTATAAGAATATGCTACTGTAAAATTAATATGATGAAAATCACGAAATTCCACAAAATCAGTTGTTCTGTTATGGCATCTAAAAATTAGAAATACTTAGAATATGCAAGTTTTCTGTCAAAATATCATATTTTGAATATTTTATTTACAGAAAATATGCATTATTTTAATATACTGTAAGAGAAATTAACAAAAAATACAAATATAATCACTTTTTCATAAAAATATCCGTTTTGAAACCCCTTTGCGGCACTTGAAACTATTTTAGTAGAGCAAAAAGATTTTATATTCTTAATTTTAATTTTAAAAGACAACTTTTGAAAACTAGAGCATATTGAAATTCCGAAAAAAAATTTTTTCGTTCCACCGTGATGTCCGAGTGCCTTTTAAGTGCCTCGTCCTTAAGTGCCTTTATGTGTACTATTTTTATGAAGTAAAAGTATTATATAATCAGTTTAGCAGGTCTCCTGACTAAAAGGAATGTTTAAATTACATATTTTGCTATTTTTTGTAATACAAGTGTATTCAATTTCAAAATAATTGCGAAATTTGTCAAAAAAGTAATAAAAACCAAAAGTTTGCCCTTCTTGCGCGAACTGAAAACATGCCCCAATTACGCTAATATTTAATTTCTTTTTTATTTTGTTAAAAGGCAACTTTTGAAAACTAGAGCATATTGAAATTCAAAAAAAAGTTTTTTTCGTTCCACCCTAATGGTCACTCATTAAAATACCAAAAAGAATGTCTGTGCACTATTTTGCGGGTGTCGGCGATACAGTCACTCATCGGGTTAATAAGCCGTGGCTTATATATAAGTTTCAGATTTTTTATTCATCTACGGCGTTTCTGAGAAAAAAAATATACTTTCTTTGAGCTTATAAAGTTAAATTGTAGAAGTATTATTATTATTACTACTATTATTTACTATTTTGAAACATAGTTTCTCAGAATTGCAGAAGAAATTACGCTACGGCGGTGAAATTTCAGTTTGGATTTCGTCGATGCGGCGTAAAAGTGTTATTTCCCCCCCAAACTTCCGCGTGATAGTGTTGTAACATTCATCTGCATTATTGTATCGTTTCTAATGCTTTTCGTATTTTTTCACTTGTTACCCTTGCTAACTCATTTTGACTAAAACATCTGAAGCATCACCGGAATACTTGATAAACTTGCTGCCCTTCCTATAAATCGCCTGTTGTCTAAGGCTGGTGTTAGTGCTGGCTGAGAAGATTCTGTGATACGAGTTTGCAATCACATATCCAAGAGAGCATTTCTTGGGCGGTTGAATTCACAATCGCATTCCCGTACAAGCCAGTACGAAAGCAGGACAAACAAAATGGTTAACGAAAGATAGAAAACTAGTCTCGAGGACCTACTGATTTTATAAAAGGGGGCCCTTTCTTAAGGTTGCTGTGCCTAACCCTATTGGATTCACTCAACTCAATATTAACCTATGGAGAAAATTTATCAACTATTTACAGCTGCATAAATGCTGATAATCCAATAGAAATGGTATTTTCAGATAGCCTGAACTTTTCTGCACCTTGCAACAAGATTCATTTCATAAATTTCTTTCACTGAAGTAATTTATGAGCGTTTATACCAGATTTTTTCCCCGAATAATTAAAATTTAAAAAATATTATTTGCATTTTAAAAAAACAAAAAATGCCCCAAGGTGTAAAATTTCTTTTTCTATTACGGAGTACAATTTGTTTCAAAGAAAAATCTTTAAATCCTAGTCGGCAATCCTTGGACACATTTTCTCCAAAGGTTAACATTGAGGTGAGCGACCAGACAGCCTTAATAAATGCACTTAATCGTAAATGCACTTAGTGCGTCATTGAGGTCTTTGGAGAGTAATATATCTTTATCTCTCTATAGGACTATAAAAAAAAGTTAATCCTCGGCTTCATATGAACCAAGATCTATCCGTCTTTTAATATAAAATCTAAAACCTTTCTGGATTCTGAATCCCGAATCTGTGCTTCTAGAACATGAACGTACTCCATGTTCTAGAAGCACAGAAGTTAAAAAAGGCAATATTTCAGTTCTATTGTTTCAATTTACTTATAATTAAATTACCTTTCAATGTACACAAAACTCGTTTCTTAACGTTTACGCGAAGTGACCTACTGTTAAACTTTGAATACAGCCACAATCACGGAGAGAGTTTAAAGGTCACTGGGAGCCCCAAAACTATAAAAAAGAATAATTTCAGCGTTAATGTGTTATTTTTCGCCAAAATTCCCCAGAACGGAAAGTATTAGCCTTTGTCCACCATTTCATCCACAGAAACGGATTGAGGCCGTGGTCAGGAAAAAAAAAAAGAGTCCTAACATCAGGGTTTATTTTAAAGTCACCAGATAATGCGTTCTAAAACAAATGGTAAAGAGTTTTTGTGCTTACCGAAGTTATCTAATTATGTTTGATTTTACCATATACTACATATCATATGTTTATCGCGTGTAATCGTTTCCTGCTTTCGCAATTTTGTAATCGCCGGAAACTACATAGAAGTTTCAACATACACGTATTAAATGATAGATAGAGCGAAGCCCACGTTTAACTTTGCAAAAGCTACAAACACCACACTTTGCCCGCCGTTTCGCTTTTCATAATTCGAGTGGCAGGCACTTACGAATTAGATCATCGAGGGCTCTTTCGAGAGAGAGATGAACCCGGTGTTTTTAGGATTTTCAGAAGAAAAGCTCCTTTTCACGATGGGAATCGGAACCTTTTTACCTCCACATGCAAAATTTCCACTTTTCTTGGTCTCGTGCGTCATAGATGGACGTCATTGCCTCTCCAGAAATGTGAGGATTCATTTTTCGCGCTGGCTTATCTGAAGTGTTTACACCACTTGTCGGCCCGAAACCATTTCTAAGTTTCACTTTTCTGGTGAGAATATCCTTGAGAAGTTTCGTTGTTCCAAGACCCTCCGCAGCAATTGGGTGTCGAGAGACACAAGTACCCACAATGAAAAGCCAGTTTAATAGGTGTTGAAATTTAGAGAGTGGATAGATTTGAAGGAAGAGGGAGAAATGATAAACGGACTGTTACCACAAAAACATCTGGACGCAGCTGTAAAGATTTATAATGTGATCATGGTGGTTTAGTGGGAGCAAAATTCCTTAAATCAATTATAAAAGTCATACACAAATAAAATAAAAAAAATTCCCCAGAAAAGCAGCAATTTTGTAATCTCAGACATCAGAAGGTAATTTTAAAAGAATGCTTCTAAGATTTATAGGAGTGTGTTGCTGAAAAACTACTGATCTAATAGTGTTCAAATGTGAGAAATTACGTATTAGCAAAGTTTTTCTAAATGAAATAATTTCTTTTAATTTAGCATCAATTTTTTCTTGAACTTGCTTCCAAAAAAATTTTTAAGAAGAAAATCAAGTCAAAATCTTTCAAGGTTTGAGGGGAGTTATTTAGAGTTTTTAATTTCTCCGGTGGTCAGCCTTATTTATTAATAAACTCCAACTCAAACGTTATATCAGATTATTTGTACTTAATAAGTTTTTGCAAGAATCTCTTTTAATTTAAGAACCTGTTTCATAAAGGATTATACTTAAATTTTATGCGATAGTTTGATGAGGTTGCTCAGCAGTTTAGTCGTTGAAGAAATATGAAATAACAATCAACCATGACTGTTAAACTATACTATGCTAAAACTTCCACTTTTGAGAAAAATATGGCCGTTAATATGCTTTTTTTATTACAGGAGAGGGGGTAGGGGTAAAGAAATCGTGCGTCAACAGTGCAGACCTAAATTTCTAGATTTAATGGAAACTTCTCCTTCCGTTTGCGCCTAATGCTATCGTATGCGGAAGACATATTCATTGTACTGAGTCATGAATATATTTTTTACATGCGAATGAACACCGGATCTTCTTGTGAAATTCAAAACTAAAGAAACATTAAATATTTCACAAGAACCTCAGATAATTGGTTAAGGCCTAAAGACAAAGTGTGTCTTGACTTTTTCTACTACACATTGTATTTTGCAGTGCGTAGCATAAATAGAATAAAGCCACATGTTGCGAATGGTAGAATGGTAGGTCGGAGTAATACAGAGAAGCTTTGAGACATGTAACGAGAGGAGAGGGGACTTGCATTTGATTCCTTTTGTCCCCTCTTAACCTCTGTTACCTACAAGGCATTTGAACATCCTCTCCGAATATTTACAATCTTTTATGTTTGTTTCTTTTCTGCCTAATGGTTCCACATAGTAACAATATCGCGTCATACCGCTTTGTTTTTAGTGACAGGCGATTTCCCAGAGAGAATTCAAGTCAACAACATTGTGCAGAACGCTTTGATGTCTTGACTCTTATCCCTATTGAGAATTTTTTGTAGGCATTGGTAAGATCTCATCAAACTCTCTATATTCGGCAACTGTAGGCATTCTGGTACAGGGTACTTCTGGAATCCTGAATGGCAATTCTACCTTCGCGTATTCCACAATTCATTGAATCGTAATCAACTCTTCTGCTTGCAATCGGGAAGCTAAAGACTAACACGGTATAAGATAACCGTGTGAAATATTTTGACCTTTCAGTATGCAATAATATTGCTTTTATTGAAGGAAAAATCTTCACGGGAACTTCTCTTTAGACAATATGATTGTCTGTTTAGTTACCCTTTATGGTGAAGTAAACAATTTCTTTTTAGGCTTATGGACTTCTTTTTTATTTCATAATCGTATTCTGAATGTTTTAAAATGTTTTTTGACAGTAACATTCATTTGATATAAAGTTCAATTGATTTCAAGAAATAAAATGACTTTATAATTGGTGAAAATTGAGGCTTTTATTAATTTTATTACTCTCAAAGGAAATTAATTTAAGAACTGCATTACTTTTGTTAATTCATACTCTGCCTCGTACTCCTGATAAAAAAAAAATCCGAAGTAATATTTGCTCAGTATTCTGTTCGATAAATATGACTCTCGCTTTCAAACAGCGCGTTTCTTGAAACAAATCTTTTTTCGCAGGAAGTACTTGTAATGTCTGTATATTTAAGTATGAGACATATCTAACTTCTCAGCGGCATGGCTCGTTCAAATATTAGTGTATATATTATTTAATATTTTTCCTGTTTTCTTAATCTGTAATTTCTGCTAGTGGGTTAAAATTAATTTCTCTAAAATCGAAATTTGTATGTCAGCTGCTAATTTACTGTTCAGCACGTCATTAATCCTAGTCTCTCTTTTACATGAGAGTTTAACGTTTGTACATGGGTATAATTTTCGTGTATTTTTATATCTTTTAAAAGTTTGAAGATCCCATGATTTCATTCATTATGATTACAATATTCCTGAGACTCAAAGCACCTCTGAAAACTTCGTCATCTGAGGTATAATAAGTGCTATTCATATTACGTAAAAAGGGCATATATTTGGTTTTTATTCATTGTTTTCATATGGGAGAAGTGATTTTGAAAAATGATAGTTCCTCCGAGATACTTCCTCTGAAAGAATATGGGTATGGATGTTTAGAGGCTTGGGTTCGATTCTTGGTCGTAATGAGTGATTACTACAAAGGTACCCGAGAGAACATTTGGAGAAAACAATGATGGACCTCTTGGAATACATTGCAAATTATCATAGACATTACAAAAATTTAACATCGGGGGTTAAAAAAATAATTAAAAAATATGCTAGGCCAACATCCTGTGTCATTAGTCTCAAAAAGAAAGAGAAAATGCGAGGAGAGGTATTCAAAAACTTAAGAGTTCCTCTCATTTCTGGAATAGTTGATATGGTAGAACACTGGCTCCAGGTTTCGAGCCCAAGATTCGACATTGCAAGTGGTCGTTATACAATTCTAAAACAAATGTAATGGCTTTATGTTTTCTTATAAGCAGTAAGCACGTAGAATCGCTAGGAAAAACAACCTTTAGAAACCTTTAGAAAGATATTCTTCTTTAGTACTAAAGCCTAAAGTATTTCGTTGTCTCACATTCGAGTGCCCTGATACTAAATAAAATATATAGAATGGCTATTTAGCGATTCACATGCTTCTTAGAAGCTCCCCTAACTAACAAGAAATGCTCTTCATAGATAGTTTGATATTAAGCTGCCACTCCCCAATTACACAATATCAAATGTATTTTTTATTATATTTTTTGCCTCTGAAAGTAACTTTTTAAATCCCTATAACTCATATTTTTAATTTTTTTTCAAATGTTGATTTTGTTTTGACAATCACCCCTTTGTAAATACCCTGTAAAAATTTAATTATTGAGAGTGCCAGATGTTCTGCAGGTACAATGATCTTCAGGCGAAATGTCTGAAGGCGTGAATTTCTCTTGGTCTCATACTTGAAAGTGACGAAAACACTTTCTTCCCTTAGTTCTGATTATATGATGCCACGATATTTTTAATGTAAAAGTTACACTTTTCTCTGTTGAACTGGGTTTTCTAAAATAACTTTAAGGAAATGCTGCGTTTTTACATATTTTCACTATGCTGAGTTAGAAAAAATTTCAAATAGTTTTCGGGAAAGGGAACAACCATTTTTCTCTTCACAGTGTTTAGATGTGTGTGAACTCTGTTTAAAACTTTTGGATCATCATCAAATTCAGCCAAGAGTGCACTTGCACTCAGAGAAGATCGTTAGGAAAAGAAACCTCTAAAACGAGCTAATTGTCATATAATTCTATAATATTCAAAACAAGAGTGGAGAGAAAGACCGCGAATAAAGAAATCTTTTGAAAAGCAAGTGCCGAGTTGTTTATCTACTGTCGGTGTTAGGTGCAGCTCTCGACATGAAGTGAATATTCTGAAGAGGTGCTTCGGTGTTTACAACTCACACTTTCAGTTTTTGTCGGAGAGTCCAAAGAGGTTGAGCAAAATACTCATGTTTCCTGGGACAAAAAAAGAAAAGACAACTGTTAAGTCAAGATAGAGCAATTAGTGACAATAGGGTCAGTTAGTGCCGTTAATCAGGTAATGCGAACTGATCTCGAGAAATTGAAAATATCCCTGTTTATCTTGACCTCAAATACATTTTTGTAGAGATATTTTGAATGTAATGTTGAATGAAAATATCAAATTTATTAAATACTGCGGTTTATATAATTGCAAGCTTTCCATTTGATTTTTGTATGCACTTTCTTTGATCTCTGTGATGCAAATATGAATCAGTAGTCAAAGCGTCTAATTTCATAGTGGAAACGTTTGAAAACAATGAGGACGATTGTCTTTGAAACCTCAATTTCGAGGGTAATCCCCCAAGAATCTAAATCAAGTCAGACGTCAGCGTCAGAATCTCCTCTAGACTAACGAAATCAATTGCCTGCAATTGAACTAAAAACAAATTTTCCTAATGCCGACAGCATGTATGCGAAAGTCAGATTAATCCTTAGTCAGGACAAATGATCTTATTAAAAGAGCATCTGTTATAGCGTTTGGGATGAACTCCGAAATCATGATCTGCCTGAAACATAGGTGACTAAATGCCTGTATTCAATCCATATTTTTTGTCTGATTTTTAAGCCACTAAAATTTTCAACCGATTCACAGATACTTTCATTACAGTTGTACTAACCGCTTCTCGCTTATATTATTTTCAGGTTCCCCGTTCACTTGCGACTGACTGTAATGACTGAATAAGTGGCGAACTAAATTACCTTAAAATTAGGCCTTTATTAACTGAGGCAAGTTACAACTCTACGTTTTTTCTGAACTTTGTTTATATTCCTCGTAGTTTCTCACAAAACTTTCTAAGAATAAGATTCATTCACCAATAAGTTATGATTTCCTTCTTTTTAACTCGCATTTAAAAAATAAACATCTGTAATGGATAAAGTATGACTAACGGGTTAAAGGCTGACGTAAGTGCACGGTAAGACTCCAAAAATCCCGTTCGAGTTTTCTCTGAAATTCACAATTAAAATGCTTCGATATCCAGGGAGAGTATTTAAACTCAGAAATGTGAGAGAAATTGAAGTTAAGAAACTCTGTATATACACATAAATTTATAGGAATAGAAAAAAAATAGAGAAAGTAAAATAAAATGAGCTTGTTGAATTCACAAAGATTATATCGATATGTTTTATGAGTACCCTGCAAATTAGTGCTAAAGGATTAATTGAAAGTTAATATTCATAATTTGAATTTCCAAAATATATAGCGGATATATTTATACATCAGTGGCACAACTATCCTGTTAACATTCTCTTATTAAATACTCCCATTATTACCGGCCTAACGATGGTCGGATAGTTAGAGTGCTAGACTTTCGAACCACAGTCTGCAGTTTGATTTCCTGATGGTGGTATACCACCTAGATACTTACAAGTTTAGGGTACAAGTACTACTTAATTTCTTAGTATTTGCCTGTTTATCCATCATTTGACAAGAGATGATCGCAGGGGCTCTACTAAACAACCAACTGCCTATATTACCAAGGAAAAATGGCGTTCAAAATAATACTTCCTCACATAGATACAGTAACATTATTTTAAATAATGCTTACATCTGAATAACGGAAGATTCATGGTCCGAGCCCCATCCCTATCAAGTAGTTATTGCTTCTTTAAAAGTAAATTGTATGACTGAGTTGCCGTACAGTCATATAAGCGAGTAATCATATAAGCTTGTATCATTTAAGATATGACTTTGCAATGGCAAATTACTCCCTTTAATTCAGACGCTGCATCGGTTGACCTCCCATATCTCCAATCCCTGAGTTTAGTTGTGGGCTCTCTCAGTATTTTTCTAACTACCGATTTGAAAATGCATGTCTCCTGCATCCGAAAATGGATCATTGAATGCTATGCTTATATTTTTTCAAAAATCTTATTATATATATTTTTGAAAATAATTAATCTTATAGGAATAGTTATCAATAATTTAATGCCTTGTAAAAAAATAACAATGGAAAAATTTTGAATTTCAAAAACTATATACCTTTTCTTTTAACGTCTACCTTCAAATGAAAAAAAAAATCTTTGCAAATATGAAAAATATATCTTTGCTAATCGTTGATTACAAAAGTACTGAGACTAAAATACCTCGTAGTCGTACTGTCTCCTCGTAGTTGAACACGAGGACTGGAAATCTGAGATGTCAACAATTGCGCGTCGTACAGCAGTGCTGCTGATTTTGTCGTTAAATGTCAATAACTTGCACACTGAGATATATTACGAATGAGAATAAGCCCATTTTATCATTATTTTTCTTTTTTCATTCTTATGAGAATTATCTAGACTTATTTGGCAAGCTCTACTGTCTCGTTTATACGAAGTAATGCCGGGTGAAACACTGTACTAAGGCCTTAAAACAAGAATATTTTTTGTCTTTATTTATAAAAATAAAATCACATTTCTCTTATCAAAGAGTACGTTTTGGATACTCGCCTGGCTGCTCTGAATACTTTTCCAGGGATATAATTTTCCAAGATTCATAATGGCAGAATGCCAAGTAGGTCAGTTGGAAAAAATTAGGTTAAAAGAGGAGATCATAGAATACCATTAAGCATTCATGCTGAAAAACGTAATAAAACTAAATATCTGTAAACGTTGTGAGACGTTTTCTTTGAAGGAGAATAGCCCTCGAATTTGGATGCTTTTTCAGGTAATAGATAAGAGGCTTCTTGTAGTAATTATTCCGGAACTATCCGAACGCTTCATTTGAAACGAAATCTTAATCTGAGCTTATAAATCGGAAGGTTAAATCACACTGCTGATCTGTATTGAAAATGCAATTATAAAATCTTGGTTATACTTTTAAGCCTTACATACCTGAATCTTTATGTTTTTTGTGTGCTCATATTTAGTGCACCTAACCAATTGACACTTCTCTGATTCTCAATTTTGATCTTATCCTCAATTACTTGGACTTTTCTGTGGGGACCAAAAGCTTTTAAGAAATCTGTCTTTTCTCTTAATGCTATCAACACAGAAATAAATTGCATTTTAAATATTTGCAGATATTCAAGTCTAACATCTGTCGATTTTTACCGTGTTACTATTCCGCATTATAACTAGACTGATATGATGAACGTCAGATCAAATGTTATCAAACACTAGAAATGCAATGGCTTGATATGGGACCAATTCCCGTCATTATCGCCATATTTCCATAAAATCATGTCGGTAAGCCCAATCCGGGAAAGTGATGGATGTTTCATTAGTAACCTCCGCATTATAACTAGACTAATATGATGAACGCCAGATCAAATGTTATCAAACACTAGAAATGCAATGGCTTGATATGGGACCAATTCCCATCATTATCGCCATATTTCCATAAAATCATGTCGGCAAGCCCAATCCGGGAAAGTGATGGATGTTCCATTAGTAACCTCCTCAAATGATAATTTCTAAGGGCTTATTAAGTTGCAGATTCTCTTCCCCATCTTGAAGAATATTTTTGGAGACACTTATTTTTGCAGAAAGGGGAAAATTCGAGGGCTGCCATGGCAACATATATCTTATAGAAAAAGTATATCATTTGTCGAGAAGACTCGACGCTACGTCTAAAGACGTAGCGTCAAAAACAACGACATTGCCCCATTCAAAGTAGAATAATACCATCGATGTAGGTAGAGTCGAAATAAGAGCAAGCATTTTGTGATCCTGCTTCGGTAATAGATGAGTCGATTTTCCGGAGGATGTTCATTTGACGATTATTGAACATGCGCAGATGAAATAAAATAACTCACGTCGAGTTCGGCATAAAAGTGAAAAATTGAAAACGATAGATGCGATTATTCAATTTCTATTAGAGTGGCGTACTTTCAAAATGAAACAAATTTATTAGTGTTTTTCTTTAAACCGACTCTTCCTGAGACAATAAAAATTTAGCATGAGTAATTTTCATAACGTAGGAACAATTGACATAAATATTCTCAATTCAAAACACAATTATGATTAAAGAAACAAAAAGTACATTACAACTGAATACAACAGAGAGTGAACAGTACCAATGATGTGACTGAAAGACCTTCGAAAGCGTTAGACCGGGGGGGGGGGGATATAACCATAAAACAAAGCTCACCCTATCTATTCCATTAGAGACTTTGCACAACATTTTATAGTTCATTGTTGTCGTGATGAAAACTATGGCATGGTGATTTTTATTTCTTATCACAGTGACTGAAAAGAACTTAAATCTACCACCAATGCCCTTGGGTGTTATTGAAACTCGGATATCCAGGTGATTCTATTGAAAGGAGAGTTCTAAGTTCCATCTCCATACATACATCATACACATATATATGTGTGTGTACGTGTGCGTTCGCGTGCGTTTGCATGTGTGTGTATTAGGTAGGTATCCTCCAAATACTTTCAGTAGCTACATTGGAATAACAGTAAGAATTGGAATAACAGTGGAAAGAAAATAACAGTAATTAGATACTGAACTTTACGTCGAATCTCTGCTGATTCATCGAAACAAAAGCTTTAATGATCTTCCGCAGAAAGCTGCTTTACATATTCTACCCTCCTCGTGCGACCCCGTCGGATTTTCTCCAAATTATCCCTCTTTATACGCAAATGATGGCATCCTGTTTACGTCGTCTTTTACCTCCTATTAGGGTTTCTCGTAAAACCGTAATTTATGTTCCTTTCTTTCTTTTTTTCTCTCTCTTTACAGAGAAGCCGTGAGAGTAAATTATTAGCTTTTCTGCGAAAACACCACAATAAACATTTTTTTTAGAAAGTATCCAAGAAATGGTTGTTTTGTGCAAACAGGCTTCCTATTTTTGTAACTTTACTCCGCTGCGTAGATGTGACTCATGGTTTAGCTTCTTGAAATTCCTGTTAATGACCTGTTGACCGAATTTTCAGAGGAAGAATACCCTTCGTTGTAACAGTTCTGTAGGACTCTGTTCAAAAGTCGTCCCTTTAAACGCGTACACCTCCAACTTAAATTATTGTCTCCTAAATTTTCTCTCCTAGATTATTCTAAGACGAAATGTTTTTTTCACAGAACTCCAGATTTATCTGTTCTAAGGAGGCGCGGATCTGCTGCCCTAGTTAAATTCTCTTCTCCGTGTGTAACTACGGGAATTTTTCTAATGGTGCTTTTCTGTTCTGCAAACAAGTGAATATGTTTCAATTCTGTATATTTCATCTGAAAGTAGATCTGGGAAGTAGATCAAGAACAATTTTCGAAAAAAAAATTCTGTGATAGATTTTTATGAAAAATTATTTTAATATCATAAAGACAGACATTAGCAGTTAATAACTGTTCAGTATACGTAATATTAATCACTAAAAATTTCAAAATTTGAAACAATACGCTTTTAAGTTTAAACTTTTTTGTGCAATTATCGAATTGGAAATGTATTCATTTGCATGTGTGATAAGAAAAAATTCTGAAAAGAAAATTTCCCGTAGCAAAGTATTGGAAACTGATGAACCGTATTAATGTAAGGCCGTGCACGCATAAACCAAGGATTACATTTAATCGAATATTCTCTGTGCACCGTAAAAAATTAATTGTTCTGAGGTTTTAAATGAACTACATATAGCGATTTAAATAAATCTTATTAATATAACATACAAGCTTTGCATATATTTTTCTTTCGATAAAGTCTGTTAGAATGTATTATTCTAGGGGTATGTTGATATTCTATCGGGCTATTGCC
Organism: Dolomedes plantarius; assembly: GCA_907164885.2. Classification (NCBI taxonomy): domain Eukaryota; kingdom Metazoa; phylum Arthropoda; class Arachnida; order Araneae; family Dolomedidae; genus Dolomedes; species Dolomedes plantarius. The sequence goes on along the minus strand of OU015493.1, from coordinate 131,764,188 downwards.
ATTTTACTTCTGAAATTTTTCTTTTCTGGTGCACTAATTAATTCAGCAAAATGGCGTATAATAGGGAATTCTCTGAACACTCGTGTTTGCTTTAGCAGTATATTTCTCTTACTTTTTTCTGAAAACTGAGCCGCATTTGGGTCCATTAAAGTCTAACACAGTCATTCATTCCTCCATTTTTAAACAGATGTGGAAGAGTAATCTTATTTCATTTCTTTCTCTTTTTGACAATATTTTTATGTTCTTGCTAGTGCCAGTGATCTGAACATCAGTGGTTTGTTGCCCGTCGCTGACAAATCCACCGCCGTGTACACTAATGGCGGCTGGTGCACGAAAAATCTGTCGGGACTGTAATGTCCTCCAAGTTCGCAAATTTACCTCTAGAAGTGCGGGGTCAAGTGTACCGGTCTTGTCACTTGACTCGGTTCTAAATTATGGGACCGGCTTGTAGGGGGTAGTGCTGGTCCCCTGTGCGGTCCCCCCTTAAATGAATGGCTAGCAGTCTCGCGGTGTACATAAGGCGAATGTATAGCGACAAGTGCCCCCGCGTTGAGAGAAAAAAGAATGTTCTTGCTAGCGTCACTCTCACTTTTCCATCTCCCTTCCTCTGAGGTTTGTGTATGCCCCGGTCTTTCGTATTATTAGCCCAATTTGCATTCTATTGTGGTTAAAGAGAGACCCCCCCCTTTAATTTTTTTTTTCTGCCGTATTAGGCTTTTTTTCTCGCTCTGCATCAGCTTCTTTTCTGATCTATTCGTTTCTATTCTCCACACCAGCGACGTTTTTATTCCTGGGTTTAATGCGCATACTGACACTTCTTATGTACTTTATTCAATTTTTGGTGTATGATGTTTGTGTATATCAAACCAGATAATAGGTGTAGTGATAGTATATTTTTAAAGGGTGTTTTATTTCATTTTGCTTTAAAATACTTGAATAATTCTTTAGCTATTTTATTGCATCCCACTGTTATTAAAGGGTATTTAATTATAAGTGGAACTTTTGGTTGGACCACGTGACATACCGACATCACCAAAATCTGCCTATCAAAATTTTTAAGCCACTTGAACAAAAAGTTATCCGAAATACGCACAAAAATGAATATATAAGTAAAATTAACACAAATACTGCAGGTTAGTTTCCCGTTGCACCTCCCACATAGTGTAGTGATTAGCGTTCTGAGCTGCCATGCAGTGGGCTTGGGTCCGAATCCCGAATAAGGCTTGGTCGTTTCCGTGTCGTCGTCCTCATAGGGAGCAATGCTGATCACCTATATGGTGATTCCATAATAAAGTAGAAATCAAAACTTCGCGGATTTTCATGCGGGACAGTGTCATGAAGTACCTACCGTCAGAGAGAAATGCCTGCCACATTTAAAAATATATATATATTCCATTGCAGCTGTCATCTTTTCGATAACCTAAAAGTTATGCGGTGATTTGCTTATTAAAACACAAAACTCCGCAGGGATGGCTTATAGAATTTTAAACTTTACTTTGTTGGGGGGCTTGGAGTGCCTTGAGTGGATTGCAGATCTGTACTGTATATCCGGCATCCTCGGGCCCTACATGAATACAAAATGGCACCGAACCTGGGAAATTTACCCTCGGCTGCGAGTACGGGTATTGCTCAAGGCGTATAAGCGTAAGTTGGGGTCACCGTAATTTCTGAATACTTTACTTTGTTGGTTAGTTAGCTTGTCATGACTGATTCTATGTGCACTGCTGTTCATAGAAATTGAAACACCAAGAAAGAGTTGTTAGATTGACCTGAAATTTGACAGACAAGAAGTTTATCATACCAAATGCAAATTGTTCAAATCTCAGCTGCGTTTGCAAATATGATGCACACGCAATACAGACTGAATGTGTCTCACAGGATATAAAAAGGGGCCTAAAATAGCAAATCCCAAGCATTGTATCGGGGAATTCCATTGGTACTGCTCTGTTGGTACGTAAACATGCCTCGATCCCATCTTCCAACAAGACAGTTCTCGTCTTTTTTCTGTCTGAACTGTCTAATGTTTTTTCTGTGACGAACAAGTACCATCTTCTTTGTCTACTAGGCACCTGATTTGTACCTCATAGAAGACGATTGAAATACGATGTCATCACCAGCAGTCACAACTGAAGAACTGTGGCCGCCTGTTGAGTCTGCAGGAATCGACATTTCATAGACAACCGTTCAGAATCTTTATCGCTCAATGCCACGTCGTATGCCAGAAGTTAAGACTTCTAAGCGTGGGAACACAAAAGGCTGATTTTAGCATGTTCATTTTGGATTATGGATCTATAATTTCAGTCATTTATGCATTTTATCATAAGTAACTCCCAAATAAATTTCATTGCTGTAATTCATCTTTGTTGATGAGGACATTTCAATGAACATCAGCGCATAATATTGTCCACTTATCATTCAGTTCTGACAGTGGCTATGTAAACTGCAAGATTCTAAAGGTTACTTTTTTTTCTCTTAATTTATTTTCTCTTTTAACATTTTTTGTCAGTTTTGTTACAATAAACTATGTGTCCAATCCTATAACTGGCGAGACATTTCTACTTAATGCCAAATTACAGCTTTGTATTATCACTGAATCTTATTTATCCTCTCCATAGTTTGTTACATTGACCTTCTAATAACGGAAACGCTTCACGAATATGCAAAGAGAGCTTCTTTTGGTCTAATATTTGAAAAGCAAAATTCAACAACGGGTCAGGAATGATTGTACTAACTGATTCAACACTACCTCAGAGAGACGGGTACGATTTCAAAAATCCCACTCGAGATAATCTTTTGGAGAGAATGTTACTTTCAAGAAGATTAAAAATGAATTTGAAAAATTTTTAAAAGTACAGATCTTTGGAATTTAAAAGGGATATTCTCTCTTATATTTATATCTCTTTATTAAAATAGCTTGATAATTATAGAAAACAGCAAATCCTTTTTTCCTCACTTTATCACTATATGCATATCTTTATCTTCCTACAGGAAATATATCCTACAAAAATATATAATTAAACATCATTATAACAAAAGATGAGAAAATGTGTCTCATACTAAATCGTATCTTAAGAAAATATAACTATGATAGAATTATTATTACTGGAGGTGAAAAAGAATTAGTTCTGATAATTTAAGTAAAGCTCATTCACATTAAGGCTGCATTTATGTAACTGTAAATAGTAGACACATTTTCTCCATAGGTTAACATTGAGGTGAGCGAATCCAATAGAGTTAATACACAGCAACCTTAAGCTGCCAAACTATCCATATATTTTCAGCTTTAGCCCTTTCATCATTTGTTTCAAATCATCATTGATATCATCCTCTTTGAAACAAAAGAGCAATCGTGGGATGTCTATAATCAAACAAAATAATAAAATTTACATTTTGAACACAATTTACATCTTTCCGCTGCTGGCCATCTGCAGTTGTCTAACTTGCACCCTTGAAGGCACTTTTTCTCTTCCGATAGCCTTAGTATCTGTCTAGCATGTCATTAAATCTTATTTTCCCGTCTTTTGGCAAAATCGGTTGCATTAAAAACTTTTTTCATCGTCTTCTTGGAATCGTTCCACGTCAGCTGTCCCGCCCAATCATTTTATTTACTTTTAATTCCATATATTATGTGGGGTTTTTTTAAAAATCACTATGATCAATTTAACGGGTAATGATTCAAGTGCTAACAGCCAAGCACTTGTAAACAATAAAAAAGTAACGATCAATTTAATATTTTCTTAATGATTTCATGACGTTATCTGGTGTTTATTTTGGTTTGGCGCCTGTCATTTCCTGTCGTCATGCGATGACTGAAATTGCTACCCATTAGGAACCAAATTTGATATGACTCAGTTATTTATTTATTTAATTATTTATTTTTTGTATATATATATATATAAATACGCATCGGGTACACGCGCACTTATTGCTGTGTTGACAGAGTTACTTACGAGGCTCTTTAAAGCTTTATCTCTAAAGAAGTAAATTTTGTTATTTTGACTGATTGGAGAGATCAGTGCATCTCGACCGGAGTTAAACAAAGATAACTGGTAGAAAGCGCGATGTGTCTTGTTTACTAATAATTGCGTAAATCTTGACTGCATTCCCACCCTTTAATAAAAAAGATAAATAATTCGGTAAACAAATAAATATATACTGTTTTAATACGTAACTGCAATTTAGAAATGGAAGATATAATTTGGAGAGACACACTTAAGGGGACAGTGGACCTTCAAACCTAACTTTTTTTGTTTTGAATGGATTTGCTTGAAATTTGAATATGTGATTAGTACCACAGATATGTAAAAGTGGTTAAAATTTAATGATGAAATATTAATAATTTATGAATTATTAGTTATATCAAAAATTGGCCTAATTAAAAATGTTCCATGCGCATTTCTTTTGCATATAATATGGTAATTTTTGTTTACAGGATACCTTATAGAACTAACAATGAAACTTATTGCTTATTTTAAGCATTCATTAAAAATTTAAAGAGAAAAAATAATAATAGTGAAAACACCCTTTTTATTACGCAAAATACCTATAAATCATCTTTTCAAGTACAAAATTTAGAAATTCTGAGCTACGAAGCATAATTACACTGCTGGCCACCCAAATTGCAACACCAAGAAAGACAAGAGATATCACAACAAAATTTATTTTGTAGATAACATGTTGACCAAGTATCAAATGATTAAATTTATAGACTTCTGTGAAGTGTGGTTCCTGCCAAAATCAGTAGCCAGAGTAGCCGCCATTGTTGGAGATCACCGCTGCCACACGCCTCGGCATTGATTCAAAGAGACTTTGGATGAGTTCTTGGGGTACAGCAGACCAAGCAGCTTCCACACGTTGCCAAAGTTGATCTGCTGTGGCAGCTGGGGATGGAATCTGGGTCAATCGTAGAGCAACCATGGACCACATGTTTTCTACCGGCGAAAGATCCGGAGAGCGAGGCGGCCAGGTAAGCAATTCAATCTGGCGATTGTCGAAGAACCGTTGGACAATGCGTGCCACGTGTGGTCGCGCATTATCCTGTTGAAATATGGCTGTGGGCAAGCCCTGAAGGTAAGGAAGGACAACTAGCTCCAACACCTCGGAGATGTAGCGCTGGCTGTTTAAAGTACCGGCAATGCGTACTAGAGGTGTGCGAGAGTGATATCCAATACCGCCCCATACCGTAATACCCGGTGCAGGACCAGTGTGGCGGTGCATAACGCAGCTGTTCAGCATCCTCTCTTCACGGTGTCTCCAGACTCGAATGCGACCATCGTGGTGTTGCAGACAGAAGCGTGACTCGTCAGTAAAGACAATTTCATTCCATTCTACCGTCCACATCCTTCTGTCATCGCACCATTGGCGGCGGAGACGTCTGTGGTTCTGCGTCAAGGGTAGACAAAGCAATGGACGTCTTGCGGACAGACCACTCTGCTGTAAACGGTGTCGAATGGTACGCGCAGACACTGGATGATGCGTTACAGACTGCATGTGCTGTGCTATGGTTCGTGGTGTGACTGAGCGATCCGTCACTGCCATGCGCACAATTTGCCTGTCATCACGTGAAGTGGTGCGCTGAGGTGGATGCGATCGAACACGCCGGTCCGTCGTACCCTACTGCGTCCAACGATCACATATCCGCATTACAGTTGTTTGGTTTCGTCCAACACGACTACCGATTTCCCTGAAAGATAATCCACAATCTCGGTAGGCCACTATCCTTCCTCTATCGAACTCGGATACTTGATCAAAAGATGATCGCTGTTTTCGACGAGGCATAATTGATCGTTTTTTTTTTGAAAAAAACCACAAGAAAAACACAATTGCCGAAATCTCCAAGCCTTATATAGCGCTTTGAAGTGGCGCCACAGGCGCGCGTGATGTGCGTCTGCGCTGAAATTCTAATCATTTGCATATCTCACCTCCGCTAATGCATGTTGTAAATTTCATGTTATTTGCATGTTTCGTTCAGGGTGTTGCATTTACAGTGGCCAGCAGTGCATTTTCAATAAGATTTATTTGATTATACAGTTAAGTATATAAAACTATTAAAACTAAAAATATATTATTTATACAGTTAAGTATATAAAACTTAAATTTCAAAGCAATACAATAATTAGAAATGCGCTTGGAGCAGTTTGAATATTCGTAGAAAATGAAAACTTTTATTTTGAGAAAAACACATTTAAAGTTATTGCTATTAGTAACCACATAATATCTAAATTAAATACAAATGCCTATAACTAGGAAAGTACTCACAGAAATTAAAAATTCTTTTGCAGCACATTCCTACTCGTCCGTAGTTTCACAATATAAAAAAAATCGAATTTTTGGACAAATTTTACAATTTTGAAAGTCCACTGTCCCCTTAAACAGTAACCATTTCAGAAAACGACGAAGTAGCGTACTATTTTTAGTTCTATTCTCCCAGATCAGTCTCTAGTGATCATAGCATGCTTAGAATAAGTTCCCACCTTCTTGTTACACTTAGTATTTAGACAAGGAATACAAGAATTTAACTAACCGATTCGTATTCACATCCTTCTCTAAGAAATTAAATAAAAGGAGTTTTGAAATAAAGCAACTTAAAGTAAATTTTACCCTCGCGTCATTAACAGCCTATGGGAGAAAAACGCCTTTCCTTTTAATACCATGATGACTAAACATAAAAATGTTCAGAAACAATGGATAGTTCGCGAACTGTTCGTAAGAGAGCTAAAAATTAAATTTGTCCAAAATCTGAGGAAGGGGGGGGATAGGGTTGTAAATAAGATCTGACTGCTTCAGCGTTCTATGACGTGAGTATAAATGAATGATTATCCTTAATTGAAACTTTCTGTTCCCGTTTGAATTTAAAGAGATTTCCAGAGATGATTTGAACCTGCCGTTGAAAGGGCCTTGAAACTGTATGAAATAATTTGAGAAAATATTACAAAATGTTCGTTATGTTATTTTTGGCAAAAATACCGATTTTTCTTTTCTGGCTTAGTTATAATGCCCAATCCTATAACATAATGATTCTGTTTCAATTTTGATTCTATCGTGTTCTAATAAATCTAGTTAAAGACATACGTATAAAAATTATCTTACTATAGAAAAATTATAATTCACTATTCTCAAAATGAGCTTGTTAGACATATGTTATTCAATATATCATGTAAGAAAAGTACACATTTCAGGCTTATTTTTCATGTTTTTACTAAGGGAAAAAGTAGAAACATTATTAAGATTAATTAGGTTTTAGTTTAAATCAATATAAACGGCAATTGGCAAGCAGTTTTAGATTTATCTGCTTAGGTATACTTTGTAGCTTGTTGAATAGTAGAGGATTAGTATTATAGGAATAGTTTAAGAAAAGTTATTAACTATCTCATTTGATTAAAATATCATCGTTATTTAATTTGCAATGTATTTGATTATTTTTCTATTACCATTTTTCGGGGAACTATCAATTTCTTACTAATTTTTTTTTCAAATTTCCCATAACAAAAATATATTATATAATACAATAGCCAAGCCGTTCGCCTCATATAATTTGAAGAGGTGACACAAAAGTATTTTTTATAGGTAATTTGTTTCCATATACTATTAACTGTCTATACTATTTTCTCACATAATACTGATAGCCATGAATTATTTTTTAAAAATTCAAATCCTATTTAAATAAATCATTGAATTATTTATTTAAATAATTAAATGATTTATTTAAAAAAAATTCTATTAGATAGTTAAATGGTTTTATTTCTAAGCATTAAAATTTCTATTATCATCCATTCAGTTATGAAAATGCTCTAACAGGTCAGCTTTAAAAAAAAACCACCAACAAATATTTACTTATGGTCTCAAAAAGAATCGTTATAATTCTCCTTACACCATCGAAATAGTTCATCTGTTGGTAAAATATCGTTTCGAGGTTTCGAGACGCAGGTCCGTCTTCCGGTTCCGGCAGATTGTCGGTAGTGTGACGCTCAAACGTTGGAAAGGGTGATAAAGGATCATTAAGAAGCATAAATCTGAAAGTCGAGGTAAAAATTCTGCGCTGACAGAAAATATTAATAAATGGGGGGGGGAGGGGAGAGACCAACATCTTTTATCTTTGGACGCGAAAAAAAAAAGAAAAGGGATAAATTATACTCTTAACAGGAAAGTTTCTTACTACGCTGAGATAGTTCAATTAATGAAAGACCGATCTCGAGATTGGACACATGAGTTCGACTCCTACTCCTGGCAGATGGTTGTTCTACAGTTCTGCTCACTGCACATTGTTAGTCACTGTAAAAGTTTATTGCTGTTTCAGTTTTAGAATTATTTTCCCTCCAGCGTGCTTTTCGATTATGCCATACCGAAGAGCCTATAACAAGAGCGAAACCTATATTCAGCTGAGTGCGCTTAAGATGTCGCTTTGCATAAGTAACTCCTTAAACTAAGGTAAACTTCATACCTTATTTTCATTTTTAACCTTTTATTTGTTTATGCAAGTTATTAGTCCAAAATTATATGCAAAGGCACTTAACTCTTATTAAGTTTTAAATACAAATAAGAAATATATTGCATAAGAAATATATTGCAGTTTTACTGTTAATACAATTATGCTATTATAGAATAGAATTATCCAATTGTACCATACTTCATGCAATTATACAATTAATTGAATCAGTTATACTATTCGAAATATGATATTAATCATATCTACAGCTACAAATAAATGTTTCGCAGACAAAGTATTCATACTTAATTGCAGCGTCATTTCCTATTTTACGTTCTCTAAAAATATAAGCTTGAGTTCTTATCACACCTGGATATCCGTTTACACTCTGAAGTAAGTGACGTTCTGTGCGCTCGTATTTTTCTCTGGCATTTGATATTCGTAAAGAGAATTATAATTGCCATTGTGCCTACTTAATGGCTGAATTCACCTACAGAGTAAAGCGAGCCATTGATTACATGAATGGGTCGCAAAAGGTGACAGCTATCCCATGTGCAGGTAAAATTAGCAGGATATGCAGTGACCTGCCGCACGACCCGCTTTGAACAATCCTCTTTGCCATGTCAACAAAACATAGGAAATGACTCAAATGATATTTTCTTTTCGACCCTTTGGACTTCTATCATATCCCTCCACGTCCTGACATTCAACAAAGGAATTCGCTTTTGACGTGCATTTCCACAGAACGCCTGCGCTATCGCGCCGTTTCTGTTTGCGAACAAGAACGCTCGCGAGTGCCAAATCTTGTTAGCATGTCACACGGATTGACAGCAAACGTCTTGGGTCTGAGCGGGTGAGATATTTTCTTCCCGTATCAAAAACGTTGTTAATGGTTTCCGTTTCAAGCCGTTTCCGCCTCGCAAAAATGTGACAAAAAATTATCCAGAGCGAGGCACTGTTCCCGAAGGAATCCAAGATTATGCCATTTCTGTGGGTGCCTCCATGTCTTCCATGTGCTTCAACTGTTTTGGATTTTCACCTGGACGCCGGAGTCCCATGGGAAATGCAGCTAAGGTATGTATGATTTACCATGGAGATTTTCTTCGAATTACTCCTTATTCGAATATCAAGGTGGGAATACTAAGCCCCAAAATTTTCTTCATGCATATCTTTTTAAAGATATTCCTCTCCTAAAACCAATACCAGTACCTTGTAAGTATTAACGACACCTTTTTTAAACTCTTTGCATTTAAATATAGAACTCTCATACCTTTTATAAAGAAGGAGAAGAGGTGGAAGTAACTTGGAAGCACAGATTTAACATGGCAGTCGTCGCCAGTTCGATCGAAATCTTAGTTCCAAGTGAAGCAAGACTGAGCTGGAGACAATTTTTTGATAAAATTCATCTTTTCCTTTTTTTTTCAAAATTTGATCAGGATTTGTTCAATTTATGATACATTATGATTGTTAATTGGTTCTCGAGATAGTTGTGTTTTAAAACATTTGTCAACATACTCTACATTTGCTTGCTTGTTGAATAAATCTACCTACAATAAAAAATAAAATAAAATAATTGTAAAATACGTATAACTTTTATTCACGATGCTAAATGCTTCATAAAATGCTCTGAGACAGTATAAGTTTTGTGGTCTGAATGTTTGTCCCGTGTTTGTCTTATTTCATGTATTTTATACATAAATGTGGGTAAACATAATAGAGCATAAAGTACTTTTTCTTGCATAATTTTATAGTACTTACGGGCATGGGACTCAAACCGACTGAATGAGCAGACTGATCGTTACGTTAACAGAGCTTAGTTCTCTACTTATACATAACATGCCTATTCAAATAGGCAACTTAAACACCATAAGATCTCCCAGTACATACTTGTATGTTCTTATTTTACTGGAATACTAATTCGATTAGGAGAAATGTTATGCATTCATGAGATGAAGGTAAAAAAGTCAATATAGAGCATTTGCTTCAAAAGCGTAACTCAAAAACTCATTAACCATACCTGTATATAAAACGTGAGAGAAAAAGGAAATTATATAGCAGAGTATGCACCTCGACTCAAATCATACACTGCATTTAAAATTATGCCGAGAGTTTTGGAGAAGTTATTTAAGAAAGATAAACGGAAGATAAGAAATATTTTTCATGCACAAATGAATTTGTTTTTGCAAACATTCGGGAAGTCACGAGACCCGTAATATATTCAGAACAGAGATGGTATCTTATCTTATTTATAATTGCTACTTAATATCCCGAATTTCTATAAATACAATATCTAAGTATACAGCTAAAAGATAATATCAAACGTTTCTCGTATATTCTTGTTATACTCAATATTCTTTCCAAATATCACTGTAAAAATATTCATTTTAATTTCACTAATTTTATTATTTGGTAGATTAGAATGTTTTTAATGAGAGAAAAAAAACCAATTTAATTTTTATATTTTGTTATTTTTACAACAATCAATTATCAGTGCAACATTGATAATACGTCTACGAGAATTTTTATGCTTCGGAGCCTTAACATTTTTTTGAAAACTCTTCGGTACCTATTTAAACCTTAACTTAAAAGATGAATTTTTGAGTAATCAGTAATGAATTTTTATATGTAAGACTAACGATGTCACAAAAATGGACAGTTTAAAATAACATATCATTAGAATCCAAATAACTGGATTCTTCATGAAATTCGATACGAAAGTAGAAACGTACTATAATTAATCAAATGTCAACTCAAATGTATGGGACTGTAGATTCACTTATAGATACTACTGATGTTTTTTTCCATTAATTATGCAACTCCCATAGACTTCCCACAAAGTTCCACTCAGAGTTCGCCCAGCTGTAAACACTTAATATTTTTTTCAATGTATAATTAAAATTGCAAAGTCAACGAAAGCATTTCTTTTCTTTTATTTTTGCCGTATGTTTTCAACGTTATCAGATCACAGCGATACTTAAATGATAACTTCTCAGCTTTTTCTTACAAAGAAAGCTGAAGTCGTAAATTTGAAGAATTTTTTTTTGTTATAAAAATTTGAAGAAATAACAATAAAAATTAAGATATTTTAATATAAATCATCTGCGGGAAGAAGGAAAATATTTATATCATTCGTTTTTCAGCTAAACTATTAAAATGCGAATAATAAAAAAATGTTTTCTTTCTTTGCGAAATGAGATACATGCGAACGAAAAAGAAAGAAATGAATAAAAAGGGAAATTGAGAAGTATTAATATAATGCCCTTACGTACTGTAATGTAAAACTGACGTCCTAGAAATTTCCAGACGGGGTGGCGATGTCAGAGTGTTTACTGAAAGTTATGATTTTGAATTTTGTTCGCAAACAAGTTCGCTATTTTTTTCATGGTTAAATCGTTTTTATACTCATATAAATGGCATAATATTTAAATTTTGATTTATTCTTTTCAAAGGCTATTTGTCAGTGACAGGGATTTTTTCATTGTTTTAAAATATATAAACTGATATATTTCGTCTATTTAATCCTTGTAACTATGAAAAGACCGCTTGCAGGGGTGAGGACCAAACTCCCATCGCGAAACGCAGTAACAGCTATTTTACATATTAAATAACTCTGAAGATGAGAGGAAAAGTAAATTCCGAAACCCTTCCCACACAGATTTCTCCTTTTCTTTTGTAGGCCGGTGATACAGTATGTTGATATGACTGTATTTATGTTAATTTATTTTAGACGGCTTTTTTTTCCTACAGAGATTTTTGTTATACGTTTTATTGACAGTACATGATCATTCTATCTAACATTTGGCGCCAAATGTAACGATCGCGTCTCAAATCCTTAGAATCGAACTCGTGTCTCCAAATGTCAAGGATTTTATCCTGACAACTGAAACACCCAAGCGAAGTGAAGAAGTGTTATTTCCAATCTCTTTCCCTCATACTATGTTGGAAATTTTCTCTTTGAGTACAGTGTTATCTATTTAAAAAGGTCGCGACTAAATTTTGATCTAGCCCTAACACTTAATGTTAGATCATTTAACTTATTTTCCTGCAAAGGGACGTTTTGATGGGTATCAATATTTGAACAAATAGAAATGTAAGATATATACAAAAAAATCTGGAACTTTTGGGTCGGTAACATGAATTCAAAAGATGTCGTTCTGTACCACCGATATACACAATTCTCGATGAAATGTTATATTACCTTTCATAGAATTGTGGGAAAAGTAGAGTAAATATACTTGTGGCTTTAAAATTTCAATTGGGTGTGGCGCTGTAGTCATGCTGCAGTGGCATAATTCTTAAAGTTAAAAATTGCCTTTTTTTTAGTTATAACCGTCACTTCACAATTTATCGATTTAGGGTAAGTGAGCCTTTTGTATTTCTGTCTTTTCATTTGTGTTCTTTTTAGGATTATATGTTTTCTTTTTACTGCTACAGAATCTTGCATTTATGGAAAGTTTAGCTCTAAGTGCGGGATTTCTGCTTATTTTCTATTGATTTGACTATCTGTTACCAAGGGGATCTCGGGGCCTTGGGATGTCTTTTGGTTAGACCTGCATCCTATTCAGAAAGTTCCCCCTTGAGATAACTGATTCGGTTAGGCCTCCTGATGAAGAGACCGGTCGGTTGCCTCGTTATATCGTTTAGTTCTTATACTGCTACAGAATCTTGCATTTATGGTGCGTTTAGCTATAAGCGCAGGATTTATGTTTATTTCATTTGACTGTCATTGCATTCTTCCTGTATATTTAATATCTTTCTCTGTTGAATTATTTACATTTTACTAGTTATAATTGTCTGTTTTCAGAATGAGGATTTGTTGCAACTGCGCAATCTTTTATTGAAAAGTTTTAAAATAATTTAACGCTAGTGCAGTTTTTCTGTTAATTTCGTGCGGCTGCCTATGCCTTCTTTATGTATATTAATTTCTTATTTTGTGTTGAATTATTTACAATGTATAAGTTAGATCATTTAACTTATTTTCCAACAAGGTGACGTTTTGATAGGTACAAATATTTGAACAAATAGAAATGTAAGATATATATAAAAATGTCTGGAACTTTTGGGTCGGTAACATAAATCTAAAAGATGTCGCTCTGTACCACCAATATACACATCTCACGATGAAATGTTATATTACTTTTCATAGAATTGTTGAAAAAGTAGAGAAAATATCAAATTACATCAACGCGTGGAAATGTTCGCTGTTGGAACATCTTCAAAAATCTTAGAATATAAAGTGGCGTGATATTCCCTGATTTGCGCTTGTTTTTCATATTTTCATATGAAAAAACACTATTTGAAAATTCAGTTACCTTTTCGCAATTATTTGCTGAAATTTTAATTACAATATTGCTACTTTAAACCTTTGTTCTTTTTTTAGACTAAGCTTGCACACTCCATTTTAAGGTAATATTGTTAAAAACTCTCAGTTGGTATAATTAAGGATAACTTTACGTACATGAATTTTCTCTCCGACGAAACCAAATGACAAACGATTCGCTTAACTTGCAGTTTTTTTAATTTAATAAAACTCGGGTCATTTTTATCAATTACTTTCTGGTGGATCTGAGCATGCTACTTTGCCATATATAGTATTAGCTAGAATCGTAATCAAACTGTCTAAATCATGGGGAGGAAGGATAAATTAATTTATCTGAAGGCCACTTGGTGGCAATAAAATCAATTGAGAATGATAGCTTCGAGAACACAATATTTCAAGAGAGGTACTGCTGTCGGAGAAACAGACCATTTGGCGCAATTCTGTGAGTAATAATTTACGACGTATAGAAGGTTTTGCTTTATTCTTGTTACAATTATTTACGACAAAGGATGGTTTAATGTAGGTTGCCAAATGTTGAAATAGATATGGAGTATGCCAACTTGGGAACCTAGAAAATTATTTTGTAATACAGTTTTGATTACACTTGGGATTACTCTTCTCTGTATATGGAGAAAAACTTTTTTTCCCTCTTCGTTGGCTAAGTAAAACGCGATTTCCCTTGATACTATTTTTTTTAAATTGAATTTGACCGCATTTGGGATATATGAAATATCTCTAACTTGTAGGATTACGTATACAGGTGCTCCTTGACTTACGCTGAGGTTATGTGTTTGGAAACCATAACGTGGAGATAAATAAATTCGGGAAGGCAGGCACAATGTCTGACGAAAATATAATAAAGGGCCACTGATAATTATTACATTATAAAGGATGTAAATTTCATGTGAGAACGGGCCCTCTGGCCTTATCAGTGACTACGTCTGATTTCATAAGCCGTAAATGCATTTTAATAACGTTACCCCTTGATAAACTCAGCCTGGCATCTACAAATAATGTTAATGGCGTCAAATGATTGAAGTTCAAAATTGAAAGTATAGTTTTTATTTAAAGAGTATTGCTATAGCATCAAGTCGAAAAATAACAATTATTGTAAATCAGGGACTTTGCGAAATAGTAAATAAAATTATGCTTAAATGGTATCTATATGCATCATAATTTAGTGTATATATTTTATTTAAGATTCAGTATATTTACAGCACTGATTAAATTATATAAGAGAAATTTTCTTTATCTAAACAATGATTCTACAGAGAAAATGAAACTTTGATATTTCTTCTAGATCTAAATCTCCTAAGTTAAGTTTATATAAATAGGTCTAAATATTTAATATTTTACTAAAATTTATGAAGACATTGTGAGGGAAATCATTACAAAATAATACTTCCCCACAACGCCGGAGTGTTAAGGTGGCAGAATATAAACTTCATGGTTTGTAGACGCGAGTTCGATCTTCTCTCCTAGAAGGATATCGTTAACATCTTAGTAGACGAAACATACGGACATATTTATGAATTATTTTACAACAGTCAGTAGGAACTACTACTCCAATATACAGGGCACTTAATTTACTCATATACTATTTCGAAAATTTGCTCTTATTCTGAAATATACATATTGAAAATGGTGGTCAATTTCGTATTTCTACATTATTCTCTAAACTCTGGTAAATCGGAAAAGGTATCTTTTGAGAAGCACTATGTTGTAACGAATCTCTGCTTTCAAAGTTGCAATTTTTTTCAAGCCTATTTTTTTCCTTGTCAGTTTTGTTACTAGAGAAGACAGGAAACTTTGAAAAAGTCCAGACTATTGATGACCGGTCACGGACTGGTGATCTTTCTCCTTGCTGTGTGCACACAGACTAAAGTCGCAATCAACCCTTCAAGAAAAACTGAGGAAGGATAAATTAATTAGCCTGAAGGCCAGCTCTCAGCGATGAAATTTAACGAAGGATGTATGTTGACACTTGATAATAGCCCTCTCGTGATAAAACCATGTAAGCAGAGGGGATATGCTTTTGGAGAGAATGATATTAAAAATAAATGTATCTGTGTTATGTAAAAAGATTATTTTAAGAAATGTCGGTATTTTTCACCTTCTGCTTTCTCGATAAATGGTAACTCTTTCGTAATGAGCATTCATTCTTGGACATAATCTTCCATTATTGGAGGAATATTCAAAGGGGTCAAAGATGATGATTTTGTTCAATGAGAAATTAAATATCTTTTACTTGAATTTTAATTTGTTGCTAATCAAGAGAACTCAAATAGTATCTGAAAAAACGATATTATCTCCCTTCATTCTCATTTTAGGTATTTCATGTTTTCAAATTGCTAGTAGTAGCCATCCTTTATTCAATCATTGCATTAAACTGGAAACAAACTTTTGGCAGTAGACTGCTTTTCCAATCTCATTATCAAAATCCTAGAGTGTATAATAAATCATGCATTTTCTCTTATTTTTGTTGCTTTCACTATATTCTTTTTATTAGCGAAACCAATAATTGTCAATTTTGATATAATATCTATTATTATAGTTTCAATCAATGCTCTAAGCTAGTATTTGAAATATTGCTATGATAAATATGGCTCTGGGGGGGAAAAGTATAGGATAGATTCTTGAAAACTAGAAGACAAATTGCACTTCTATCTACCTCCTCGAACAATTCTCTAGGATTCAGCCATAATGATCGTTAAAGCAATCATCCCGCTTTTTGTTGTAAATTTCAAGATCGCAAGCAGTTTTCATTTTCGAATTCTAGAGTGATCTTCACTGAAAATTTATTTTTGCTTGTTCAGGGAGATTTTAAAAAAAGTATTGGTGGAAATGACATTAACGTTTTAGTATTAAATAATTAACTAATAATGCTTCTGTCGTAAAGCTGAATTCTGTCTACATCTGTACATAATAGCATTTTTTTTTAAATCACTGGAATGTGGGAAGTTTTTTATTTTATTAACTCACAATTTTTCATTTCAAATATTTGAAACTCTTCTGCATTGAATTATGCCTGTTGTCTCTTTGTTTCCGTACAGAATTGAAGTCATTATGCACATTTCTTTCAATGATCTGCATGACACCTGCTTAACTCTTTGTTAACTGGAGACATTGTTTTCTTATATCAACCTTTAGAAGTATCTTGACCTGATGCATACCAATAACTTTTGTACCTTTCTTGTTAGGTGTCACCATAACGACGGGATCAGAAAATGTTTTAAATAATATAGAAGATGGCTGCTTCGAAAGCAAGCCTTCGATATCAGCCTAAAATTGATTTCTTTACTCCGAGACCGTCTATTGTTTAGACAATGAAATGCATACCATGTCTGTATTAGATCGTATGAAACAGAATATGTCTGCCCTCAGTGGAATCCTCTATTGTTTTTCACACTTGTCTGAGATTCTCAGACAGGATTGGCTTAAACAAATATCGTCGCATACATTAAACTGCCGCTCTGCAAGTCTGCTCTTAATACCCAAAATCCTGTTTATTTTCTCAGGAAACAATACTTCAAAGGGATGAACCCCTTCATGTCCTCTGATGAAGATGTCATTGGCGTATATACTCATAGTAAATCATAAGAAATATCCAATTGTTAGTTGGGAAGAGTACAAAATATAGAAGAGGAATATCAGATCCACAAGTAACTAAAAGAAGAAGCCTCTATAATCCAACTAAAAATTTTTATTAGCACTCGAGCACAGGGAGAACAGGTATTTAACCGGAAATGGATAGTTCCTGGGTAGATTCTCTAAATGAGCACGGGGTTTTCAGAGATTGTTTCCTTCCTGCAATACATTTGAAATGAAAAGCTAGGGATTGACGTAGTAACTATTATGTTGTAAGAGACAGTCTTTAATTTTTTTCTCTCATGCAAATACTATTCCTTATTTATAGGAAAAGATGTTTAGATGATATTTCGCTCATTGGTTTCAATTAAATAGCACTGAATAACACATGTACAAGGTGAGCTTTGCAGATTAACATTCAGGGCAAGGAATTTTACAGAGAATAATGTCTGCAGTACATGGATAAAGATGTATAAGAGTATATAGTTGATCATATAATGAAGGTTAAAATAAAAAATTAATTCAAGGTTTGAATCAGTAGACTTAATGGCTTGAAGAGGAAATGGAGTATTCATTGTTCATTTTGGATGCGTTTAAAAAAAGGGGATCTTTCTTTAAGATTCTCTAAAGTAGAAATGGGTAGTTCTTGATTTGGTATCTAAGGACGATTCATTGTTTCAAAAAGGACAAAAAAAGCTGAGTGAGCGTGAAAGCAAGTTAAATCTGGTACCATGGGCACTGATTCCAAAACTGTACAGTTAATATAGATCAACTTGCAGTTTCTATTTTTGTTCAAAAAGTTCTTTTTTCTTTTGTTATTTGTTTCTAAAAGACATGACACTTTTTAATATAGTATATATATTATTGATTACCGAAAATTAAAAGTCGGTATTTTGCTGACCTTTCTCTTCAATGATAATTGTTCACAATAACTCTGTGATTTAAATTTTTGAAAAAGAAATGTAGCGAGTGCAGGCTATTTCAAGAGATTGTTTCTTTCCTGTTTCAGTATATTTAAATGAAAAATTAAACATTATAAAACCGGATCATTGAGGTAGATAACATTTGTTATTTTCCAGTGCAAACTTTTGTCCAGGATATATATTTGAAGAATATTATATGATGTCATTGGAATTTACACATTTTCAGTGCAGTCTGTTTGCTAAGGTACCCCATTTTCACATAAACGCAGCTGTTCATAGAAAATTGATGAATATTTTGCTTGAATGAACACATCAAATAGTGCGCATTTCATTAGGCTAAGAACAGACAAGCCTTTTCTTTTCTTTTTTTGCTCGGAACCAATTAGGAGTGCCGTGAGCATAATTGCAGGTTTTGAATTGACAGCTTATCTCTGATAATATACAAGCACGGTAGCACACGAATTGGCCAAGGAAAATGGACATAATTTACGACCGAATATGTGATTGAATTTGGTTTTATTGTTGTGAATTAGAACAAAATAAATGGTGATAAAAAGCTCAGTACCTTTTCATCGTTCTTAGAATCACTCGAAAGAAAATTAACATTAACTAAAATATAATAATCTGAAATACTGATATTTAAAAATTATTAAATTAATTTTTTTATGTTCTGCACAAATATTTGTAGGCGACATGACTTTTATGTTTTAACAAATAATTATTACCATATTATTTTCTACGGGATAACAGAAAGTAATGTCTTTATTATAGACATTTAGCTAATAGTTAAGTGGAAAAATTTGTTTATTCAATTATTTCAGTAAAACGAATAGTGCCATTTTCCCCTCAATGCCGACAAACACTTGAATTTATAGCTTAAAATGTTATAATCGGTGACTAAGGGCAGTTCATTGTGTTTTTAAGTTATTCATCAAGGAAAAGAAATGCACAATAAATAAACCGTTTTGAATCTTCTTAAACCGTTTCAAAAATTTTCTTTTCGGGAGATTTTCAAATTTTTGCTCTCTAATCAAATCACATAAAAATTGGCTATAATGTGATTACTAGCATGAAATGTGTCAGGTATGGCCAAGTGATCAATCGCGAGTGACTTTATCGGTTGAACGCACCCAGACCAGCCTTTTGGGTTTTCAATTTAAGTTACGCCTTCCATCAACTAGAAATTTCATTATATTTTATTTTTAATTTTTTTAAATCTCATTTTGAGTGCCTTTAAGAAATTTTTCTATATAAATACGAAATTCCTAACAACAAGGCCTGATCTATAAAATTTCCGACCGTAAATATAGGGATTACATACTTAGAATTTGCAAGACTTAGATTTCGGAATTTTAAAAAAGCAGAAAAAACCCAATGATAAGTAAAAGCTTTGCAATTTTCTTTCTAAACAGATTTCAATTCAAAATAAAAAAATTAATTAAACTTATGTGCGTGTGTGTGTGTTGGAGAGGGGGACGGCATTGAAGATGACATTAAAATCTCAGGCTTTTGAACTAAAATAAAAAAAAATTTAAATATTCTCCAATGAAAAAAAAATGTTTAAGAAACCCTTTTTCAAATAAAGATATGTTAAAGTTTAAATGTTGCATTTCAAAGGCTGCTCAGGACATAAATGTTGCTGGTTCGAGTTAGCCACACCTGGAATATGCAAGCATGTTAAAATGGAAGTACATTTTAATCTTTACCTGTATATACCAAGGAGATAATAAAAGTCGTTTTAAAATAAATTAAGATACACACTGAACTCTCCCTAATCCGTACTCATAAATACACAGATGCTCAAAGCAAGTCTGAAACCATAGGATATTTCCTAAATGGCTTTGTGAATAATCTTGGTTGGGGATTTCAAATTAATTATATGTATGAGAGGGGTTTAATTAAAATACAAATAAAAGTTACAGATAAGTTTGTTATATTTTCTCTTTAAAAAAGTTTGTTATATCTCTCAGTCTGCGAATGGTGTTGACATTTTAACGTAGTATTACTTTCCTCAATAACGGTCCTTCGGAGAGAGAGAAATGTCCTGCGTCGCGAGTTATAATTTTGGCAGCACGCCATACCCAGTAGCCGTAAAACACTCAAACATAAAAGTACTAAATACGTAAACAACAAAAGAGAGAGAGAGAGAGAGAGAAGGGGGGGGGAGAGAGAGAGAGATAAGCAAACGATAAGTAATCCTACGTTAATAACCCGCGGTAGTTTCGTTAGAGGAGACTACCTGAAATATTTTTTTCTTAAAGTTTTATTTGCTTTTAAACCCTTTCACTGGCAGTGCTCGAATAATTTGCAAAACGAAAAATCCGTTTATATAAGGAAAATCAAGGATACAAAATCAAGGAAGTTAAAAGATAAAGGTTGAAGAGTAAGCAGCTATGAGGCATACGATTCCCGAGAATAAAACTGGCTTAAAATATTTTTTACTAACTTAAAATATGCTTAATAGCTGCTATCATCGCTTTATAAAACGTCACGCTGATGTAAAGTCTGAAATTCTTGTTGCCTAATTAATTACATTTCTTTTCCTTTTCGGGAGAAAAAAAAAAGAGCACGTCTTCCAAACAATGAAGATGATGCTCCTTCTGAGAATAATAACGTTGTTAAATTTAAATAAACGTCCTGGACTGATTCACCACTATGCTGCAGATGTTAGGCATTATCACTGTGGCACAAATCATAGTAGGATGCAAATCACGTGCTGTTACGACTGACTCAGTGGCGATGACAAACGGCCACCGCATTCCATAGGGGCGTGTGCATCATCTAAATGTTTCCAAAATCAGAAATGACGCGGAAGCGAACAAAGAGATATCCGCATCCCTCGTTTTTGTTTCTGTTTTTTTTCACACTTTTTTTCCCCTCCGTTGATCACCTACAGATGTTTGCGCGCATTCATTGTTTTCGGCATTCTGTTAAAACGGAATTTAGATAGTAAACCGGACAACTTGTGCTGGGAAGAGAAACCATTATTTCGCAACCATTAGTTGACAGCTCGTTGTTATGGGCGTCTGAACGAACTTGTTTCGCAATATTACTTTGTTCAGGGACAGCTACATATCAAAGAATAGTTTAATCTACCATGTATACAAATTTAGAATGACCTGTGTGTTATTGAGTACTTATTCTCTTGGAATGTCAGCCCGTCAATTACAAGTCAGTCGGAGGAAAATCTATTCGTTTGAAATACACTCTTAGACAAAAAAAAATAATAATAATAGTAATAATAATAAAATGACGCACCAAGGAGTTATCCGAATAGGACGAAAATCGGTAGATGTGATGTACATGTATAGAAAAACAAATGATTACAATTTAAGAAAAATTGGATGATTTATTCAAGAGAAAAGGCTTTACAAAGTGAAAAAGTCAATAACGCGCTGATCCACCTCTGACCCTTATGCAATCAGTTATTCGGCTTTCCATTGATTGATAGAGGTGACGGATGTCCTCCTGCGGGATATCGGGCCGAAATCTGTCCAGTTGGCACATTAGATCGTCAAAATCACGAGCTGGTTGTAGGGCCCTGCTCATAATGCTCCAAACGTGCTCTATGGAGGAGAGATCCGGTGAACTTGCTGGCCAAGGTAGCGTTGGGCAAGCACGAAGACAAGCAATAGAAACTCTCCCCGTGTGCGGGCGGGCATTATCTTGCTGAAATATAAGCCCAGGAGGGCGTGATATGAAGGGCAACACAAAGGAGCGTAGAATATCGTCGACATACCGCTGTGCTGTAAGGGTGCCGCGGATGACAGCCAGAGGGGTCCTGCTATGAAAGGAAATGGCACCCCAGACCATCACTCCTGGTTGTCGGCCCGTATGGCGGAAGACAGGTTGGTATCCCACCGCTGTCCAGGGCATCTCCAGACACGTATTCGTTGGTCATCGGGGCTCAGTTCGAAGCGGGACTCATCACTGAAGACAAGTCTACTCCAGGCAGTGACATTCCAGGTCGAATGTGCCCGAAACCACTGCAAACAGACTTGTCGGTGTGCAGAGGTCAATGGTAGTCGGCGCAAGGGGCGCCGTGAGCTCAGCTCCCTTTCTCTGGGCCGCCTATGAATGGTCCTTGCGGTCATTGAAGCACCAGTTATACGTACGATCGATGATAATGATGAATCTGGGGCTGTAAGTGCCACTCTGACGATTGCTTGGTCCTCACATTCTGTCGTTTCTCTAGGCCGACCGCTTCCTTCTTGACGCTGTGTTCCGCCATGGTTCACCCATTCCTGCCAACATCGTCTAATAGTGGCATTGCTCCTATCCAAATGTCGAATGATTCGCCGATTAGACCAACCGGCTTCTTTGAGCCCAACTACACGTCCTTTCTCAAATGCTGACATCTGCGTATACTGTTCGCGCAACTGTATGCTAGGCATAGTTACTGTCTACCTGAGTATACGGAATGAAATTCGCAAAGAATTTATGACCTGGAATCGAAATTTCTCCTCTTTAATATCCTGCCAGTTACGCAGTTAAGATGCGCTGCAGCGTCACATGTTTATTCATTGGCCGCCAAACTTTAAAATTTTGCATTTTCCGTCGAAACATGGATGCATATAAATTTGTGTCCAATTTGCATTACCCCTTCCTAGTGAGTCTTTTTGTTGTTGTTGTTGTCTAAGAGTGTAGATGCTCCTTGGGTTGCGTTTTGAACCGCGTGACATCAGTTTTACGTAAAAACACAAAAGTTTGAAAGCAGTGAATTACTGTGGTAGGAACTAGATACAATTGTTATACAATAATATGCTAGTAATAACACTCTAGTAGAAAATAAGGAACCACTACATGATAATATTAATAGTAAGCCTTCGATTACTCGATCATCGATTAAGGCTGCTGTGTACTAGCTCTACTGGATTCGCTCACTTAAATGTTAACCTACGGAGAAAAATTGTCTACTATTTACAGCTACATAAATGCTGATAATAACAAAAAAAAATGGTATTTTCAGATAACCTGAAATTTTCTACACCTTGCAACAGGATTCATTTTATAAATTACGTTCACCAAATGAATTGATGAGCGTTTAAAACACGCTATGCCAGATTTTTTCCTCGAATAATTTAAATTTAAAATATTATTTGCATTAAAAAGACGAAAAATGCTTTAAGGTGTAAAATTTCTGAATTTAAAGAAGTACAATTAAAAAAAATCTTTTAATCCAGTTCAGTAATCTGGATAAATTTTCTCCATAGGTTAACATTGAGGTGAGCGAGTCCAATAAGGTTAGTACACAGCAGCCTTAATCCAAATTGTCTACCATAACACCTATTTTTCCTTTCTCCACCCCACCCCCCTTTTTTTATGCTTCCGATAGTCAAAAATTGCTCAAAAGACAAAAAATAGAAAGTTCTTTTCAAAACTAGAAGGCTGTACCCGTACTTGAGCAATACTAATGAAACACTTGGTGAAACGGCGGGTGCGCTGGTGCAGGCCGTGAACATAAAGTCCTCAATTTAAACAAACACAACAAATTTATTGATACTTTTAAGTGGACTGTGAAACATTCAAAAATGGTGCTGAACGCAAGCAACAGACAATAATACGATTCGGTGCTCAGGGCACGCTACATTCTATGAGCGGTGTAACAAGAGAAGTGCAAGGTGCCTGCAGAAAGAATTCTTGCGGGGGAGGATGGGTGATTGGTGACGTGAACAAAAAAAACTATCGCCTCAATTGGCGGCGCCAAAAGAGATTCCCAACATACTGGCCCCCGTTGAAATATTAAATTTCAAGAAATGGAAATAATTTTCAAATGAAAAAAAATCAATAATAACATGAAATTAAGCAAAATTAAAACAATAATAATAATGATGATGATAAAAACTATACAAAGGTTTATAAAGAAATTAAAATAAGTGAATTTTGGCAATATTGCGAATGTTTACAATTTAATGTTGCAAAAAAATACACTAATAAGTATACGTAAACAATAATATGAGAAAAGATGTAAATATAACACTACGAGAAATATTTTGAAAGTACACGTATAAAGTTTATCAATTTTCCAAGGGTAACACACAGACTTTGGATATACATCTTTTAAAAATGGCCTTTTTCGTTTTAACATTAACTACTCTAATTTTTCCATCGGTTCCAGGAAATACATCTATGATTCTACCCATTAGCCACCTGCAAACGAGCATGTGGTCTTCTTTTAAAACTACTAAGCTACCCAACTTTATGTTATTCTTAGAAAACATCCATTTACTGCGTTGTTGTAGATTGCTTAAGAAGGTGTTTGACCATCTTTTCCAAATTATTTGAGTTAATTTTGTAACCCTTTGCCAGTGGGACAATCTACTATCGGGAAGTAATGTATGATCTAATTCTGGTATAGTGTTAATGGGACGACCTATTAGAAAATGTCCTGGTGTCAAAACGTCTAAGTCTTCGGTATCTAATGATAAAGGAGTAATGGGACGGCTGTTTAAAATCCCCTCTATTTGGGTAGCCACTGTGAGAAATTCCTCAATTGTTAATATTGAATCACCTATTACTCGCTTAAAATAATATTTGAATGACTTTACTCCAGCCTCCCATAATTCTCCAAAGTTTGGGGATCTAGGAGGAATAAAGTTCCACTCTATTTCCTCTGATGACAAATAGGTAGCTAGTTTTTGATCAGGCTTGTTCGCCAAATTGTACATTTTCTTCAGCTCTGAGTGGGCTCCAACAAACGTCTTTGCATTATCTGTGAATAATTTGGCACTCTTACCCGTTCTCGAAAAGAACCTCTTCAATGTGGCAATAAAGGAATCTGAAGTGAGATCCTCTACAATCTCTAAATGTATAGCACGACTAACAAGGCAAACAAATATACATACATAAATTTTGTGAAATGTGCCCTTTCTTTGATTTTTATATCTAATTAGAAATGGTCCACAGAAATCAATCCCGGTGCAATTAAAAACATAATTTTGATTCACTCTTTCATAAGGCAAATTACCCAACAGTTGTCGTGAAGGGATAGGTTTGGCTTTGAAACAAACTCTGCACTCGTGGGTTATTTTTCTGGTCAAATTGCGACCGTTAATTGGCCAAAACCTTTGTCTGAGGCTATTGAACAAAGCAGATGGTCCGATGTGCAAATTTTTCAAATGGAAGTATCGAACAATTAATGTTGTTAGTCTGCTCTTCGCAGGCAAAATGATGGGAAATTTAGTTTCGAAATTTAAATTTGCATTTTTTAATCGACCACGTACACGAAGAATTCTATTTTCACAAAGGAATGAATTTAATGATCGCAATTTACTGTTCTGAGGTACCGGAAGACCCCTTTTGATGAGGTTTATCTCATGTGAAAACTCACCTTTCTGGATTTCTCTCAAAATAAATACCTCGGCATCTTTAATTTCCTTTGTAGTTAATGGATCACAAAGCTTGTTACTGGGGTTCCTAGTATTGCGAATGAACCTAAATATAAAACTAAATATACGAATTAATTTCACGTAATCACTAACCCTATCAATTAACTTTAAAACACAATTTTCTGCAGAGATTGCAGTAAAAACAGAATTTTGGGCAGGTTTCAATTCACTTAACACAATATCAGAGTCTGGAATAAAGTTAGAGTCACTCTCAGGAAACTGTATTGTCTCAGTAAGGAAGTATGGGCCTTTCCACCATAGGGTATTATCGACTAATTGATCTCCATACAACCCTCTGGAAACGGCGTCAGCTGGATTAAGGTCAGAGGAAATGTGGTTCCACTGGTAATCTTGAGTCAAATCCTGGATACGGGAGACTGTTCGCAACGAATGTTTTGAGGAGACTGGGTGTCTTGTGGATCGAAGCCAATGCGATGGTAGAGTCTGACCAAAGAAATATCTTGTCAATGTGCATACGTAAGGATGGGAGAATCTGTTTTACAAGTTTATCAAGCAGAAGACAGGCGCATAACTCTAGCCTCCGTATCGAGATGGTTTTCAATGGTACGACACGAGACTTGCTGCAAAGTAATTTTGAAGAAATTTCATTCTCACGTGAGATGCACTGCAAATAAATTACACACCCAAAGGCAGCAGAACTGGCATCTTCAAAACCATGCAGAATTATTTGTCCATCACATCCTATATATCGAGGGATGGGCAAGGTTTCAATTGCAGGAAGAGTGTGCGTGAATTTTTCCCACTCATTTTTGACATCATCAGGAAGTATATCGTTCCAGTTCATTTTGAGAGTCCATAAGCCTTGCATAAATATTTTGGCCTTGGTTGAAACTGGCCCAATGAGACCCATAGGATCACAGATCCTTGCAATGCAGGATAACACACTTCGTTTAGTGAAAATATCATTTAAGTTAAGTGAAACCTTAAAACAAATGGTGTCTGATTTTGGTCTCCAAAGCATGCCTAAAACTTTGGTAGCCATTTCAAAGGAATCATGAAAGGAGTGCTCACTATTCACATTTGTGTCATCACACAGCTCTGGATTGTTGGAACTCCATTTATGAAGAATCATACGACATTGTAGAAACATTTCGTTTTGCTGTTTCTTGGTCTCTTTAGCAGTAGGCAAGTCATCATTACCGCTCAAAACGTCGTCAACATAAAAATCTGACAGAACAACGGCAGCCGCAAGTGGAAACCTAGAGCCCTCATCATGTGCCAGCTGCTTCAAAACTCATGTTGCTAGAAATGAAGCGCTGGTAGTACCGTAGGTGACAGTTTGTAGTTGATAAGTTTTTACTCTACAGTTGAATCCATCTTCCATAATATTCTTTGATAGTTTCGATGGATGTACTAGATGATAGTTAGGATGTACTAGAATATGTCTATACATTTTTTGTATGTCTGCAGTAAAAACATATTTGTGAGTCCGAAGCCTTGAGATAATTGAAAATAATTCATCTTGAATAAATCCTCCATTGAACAGAATGTGTGTGTGTGTGGCTAATGTCCCTGGGGGATGACAACATTACACCCCAGTCCGGTGTACATATGAATATAAGACATAGAAACAGACAAATGACACAATCACAGAAGAATTTTATTGACAGACGATGACACCGGCGATGGACGATGGGTTGCAGCTCCCCTTTCTAGACGGGGTTCCAATTGTAGGCGGAAGACTGACCGGTTCCCCAGAATACACTTAAGTCTTATGCGGGAATCGAACCCACACCCCCGGCGTGGCAGGCTGATGCCTTATCCACTTAGCCACTGGGCGACTTGAACAGAATGTCGTTTAGTGAAAGTCCGTTGGAGGTGGGAGAAGACGCGTCAAAAACTACTCGTAACGGTGTTGTCTCTTTCTCAGGGCGGTAGACACTGTGATGAGGCATGTAGTAGCATTCTGCATTCAGATTATCATCAGCAATTTCCTTCATGTGACCGAGAATTTCATATTCTTCCATAAATTTAACGTATAATTCTTTCATTTTTGCACCAGAGTTCAAACGACGCCAAAGAGAATTTAATCGTCTCTGCTACAGTTTTGGATTCGCCTAGGATTGCATTTTCTTTCAAGGGTAATTGAGTGACATAGCGTCCATCTTTATCTCTATAGTGATAGTTCACGAAATGATGTTCGCAAAATTCTTCTTCAGGAGACATGATTCAGGATTTCGTTTCAATGGATTCAATTTATCAAAATCGTTGAATGCTGTTGGTTAATTCACCTAATTGCGTTGATAGACCACAGAATTGCGAACTTGATTAACTATTTGTAGATCCACTAACGATGTAACCTAAAACAGTATTTTGAAGGGTTACGTTATCATCGAAAATGCGAAATTTTCCTTCTTTTAAAAGATCAAAGAAGATTTCTGCAACTATCAAGAGATCAATTTTACCTTGTCTAAAGAAGCTGGGATCGGCAAATTTAATTTCTGAAGGTATTGCGTTCGAATCAATATTTATATAATTAGCTGGTGAAAGATCGGTTATTTTTGGTAACACGAGAAATTCTAATGAACTGCGGAAAGTATTTTTATCATTAGCAATTGTGGAAAACACTTTCGATTTCAACAACAAAGATGAGCCACTAACGCTGCTCACAGGCACATACGTTTTATGCCTTATCAAGCCTAATCTATTTGCAAATTCTAAACAAATAAAATTACACATTGATCCACTGTCAAGTAGACATCGACCTTCAATAAACATTCCTTTCGAATCTGCCACATAAATAAGTGCTGTAGAGAGTAGAACTGACTTGGTTTTCAAACACTTGGTTGTAGCAGAAAGCACAACATTTCCGCTTCCAAGAGTAGATGAATCATCATTTTTCGAATGAAATTCTAAGTTTGTAGACTGATGCATTTGGCGCTGTGCCAACTCGTTATTGTCCCGAGTGTTTGAGATTGGAAGTTCTCTTTTAGACTTAAGATGGAGCAAAGTGTGGTGAAATTTATCACAGGTTGCACATTTATGCTTGGACTTGCATTTATTTAATTTGTGAGGATTCAAACAATTGTAACACAAATTGTTCCTTTTCACCTGTTCAAAACACTCCTCAGGGCTCATGTTTAGGAATACAGAACATTTATAAATCGCGGAATGTAAATTCGAATTACAAACAATACAAGGTTTGAGTGAAACGTTACAATTGAGCATTAATTTTTTTGGTCGATAATTTTGTTCAGGTTGAAATTTGGGTTTAACAGACGCATTTCTGTTTAAACTTTCCAGAACCTGGCATCTTTTCTCTAGAAATGAAATAAACACATGCCACGTAGGAATTTCAACGGCATCAATTGGCAATTCAAACTGTTTGCGTGTTTCGCGATCGAGCTTTTGCAGTACAATATTCATCAAAAGAATTTCTGACAGATTGTTTTTTTCATATTTTAAGGTTTTCAAGGCTCTCAAATGCTTCTGTAATTTATCGATAAGATTTCTTAGCTCCTTTGCGGACTCATGAGATAATTTTTCTAAATTAATTAAAGCGTTTATGTGCATATCTATGATGATGCGTTTATTTTCAAATTGCTGCACTAAAGCTTTCATAAGCGATTCGTAAGAATCATCTGAAGTTTGTAATTCTTTGGCATTACCTTTAAGAGACGCTTGTAAATAAAAAAGCTTCTGCGAATCGTTAATATTATTTTCCGCAATTAAACAATTGTTCTTTAAAAACAAACCAATCTTCATATTTACCGTCAAAACTAGGTAAAGGTATGCCTGGAAGTTTAATGTTAGGTTCTCTCTTTTTTTATTTTTTTTTAAATTTTTTTTTTATCATCCAATGCAGAGGCACTTGTATTCAAACATTGGCCCTTACTACGCCGCAGTTTTACTGTCCATTTTATTGTGGGGGCACCATATAGGCGGACAGCATTACCCCCTATGAAGGGACGACACGAACGGAGGCATTTTTCGTGGCGCAACGCTGGGACTCGATCTGAGCACCCTCAGCACCGAAAACCAGCGCGCTGTACCACTGGGCCGCCACAAGCCCACTTTTTTGAATTATGAATAACATCATTAGAACAGTTTCTGAAGAATGGATCGAAGATTCTGAAGAATGGATCAATTCTTACTTCCAAGTCCTTCATACGAAAGTAGAGGTCCGTTAACTGCTGTTCATGTTCATCAACTTCATCATTCTCTAAAATGGAATAATACTTTTCTTTTAAATCATCCAATTCGATTTGCAGTTCTTTTGCTGACTCAAGTTTTGAATTTAGTTCGATCGAGTTCCAAATTTTATCTTCGTTGTCTACATCAGTTTCAATTTTGGTAAGTTTGCATTTTAGAGTTCCTCTTTGTCTGTTTAGTAGCTTTATATCCATGGCATTTCCTCCGGTGAGGCGGTCCAATGTAACGGCGGGTGCTCTGGTGTTGGCCTTGAACATAAAGTCCTCAATTTAAACAAACAAAAAAAGTTTATTGATACTTTTAAGTGGACTGTGAAACATTCAAAAA
The DNA here is from genome assembly GCA_907164885.2 of Dolomedes plantarius. Classification (NCBI taxonomy): domain Eukaryota; kingdom Metazoa; phylum Arthropoda; class Arachnida; order Araneae; family Dolomedidae; genus Dolomedes; species Dolomedes plantarius. The sequence continues at coordinate 131,734,044 of OU015493.1, read as the reverse complement.
TGGTGCTGAACGCACGCAACAGACAATAATACGATTCGGTGCTCAGGACACGCTACATTCTATGAGCGGTGTAACAAGCGAAGTGCCTGCAGAAAGAATTCTTGCGGGGCAGGATGGGTGATTGGCGACGTGAACAAAAAAACTATCGCCTCCATTGGCGGCGTCAAAGGAGATTCCCAACACTTGGTATCGATAAAGCTTAGTAAATTCATGTATTTGTTCCTCAAAATTCAAGATAATGTACGTTAGTTGCTAGAAATGGACAGTTTTGTTCCAGGATACCAGCCCTTTAACGATGGGGAACTAATGTTCATATTCAAAACATTAAAAGAAACAAACTGACGACAACAATAAAGTTGAGACTGTCGTTTTAAAACATAGGTTGCGGCTGGAGTATTGTTTCCTAGCCTACTCTTGCAATTGATGAGGCTGAAAATGCTTGTGGGAATCTCCTGCTTTAAATTCTGTTTCCGCTAAAAGCAAACGACACTTCACTGTTTTTCTCCCTTGAAATTAAAATATGTATTTCATGGAGGATTGTTGACAATTTCTGTGTATTAATTTTTGTAGTTATTATTATTTGACTTTTATGAAGTCGTGTCATTGAATGTTTGGCTTTAAAATTCTTAAAAATGCAAGTGTTTGAGAAAAATTCGATTATTTGAAATTCCTTCACGCAACTCCTAATCTAAAATAGCACAGATGATCCTATTCTACTACATTTCAATTCTGTAAGCCGTTGTTATATTGAGATTGTGCCAGGGGCCAAGACCTGAATGTTAGGATTCTGCAGGAAAATCACTACTGTGAAATTTGAATCCCATCCCTCTCTTCTTACCTCTATAGATGCCTCTATGGAAAAGAGAATAATTACAAGATAAAAAGTACTTTTTATATACCACGTTTTTAAATTTTATGTTGAATCATATAAACTAATTTCACAAACCTTCACTTAATTATTCTTCTTCACTTTCTTTTATTTAATTTTAATCACTTTTCAGTCGTTTCCACTATCCACAGACTTTATAAACTGCTAACTTATATAATTTTTTTTTTAAAATTTCGCACAATATTTTTGTAAACAAACTAAATTCACATATATTCTGTTTCCAAAATCGTCAAACGTCGTTACGCAAAAGTGCAAGCATTGAATTCGATCGAAGCGCCACCTTGCGGATTTTTTTTCGAACTAACTTTCCATACAAAACAAAATTAACTGAAAATGGATTCAATTCTGCTTAAAGATGGCTAAAATTATTAAAAGAATGCATTGCCATCGTGTTTTGAGCTATTCTAAAAGTTTCTAATGTCTAGCTAGTCGGGAAGTTAGTTAAAAATCGATTGCAAGATTTGTACTGGACAAACAAGAAAGCGAGTTAATAAAAACGTGGTAAAAATGGCATTGAACATAGAACTGGCTTATGATTTCTTATATTTATACACTTATAGAGTACCATGTATTTTTTTACGCCTTTATATAGACATGACTCACATTTAAGATCACAAGATTTAAAGGATAAATAGCCATTTTAGTTTTGTTCTAAAGCAAAATCTACCATTATTATATTGATGTATTTAAAATTAAAATGTTCTTCAATAGCTTTTGCAGTTTTCTTCCATAAAAGGTTATTACACAACCCGAATTTTTCTCAGCAATGAAGTATGGAATTTCGCAATTGTTGTAAAATGCCTCCAGTTTCGTTGAGCATATTTATTCTCTACGTTAGAGAATGACTAATAATTAAAACGGGATAAGGAGTCATACGGGATTTTTATTCTGCTGCCGTTTCCGTTGCAAACAATACCAACTCGCAAAAAATACAATTTTGATGACGTCAAACAGAAAGCCCATAGACTTTTTTGATGTTTACTGGACTTCACTTTTACAGGGATTGAAAGACATGCTCTCACACTGAGATTCTCTTATATAATGAAGATATTTTTCCGACGACTTTGCGGTTAGAAAACTTTTCTTTTTCCTTAAACACTGAATTTTAAAACTTTTCGCGATATACAAATGGCTTCTGAGGAATTCTGTTTTTAAAATCAGGCAACGATGCAATTACGGTTGTTAATGCATTGAACCGAGATGCGCCATCCTTTATCTTAGAAATTGCTTGAGGGAAGGTATTATAACCTATTGTTTTTATTGCGCATAATGATGGCAGAAATACACAGCGTTATTATGTCCATGGAAAACATACGGATGTTTCTTTATTTTCAAATGTTTGGGAGTTAAAAAGGATAAAGCTATTCGAGAAGGAATTTTGTAATGAGATGTTAAAACCGTAAAAAAACTAACAAATAGTATTTGGAAAAAATATAAGATTCTATATTTTTTTTATATTCTATGCCAAATGGTTGATTTATTCGATGAAATAGGCCAATTAAATTGCAGCAAATAAAGAACATCGCGGAAGTTTTCCACGTGAATTTGTACGAGATTTTTTTGGCCTTGGAATATTTTTAAAATAGTTTTTAACCATTTGATCAAGGGCTCTGTATTCCGCAAGATAATTTAATTATATTTTTTTATGGTAACTTCAATAATTCATTCTTTTAGATACAACAACATAATTTATTTCAATTAATCATTTGAATAATCAAAAAGAACAAAACGAGTCTGATAGATATACGTTACTTACAGTGAAAATTTATAGTAATTAACTCGCCCGCATTCTCTTGATAATATGTTGTAAACTAATTGCACTGTAATCCCCACAGTGAGGTAATAATACGTTTTTTGAAAAATGATTATTCGTCATCATTATCGTGCTTGAACTTCAGGTTTAGTTAGCAGTTCGTTACCTGGATAACGTTCGAATAAGTCTCGTATTCCAGGAGTTCGTATGTCTGCTATGACAAGTATAGTCGCTTCAAGCTACGCATTCTTCTCATCTCCGGTAGTTATAAAGACTCAAGTATAGGTTTAGGGAGTTTCCCATAGCCTGACAGGTCTTGTGTTTTTTACAGTGAGGAGAAATTCTAGCATAAGACTTGTGCATAAAGGGGGGGGGGGGGACTTCTGTAAAATTGTGTAATTTGTACTGTGTAACACATAGTAATATAATCTAAGGATTAAAATTCACAAATCTTATTGGGAGAAGGGAAAGCTGATTGTGTCAAATGTGGGCTAAGTTTGGCACATACATACAGTCAACAGGCAGTTTCCAGTACAGTAGGTTGAGAGAATTTTCACCGAGGAATTGCATAAACAATAACTAAACTGTTAACAGCGCACTTTATTAACAGTGAATTTTCCCTCATCCGCACTAAGTGCCAAAGGAATTCAGAAAAGCAAACTCTCCAAGTACAGAACAGATAGGAATCGAGTAATGTTAGACATCTGTTCTGTTGGAGCATACAAAGGATGATAAACGTTTTATCGGTAAGACACTATATTACAGATTTTCAACCAACTTCAGATAAATACTGCGGTATGTCATTAATACTGTAGTAATTCTATCAGGGATCATAATTCAATTTTTATTATTAAAAAAATTGTATAAAAATAAATGACTAATTTTACGAACTTACATAAAAATAAGCTTTCTCTTTAAAAAAATGGTGTACTTAAAATGTTATAGATTTATGGAGCGATGAGGTTCAAAAGTTGCAATTTAATACCCATCAAAGAGCTAAAATACAGCAGTTCGTATTTACAGTAACCATCTCCCATCCTCATAACATATAACCACATGTCCTGAGGTAGTGCTTCTATTCGTTATCTTTTTATTTAGATGTAATATATTAAAGGAGAGTAAAAAAAAAAACTTCCATATCCCTAGATATTTTAAACTAAATATTTCGACGCCACTCACCTGAAAACTTCACTTGGTCTGGCGCCGTGACCGAGACACCTGCTAAGCCAACATGCAACGCCACAGGAACTACCTCGTTTAACATCTCAGGGTTGTCGGATCGTTAATCTATTACCTCAATTTTCTCACAGCTTCATCAAATACTATCCTTTGTTAACTAATGTTATTTTTGAAAAATAGCATTATTCATTATCTTTGTTTGTGACAAACAAGCATACAATATTATAATTAATATATGTTTGACTTTACTTATATTTTATTTCTCTTTTCAGGTAAGTGGCTGAATACTTGTGACGTATTCCATTTGATGAAAGCTGAAACACTGGTATAATATACATGCTTGGTAAATATTTCATTATTCCCAAAATACTTCAGAAATCCAGGTATAATCCTTTATTTTTGATGCTAAGACATGAAATATACGCGTTCTAACGAGTGAAAATTTCTGTTTATCATTTTATTTCGCAAATTCAATCCAAACGAAATAACTCTTCCTGTCATGTTAAGGAAATAACCGCAGAAATGGTTTAAATTTCCCGAGCTTCAGGCTTATAGAAAAAACCAACCGAAGAAGAAAAATTAAATTCAGAACACAATATATAGAATTTTATACAAAATCAAGGTTTTTTTTCAACAGAATATATAGATTTTTATACAAAATCAAGGTTTTCATTTTAACCGTTAGACAAAGTCCTTTATTTGGTCATTATTTTCAAGTGACTGAAAACAGACAAAATGCCAGATAAATGAATGTTGCAAAACTAATCTCTATAAAATTCTTAAGTTGTCCTTAATTTCAGTTTTGCGAATGCAAAACTTTTACTTGAAAATACCTTCCAAATTGAGAATGACAAAGTTTTCTATTTTATGAAACTGCAGCTGATATTTTTCTTTGTTGTAAAATTATGGTACTGAGATGGTACTCGGTTATGTAGTTTTAGGTTACTTTGATTGGGCTTGGCGTTGTAACTGTTCCGAATTTTCTGTATTTTTTAGTTGAAATATTGCTGAACTATCCTGTCTATCGAGGAATGCAGGAACGTGACCGCCCGTGGGGAATCTTAGTACTTACTTATATATGAGGCGGTGAAAGGCAAAGTGGTGTAAGTCAGTAAATCAAGTGGTGTAAGTCCAAAGCGTTTTACTGCAAAAACTACAAAAAATTCCACTATAAATTAAACAAATTATAATTTATAATAATTATTATAATATTGAAAATAATAATTATTTGCAATTCCACTATAAATTGAACATGGAGATTACATTTTTTCCCTCAAAAAAAAAAAAAAGTTGAAAATGTGACTTACACCACTTTGCCTTTGACCGCCTCATATATATATATATATATATATATATATATATATATATATATATATATATATATATATATATATATATATATATATATATATATATATATATATATATATATATATATATAAACATTAGTTTTCGGACACCTATAAAAATTACTGAATTATTACATTTACGTCATATCATGTGGTTAGGGTGAGGTATAATATTAAACACATGCGTTCTGAAACCTCCTCTCGAAGCAATATTGATAGATCGACTTGTATATGAAAGCTTAATAACTTTTAAGTGAGGGCACGTTATGGGTACCTTTGAAATTTATCCGATCGTGAGCTTACAAATCGTCCATTGAAAACTCGCGAGGACTCGGTGAGGCCTTTGCACTGTATGTGATATTACTGTTGAAAAGGAAACGTTTAGGAAAGACGACTAACCACGCAGTGACAAACAGGTAGATTACACCTGATTAGAAAGAAGTCTGGATTGTTTCCACGGGAAACAATCCGAGCATACTTTCAAAACACCTCGGAATGTAACTCTTGCAAAATGACAGCTCGTCGATAAATCAGGGCAACAGACATTCAACTCCCATTAGCCGAAAATCAGTATGATCAATGCCAGAGTTGATTACTGTTGTGTAAATCTCGTCATCGGTGGACCCCTGACCACTTGTAAAGGGGAGAACCACGCTGCACCGTCTGGAAGTTCCTTGGATGAGTTTGAGGAATCTCCATAGAGAATGTTGCTTACCAATTGTCGATGTGGAGGTCATGTATAGTTGATACTGATACTGGAGAATGTTATAAAAAAATGTTTTACGTGGTTCTCTTAAGGGCATTCAGTTTCTATCGTAAAAAGCTATTTTATATAATTTGCCCTTCTCTTTTTGCTTCAACTGTTTGGTGCGGGCCCATTCATTTTCCTGTATGATAATGCATCCCTCCCTAAAGTTCGGCCCGAATTTCACAGGTTTGAAAACAGGAGTATCTAGGAACTCACTATCAAAACTCACTACGTAACGGCAAATTAATAAATCGCAGTCATGAAAATGTAGTGTAGTGTTCGACTACTTTGATTATATTTTGAATTTAAATGTGCATCAAAGAAAAATACATTCTTCGACACTCATTTTATGTTTAGAACATATTCTCTTTTTAACTTATCCCGTGTTAATAAGTATAATGTCAAATATAATTGATTTATGACTTTTTATATATTCATTTTACGAGGGGATGCAAAGTGTACGAAAGTGATTTCGGGAATTCATTATTTTAATGTTGTTTTAATTATGTATACTGTTAGTACATTGCATTAGAAAGTCTGAAATTTTATTGGAAAGAACAGTAGTTAATATTACTACTGTTCTTTCCAATCTGACATAAAGCAGATCTGAAGATATAAAGCAGTATACAACTCCTATCTCGATGAAACGTGATCAGAGTCGTATACTGCTTCATATCTTCTCAGGAGTTAAAATTAGTTAATGGTATGATTTTGAAATTCACATAAATTATGTAAGGCCATTGCTCACTGTAGAAACTTATAGATTATAATCTATCTCCTTCCATACCTATCTTTTTTTCTTTTTTTTAAGCATCTGTTTGGTATTGAATACACCGTTAAGATAAAAATGCTAAAATGAGACACCAGCTCCTCAAAAATCATATCATCTCTTACATTTTTCTTCCCTGAGTACCTCTGTACCATAATTAGGCTGTCAGATATAACTTATTTATGTCATAACATTGTAAGAACGACGTATAATATCACAGATTCCCAGCAAAATTGACTTTCTCATATAGGTTTTTAACTTATTTATATTCCTATCTCGATGAAACGTGATCGGAGTTGTATTTGCTTCCCTAAAACTGGCTCCTCTTCTCTTCTTTCTCGCTAACGCCCTTCACCTTGTAACCTGGCTTATTAAGAGCTCATATATTTCTAACCTTAAATGATGTTGAACTGGCCTGTGCATGACCATTTACCTTGAGGATGACGTTTCGAATGGGAGAACAGTATGATAATAGTTGAATGAATAGATCTTAATATTCTATTCATTTTATACGGACTGTAAAAATATATACACGCTATGATGGTTTAAAAAAATGTAACAGAAATATTGATTAGAAACCAATTCTTATCATATAAGACAAAAATGAATTCAAATATTTCAAATAAATAACGTAATTGAACACAACATCGTGGGAAGACTATAGAAGGTCGCTCACACTTTATGGAAACGAGATTGGAATTTATTTTTGGCTTTTGCATTTTGAAATAAAAATTAGGCAACTTCAGAATAATTGTCTGCTACTTTTTTGTTTTGATTGGAATGTAAAATAAAAGATTTATTTTGAAAGTGGCTCCTAAAATTGATAGATGGCTCGAAGGTTACGTAATTGTGCTTTCCGATGACAAATAATCGTATCAACAAATTATAAAGCGGTGTAAAAATCGTGGTTATGGCATTTCAAAAAAAGGTATTTATAATATATTAAATTTGACAAGAAAAAACGCCTAACTGAAAGTAAAAATGAAAACATGACCGCGAAACCTCATCCTAAGACTGTTCGAACGCAGGTAAATATAAAAAAAAATTAAGTCTCTAATCCTAAAAGAAAATCCGCTGACTCAAAGATCCATTGTTTCGAAACTAGGAATGTCTTTTGGCACTGTAAGTAAAATCCTTCATAAAGATTTGAAGTTAAAAAAGTTGTTTAAACCTAAAGTTCATCTGCTTTTGCCAAAACTGCTGAAAGAAAAACAAATTGTAGAAAATTATATGAAAAACCCCTAGCTGCTAAAAAATGGAAAATTGTGATAACATTCGGTGAGGTATGGGTGTACTTAAGGGACTGTAATAAAAAAAAGATCAATTTTCTACTGCTCAACTGACGGGAATGACCTACGAAATGGCTTCGTCAGTGTACAGAAAAGTTCCCAAAGGGATTCATGGTAGTTGCAGGATTTTGTTACAACGGCAAATTAAAAATCAAAAAGTCACACGGAAAGCCAAAATTAATTCACTCTACTATCAGCAGAATATTTTAGAACCAACTTTTGAAGAAGAAATTCCAGCCCTATATGGAAAGGACATTGCTAAAGTCGGGCTTCGAAAGAATCAGAAACAGGAATAAAGGGTATCCCATTTAATGAAATACCTGTAAAATCACCTGACGCTTCTCCCATGGACTTTTGTGCTTTTGGTTTATTAAAACGAGCCTTAGGGAAACGGCATCCAAGAACACTGAACGGACTTTGGAATGCGGTCCAAGAGAAAAGGGGTAAAATTTACATGACAGTACTAAAGAAAAGTTTACTTTCATGGAAAATTCGAGCTAGAGCTATTGTCAAGAACCATGGCTATCACATAGAAGCAAATCGTCACAAAAAATACGGCATTTATACATAACACTTAACTATCAAAATCGTTTCCATAAAGCGCGAACGACCTTCTGTATTCTACAAGTCAACTTTAAAACCATAGGGGTGTATGTCTTGTATGGAGAAGAGATGTTACTTTTTTTATAAACCTACATTTAAAAAAACAAGCCTCAAATGTGAAACTTAAAATACAATGATTACGTGTTATTCATAACAATCCAATTAAATGTTATGATGCTATATTTGTCATCTATTTGTACTATTCGTTTACGGGAATGTATGCAAGATCGTTGTAGTTATGTCTTACTGTGAATGGAGAGACATCTAACTCGACGTCATAAGTTAATCAATATACTCTCTCCCCCAAAATAAGTAAGCTTTATTGAATAGCGTGTTGGATTTCCTTTTTCCCTAATTACGTATCTATCTTGGATGGGATTCCCTAATTTTTCAGAGGGCATCTAAATCTTGTGCTGCTTAGACATTCAAGTAGTCTTTTAAGTAGGTCCGTGTTTCATATAGAGCTTGGCTGACACAGATGATTCGTTTAACATATCCTCACGGCCCTGTGATTTTATTTAAAGTCATCTTCTTGCTCTTAGAACTCTTTTTGAAGAATTCTTGTACTATGAACCATGGCATTGTCTCCCTGGGAAGAAATGTCTTCATCACTCGGGTCACCCCTGCACTGAGTATTTGAATGAACGAGGAATAAAAAAATCATATATATATTATGAAATATTATTTTTTAATAGATATAGTTACAGGTATGTGAATGCATAATAAAGTTAAAGTATATTTAATGATAAATCTGTTGTTGTTTATTTTCAGATAGTTTCTTAATATTAGGTTCATATTCCGTATTCATTAGTTTAAGCATTTCGCAGTCAATTCATTTCCAAGTTTTTTTCTATTGGTAGATTTTACAAAATTCATTGAAGAAAACAATTTTTCACACGAATATGTGGACCCAAACATAGTTAAAAAAGAGCATTAGCAAGTTTCTTCATTGATATAAAATTATTTGGTAAAGAATCCCATAAGTTTAATATATTTTCAATTTTTAGTGTGAGATCGTTATTATCTGCACTACTTTCAGACATTTTTCCTTCTACTTCGGAAATCAAGTTTTCAAATTTATTTTTCTACGCTATGCTGCTTTGAAATTCAACTAATTCCATTTCTAAATCATGGATACCTAGCCACATAAATTCGATAAACTCCATTGTTTCGAATTCCGTTTTGTATGGATATAAAATAAAGTGAAATGTATTTTACAAACTTTTAAATTGATTAAAGCTCTCCTGAAAAGCTTGTTTTATTTCCTTTATAATCGTTAAATATTTTTTAATTGCATTTTCTTGAACGTCAAGCGTATTTTCAAAAATTGTGTTTTGAAAATGTTTTTGTAATTGAGGAAAATATTTCATAACATCATTAAAACAATTTGTCCATTTCCTTGAAGTTTTTTATTCAGTTCATTAAAATGCTGAGTGATGTCGCATAAAAACATTAAATCATTTAACCAATCTATATTTGAAAATTCGTCAAAACTATTGTTTTCTTTCATTCAAAAAGAGCTGAATTTCTTTTAATAAGATGACAAACCGATTGAGAACTTGATCGCAACTGAGCTATCAAACATTGTTGTATGTCAAAATCCCTGAATACTGGCACTCAATTTCCTATAATAACTGTGCAAATTGTCGTTTATTAAATCCTCTTGCGTTTATAAAGTTGATGACTTTTGTTATAACTGGCATTACATTGGAAAATGTTTTTAAACCTTGCTTCGCACATAGAACTTGCTGTTGTATTATACAATGAAATTCATTCAGAGAATGTGTAATATTTTGCTTAAGATACTGGATAAAACCAATGCTTTCCCCCACCATATTGGGTGCACCATCTGTTGTTACAGAAACAATTTTCTGTAGGTCAATATCCATTTCTTTAAATGCAATATCAAATTCTTTAAAAATATCAAGACCGGTACACTTCCCTTTCAACTTTATTAGTTTCATTAGCTCTTCTTTCATTATATTGCCGGATTTATATCGAGCAAATACTGCTAATTGTTGTTGCTGATGCCCCTTGACCGACAGTAGACATCAGATCAAGTCCCGAAGGCTATAGGCGATGAAGGTGCGGCTCCTGTTTTGAATTAGCACCACAAGGGTCGGAGTCCAACTTGGCTAAATGACCGGTCCCGTAATTTTGAACCGAGTCAAGTGACGAGACCGGAACACTTGACCCCGCACCTCCAGAGGTAAATTTGAGAACTTGGATGACATTGTCGCCACGCCCTATTTTACGTGCCCCGCCCACCATTAGTGAACACGGCGGTAGATTTGCAGCGACGAGCATCGAACCAGGGACGTTCAGATCACTGGCCCGCTGCTCTTGCCGACTGGGCTACCGAGCCCACACTGCTAATTGTGCATAATCATTTACACCATTACGCTCATCTAAAGCAATTGAATTCATTTATTTCTGCATTATTTACGTTGTTACGTATTTCCGAACAAATATTTCTTTCTAATTATATTACCCGATCTTTAATTGCATTGCGACTTATTGGTAACTCATTTATACGATTTATAATCAAGTATTTTTCTTTAAAATCTGCAAACAAAGTAGCACTACATTCTGAAAACGCTTGTTTTACAAACTCTCCTTCTGAAAGAGGTTTCCCGTGGCGAGTAATGCAATGGGCAACTTGAAAACTAGCAGCTGTATGTTAGTTTTCGTAATCAAAAAAAAAATTTTTAAACACTGGTTTGTGAATGATTCTCTTTTTTTTTGTTTTGTAAAAAATGTTCTTCTTTTTTCATCTGTTGAAAGGCTGAAATTAGAATGCAACTTTTCAAAATGTCTTTTTAGATTGTGTGTACGTGAAGTAACTTTTTCTTTACAAATTACACACATAGTCGTTTTATTCTTTTCAATCACACCATATTTATCAAACCATTCTGTTTGATATGGTCTGGAACTTGTATTGTTTGTTTTTATTTTTTTAACAGCTGACATAGTACAGGGCTACAACTAAAAATAATTATATTAGAATACAATAATTTGAGAAGAAATTTCTTATTAACGCACTTCATATACATACATATGTAGATAAGAAACTTTATAATAATTAAAAAAAATGTTGAATTATTAAACACTTCTAGACGCGTACGACAAGGCTGCCATTTTGTTCAGCACTGGTACATCCCCGAGCTGGTACATCTCCCCTTTCTACAATGTAAAGAATATGTATGCGCATAAAGTTTATGACTAAGTGTCATGAGTCATACACGCTTCACGCCAAAAGGACGAAACAGAACATTTTACGACCATGAACGTCATACACAAGTGCAGTGATACGACTAGAAAATCAGCCAGCTATTGTCCACCCAGAAATATTTTTTTATAAATTCGACATTAGATATGTATACTTTATTTTTTTAATATTTTTGATTGTCTGTTCTCTCTTTTATGATATAAAAAATAAGTGTATAAAAACCAATGCGTGGGTAATTTAAAAAGCCTGCGTGGGTCAGTGTCTGACCCGTGGGTGATAGGTTCGCCATCATTGACCTATACGGTGCTCCCAAAATAAAATGCCCAGCAAAAACTGCTGTGAATAAAGGCGAATGTCTATCCGACAAGTGCCTCTGCATTGGAGAGCCAGAAAAACTGCCAGACAGCCAAAAACTCCAAGACAGCCAGAAATACTGCCAATATTTTATTTTATTTATTGATTTTTATGATACAATTTATACCTTTTCTGAAATGCAAAGTTATCTAAATAAATGCAATAATTTTAAAAAGTGTGGCCCTCCGCTAACCCCCGCTTACACAAAGTGGCCCCCGGGTCAAACAGTTGCCCTCCCCTAGTAGAACTGATTTTGAACCATATTTAGGCCTACGAGGCAAGGCCTTTGCGTTTCTTTCTATTGAATCTTTTTAAACTGATGCTTTTCAGACGCTAGTCAATATTCAATTTGTAATTTATTATAAAGCTTGTATTTACTGCTCTCTGTCATTCTTCTTGTAGAATGAAAGTACGTAGAAAGTTCTACTACCAAATATTTTCGAGGTAAATTCACCAATAATTGAACCATTATTGTTAATCAACTTTGCATTTTTATTTTACATAATTTTAAGCCAAATGCTTTAACAAATAACGTGGTAGGCTCAGGTTTACCTTTGATATTATGTTTATTGTTGATTTTATACCCTATTGATTTAATTACTTATTGAGGAAATCAAACTAATAGTTTACCTAAGTAACCAGAGGAACGTCACTGCGATTTACTATGTATTTCTCAGTTTCAAAGCCCTTTAAACAAGTTTATAAACCAATCTAAGTTCTCAAGGTGAAATTTTTCGAATACATAAATGAAAATTTCCCATGCATGCTCATCTTGAAAGGGGGAAATTCCATAATTAATCACATATGGGGTTATTAAAGCTCCTTAATTCAGCTTCTGGGGTCCCTGTACTTTTTTTATTTATTAGCTCAATAACATGCAGATGACTTTTTATTTCAGCCTAAAACTGAGAAAAAAATGACTTCAAATTAATATAGACCAATTTGACTTTATTAAGTTAGAAACAACTCCAATCATCAGTCTGAATTCTCCGTGTACCGGCTTGGCTTGCAATTAAGGTTGAAATCTCTGGTGTAACAAAAGACAAAGAAATTACCATAATATCTTTTTTCGAAAAATTTTTCCGCATGTGATATGATATTATAATTGTATAGATATGTATTTATTCTGTAAGTTATTGAAGACATTTTCAATTTAAGATTTCTCTTTTTCGTGTTCGGACTGTAGAACAGGAAACTGTTTCGAAGAAATGGGCGAAATTTGGAACTTTCGTTTTTGACTGATAGCGGCATGCGTCGGACGACCTAAGAATTCAATGGCAGCAAATGCTAAAAGCCATTTACTGTGTTTTATTTGTGTATTAGTTTAGTCAGTTGATATGTTGCTCAGTTTTCTCCAAACCGATTGACAGTTAAGGAAAGAAATTGAATAGAAAATAAGCCATACTATCGGCGTCTACAGTATGTTCTGAAAGACAGTGAATAAAGAGACAAAATGAGAACAAACTTTTGAAATCCTCAAAAAATAAAACATTGTTAATTCCCTTCGTGGTATTGTTATTTATCACGTATTTGGGTCCTTAGCTTAAAATAGTGCTGCTCTCATTTTTTAGGCACGTAAGATTGTGAAATACATGATTATCATAACAATAAATTTTTTAATTTAGCACATTGTAATATTCAATAACTTCTAATCCTTGAATAAAGTTGTTCTCATTACTAACTATGTTGGTCTTACTCTGTTGTCTGACAAAGACCTAGATTTATTTTTAAATTTTGGACTGGATCTGTATTTATATAAGTTGATGTAACAAATCTAATTGTTTGTGCTATTTTCCTCTATGAAGAAACCACAGAGAAAATTCGTTTCGCGTGTCTGTACTCTATAATGAGGGGGGATATTTTTTATCGGCCTTTAACTCGAAATTTGAACTACTTGTCGTTCGATTTATGGTTTGCCTTATGAATTCCTACTTACCTTATCAAAGGTCGTTGACCACAGACCTCAAATTATGTACATTGTATAGAAATACACTTAATTTTTTTGCTAAAAAATTACTAAAGGCCTTTTTTTTCGAAGTTAAATTTTGTAATAAAAGAAAGATATGTTAAATACACACGCACACATAAAAAGAAATTTTGGTTAGATTTTCGGTTGGAGGAATAAATTGCTGATTTAAACCGGTAACAGGCTATTTCAGTTTCCATGACTCTCGAAAGCCAATATCAGATTTGAAAATATCCTGTGCCCAATACATGTCCTTTCTCAATCAGGAACACCTCCATTTCCCTAATAAAAGTTACTGCTTGATATTTAGGGGGTAGTTCAGTCGTTTGTGATGCATAGGATTTGAGAAAATTAGAATTTCTCCCGTCGCCGGAGGAGTTCAGATGGTAGAAAATCATCTATAATATATCCGTAGTTAGGATCCTGCTTGCCGGTTAACAGACTCAGAATTCAATCCTGATTCTGAAAGATGGCCATTACTTTAACGTCATACCCTCAGCCAGAATTATAATTGATCCCGATGTGTCACAATAGATAAAAAAATATCTGAAGATTCTTATAAAAATGAGAACGAAGGTAGTCAGTTAGTAAAATACCTGCCTCGGGGGTCGGAGATCCTAATTCAGTACGAGGCATTCAGAGGTTTTTTTAACAGTTTCCTGTCATGGTAGTCTTAATTTCTAAACTTTTTAATTGTATTAAGTTGAGACTAGTTCCAAAAAGGATAAGAGAAGTTGTATTACATTTCTCTCATGTAAAGGTTGTTTAATGAAACCTTTACATGACAGGACTAACACTTAGGATGAAATAAAAAATAAACACAAAAGCATCAAAAAAGCTAAACATCGGGAGTTTGCGGAACAACACATCTGCTTAGAGTTCTTTCACAGTCCATAATGATGTTTGCGCCGGAGTAGTGAGGAGTGGAAGTTGAAGTAGTAGTTCAGTGGTGTTGCCAACTACACGACCGTCCTGAATTCCCAGGCGTCCGCGGCTGGGTTAGAGTAAACAATAAGGCTGAAAAGATAAAGAAAAAAAATTTTAAATCGAGCAATGTTCATCACATTGGTATGGGTGTTCAGTTTCTGCACCACTGTTTCATTTTATCTGCTGCAGTTGACGTTATGGTTGGACCTTCGTGATGTCCTAACTTTCGAACTTCGTAACGATCATTGGGGTTGATGTTCGTGATCTCGTATGATCCGAAGAACTTTGGTCGGAGCTTTAATCCAGTTCCAAATTGAGTTCGTTGTATTGCCATTGTGTCACCGATCTTGTATTTACAAGCTGGTTTACGCCGTTTCTTATATTGTCGTATGTTTTCTTTCTTTTTTCCCGATTTTCGCGAGGACAAAATGGAAGGAATACAATTCGAAATAATTTCTTGAACTAATTTCTTAATTTGAGGGATGAAAAATTCACGAGAAACAATTAATTCTGTTTTTTGTGGAGCAAAATGACCTTGTGAACGGGTGTTTAGCACTATTTCTTTCTCCATCATTTGTGGGACTACTAAAAGTTCGGCATCCTGATGAAGTTTATAAAGAATTCCGTTTTTAACAAAAAATTCATCGGAAGGTGTAGATTCAAGCATGGATTTAATTTGAGATATAAATTCATCCTGATCTTGGGCATTTTTCACCTTTTGAGTGATATCATTTGAGGTAATTACAAGAATAAGGTTACGACTTAAAGCATCAACATGTTTCATCTGTCTACCGGGTCGATGACAAACTTCATAATCAAAGTCTTCTAACATCAATGCCCATCAAGCAATTTTAGCTGGTAGGTCATTTTTTGCATCGTTTTTTGGAAAGCATTACAATCGGTGATAATTTTAAATTTTGTTCCTAACAAGTAGTTTCGATATTTCTTTAGCGCTTCAATGACGTCAAGAACTTCTAGTTCATAACTATGATATTTTTCTTGTTGAACTGTAGTTTTACGGCTAAAATAATGAATAGGGTGAAACTGTCCATCATCTGATTGTTGCAAGAGTACAGCGCCAAAACCTAAAGAGCTGGCGTCAGTGTGGAGTTCTAATCGGTATCCCTGTTGAAAAACATGAAGAACTGGGTTTTGTGAAAGAATGTTTTTCAGTTGTTGAAAAGCTGCTATTTGTTCAAGGGGTTTGGGAGCTTCAATAACTTGAAATTTTGGTTCAACCTTTTCACTTTTGACGGATTCATTCTCAAGGGCATCATCGGCATCAAATATTTTTGGTTCAAGAGTTGCCTTGATAGCTCCAATATCAAAAGCATTATCATCATCGTTATCATGAAGCAAATCTAAATCATTGGCATCAGTATCATCTAAATCTTTTCCATCATCATTATCGTGAAACAAATCTAAATCATTGGCATCCTCATCATCTAAATCTTTTCCATCATCATCATCATCATCATCAGATTCAAAATCAATTGAAATATTCATTTTCTCTACCCTAGAAATCTTATCTTGAGTAGATGTTAGAGGTTTTTCAGACATGCCTAATTGGTCCTGATCTTGAGTTTCTTTTCTACAATTTTCTGTTCTGCAAAAGGGAGTCGTCGAGAACATTGAGCTACGGGGATTTCATCTTGTAATAAAATAGTCATCTTAATTTCAGTGTCTTGAAGTTTATGGGGTTTGTAGGAAGTAACGATATTTTGAACTTCCTTACGAATTTCAGAATTCAGAATGTGTGAAAGATCAAATGGAAAAACTTGGTCATCAGGAGCATTTGCAATATTAACAAAGATGTTGTTATCCGGAGTATTACATAAATGAATACCGTCTTTTTTAAATGTAAATTGGGTTTGCTGTAAAAAGTCGATTCCGATAATCACATCAAAAGGAATCAAGTCATCTTTTAGAACATGTATTTTAGCAGATAAAGTGATGTTTCGAATTTCAATGGAATCCTGAAAGAAACCGATGTTGTGAACTTGGTTTCGGCCAATTCCTGAAAAGGGAATGTTGGTGGGCTGCAATGGTGGTGAACCAATTCTTCGATAGGTTTTCTCATTGATAAGGGTTGCCTGTGACCCAGTGTCACAGAGTGCTGTCAATTGAATTCCTGCAAGTTGAATGTCAACATGCACAGGATTTTCCGATGAAGTTTCAGGAGAAAGCGCGTTTACAGTTTTATCAGTAATAGGTTTTTAAGAATCAGGTTTTGGTTTAGAATTTCGATAACTTTTGGGGCAATTAGTATGAACATGACCAAAACTTCTACATCCGTAGCATTGCTTACCATGTGACTTATTCAAACATTGGTTGCTTTTGTGACCTCTCAAACCACAGGAATAACATACTGGTTGTGTATTAGGGCTACGTGTATTATCGACTTTCACATTGAAGTTGGAAGCATCAAATTTTTTCTGATTATTTTGTCTGAAATGTTGTGAACTGTTAAAGATTTTTTCATAAATTTTCAAGTTTTCTTTAAATTCAGGGATGGATTTACAACCGTAAAGAATAATTTTATTGTTTGTTGAATCAGGAATTCCGTTTATGACATACTCAAACAGAGATGAATCATTGAGAGAACCTTTGTGTGCCAAATCTCTCATAGCTAAGAAATATTCTTGTAGGGTTTCAAACGGTTTCATACGTCGAGATTCCATTAATTTATGTAACTGAATACTGTTAATTTTGTCCGAAAATTCGTCTAACAAATGGTACTTCAATTATTCTCAATTTGTAATTCCACGAATAGACCTAATTAAAGTTTTAGCGGGAGCAGTCAAACATTTTCTAACAAAAGTTATTTGGTGAATTGGATTGTTTATCTGATATAAACAAAAAATTTCTTCAACGTCAGTTATAAAATTTTCACCACTGTAATTATCACGAGAAGAAAAAGGTTTAATTAAATCAACAACGTCTTTTAAACTAAACAACTGGAAAGAGAGACTCGCAGGTTCAACTGAAGGCAATAAACTTTGATCTGATTCACCAAAGAAAATGTGCGTATTTTGCTTATTCGAAGATTCTTCTGCGTAAGTGGTGGGAGGGGAGGGAGTTCTATTTTCCGCTACAACGTTGTTAGTTTGGGTTGAACTTGTAACCGGAAGTAGATCATCATTTACTTCGCATTCCGAAAGATCTGAAAATTCCACTTTTAATAACGATAAATCACTAAGACTCATAAGAATGGTATTCGCACATTTATCTGGGTCAGTTGAAAATTCTAAATGAAGTAGATTACAAACAGAAATCAAGTCCTTAAGTGAAAACTCTTTAAGTATTTTCTGTTTCGTTTCTTGCAACGCGAATGGCTGTTTGAAACCTGTGAATTTACGTAATCTGGCGCGATTTTGTCTGTCGCCGTCTGTACCAAAAATTAAATGATGTAAAACCTTTATTTGATTCGTACTACCAAATTTTAACGATTTTGCAATATTGGGGTAATCGTTGAGAGTAGCCATAATTATATAGAGATTCAAACAATTTACAGAAATATACAAATATTCAAAACCAAAATCAATAATTGATTCTCTCTCTAAAATTGTGTTTAAGATCAAGAACAAATAATAAAATTCCACATCAAAATACCATTAGAATTTCGGTTTCAAAAATTTTTCTTCACATAAAAATATACAGTTCTCAATAAAAGAATATATTTTGTTCTCAACCATAAGCATCAAAATAATAATATAATATTCTTCAATACTCTATTCAATTCAAAATTATATATTTTGTTCTCAACCATATGCATCAAAATAATAATATAATATTCTTCAAAACTCTATTCAATTCGCAGTCATTCAAAAATATATAGGAAATAAATGTTCTGTTGTGGTTGTTCAAGGAAATGAGATTCTTCAAATTAAATATCGAAATATTCATAAAATCATCAAATAAATTCATCGAAATAGAATTATCTTCAAGAAAACAGAAGTGATAAATTCAACGCCAAAGCTCATCAAAAGTGAATTTAGCATCAATTAAATTCCTGCATCAAAAGAACGTTGAAATATCTTCCAGTTTTCTTATATCATCAATAAGTTCAGAATTCCATTAATCATCAAAATTTTCTTGAACAAGCGTGAACGTATGCATCAAGTAATTTTTATATGATCAAAGTGTACTTACACTTCTAGTTTTGGTTCTGTAACATCCCATCAGAATATTATCAGAGTTCGTGGCACGTCACTTTCGCTTTCGGTTGCGATATCCAAAACCGAAATGACAGACAACAGTAATCCAGTAATCATCAAAAGAAAATAAAGTTTTAAAGTTCAGCATGCTAGGAGTGGTTTTAAAGTCCGAGACCGGCAAGAGCCCTCATGTGGGATGGGGTGCTAACTCCATCCATTAGAAGGGAATAATTAAACATTAAATCATTTTAAATATTTAATGAAACCTTTACATGACAGGACCAACACTTAGGATGAAATAAAAAATAAACACAAAAGCATCAAAAAAGCTAAACATCGGCAGCTTGCGGAACAACACATCCGCTTAGAGTTCTTTCACAGTCCATAATGATGTTTGCGCGCGAAGTCCTTCGCGCCGGAGTAGTGAGGAGTGGAAGTTGAAGTAGTAGTTCAGTGGTGTTGCCAACTACATATATATATATATATATATATATATATATATATATATATATATATATATATATATATATATATATATATATATATATATATATATATATATATATATATATATATATATATATATATATATATAATATATAATATATATATATATACACACATATATATATATATGTGTGTGTGTGTGTGTGTAAGTAAGAATAATCTAGTAATTATTATTTTTAATGACTCGTCCCTCACTTTGAGTACGACCCCCGACGAATCAGAGCCAGGAGTTTATAGGGAAACCGGTTTTTCGCCGAATGACTTGCTGGACAGGTTTTGCTGTTCTGGGTTGGCAACAGTACTAGGGAGATGATCGTTTTCAAATTTGCTCGGTACTACTTGGTGTGTGGTGGTGACACATTCTGTTCGCTAAGCTAGAATTTTTGTCTGGTAGTTTATAGAGTTTACAAACTAATTAAAATAAAAACAAGTTGATTTCTGTCTTGAACCCAAATCACGACATATTTAAATTTAAATTTAAATATATATATATATATATATATATATATATATATATATATATACACACACACAGTGATACCTCGACTTACGAGGTTTTCGAGTTACGAGCTAAAAATCTGGTTACGAGCAAACTTCAGATATCCCACCGCCAGTTTGGGCAGCGAATGGCATGTTACGTGCTCATCAAATGCGAACACAAGAAGCATATGATATTTGCAACCTTTATGAACTATTGTTATACAATTGTATACGTATAATTCTGAGACTACTATCCAGTCTTAAACCGAGAAATTAACACTGAACAATTACCACCCGGGGCAGCTTGCTCTGCCCAAACTTGAGTCGCTCTCTGAAACCGAACAGCGCCCAACCTCTATCGCAGAGAGATAGCTTCAATTCCCTCCCCCACACTGGAACTCCCCATGGGGTCTAAGGGATGGGATGACCTTGGTCCTAGGACCGCAAGCTTTCCCCCTTCTACGGATTCTGAGAAAACGGTCTACTGATTCTCAGAAAGAAGAATCTGGACATTAAAGCCACAGTGGACGATACAATCACCCAGCTTCTTTGTCTCACTCATTCATTTAAGAGAGTAGCTCGTAATAAAAGCGAAAGTGAGGAAAGCGGGGCGAAAAGGTCAAAAATCAACTAATAAGATTTAATTTTTCAGTTCAGCCTTTCTCCTCCTCTTCCATCAGCACTTTCACGTCTGATCTCCAAGGTAAATGTTGTACATTACATTTAATAAAACAAATTTATTGCGGTACATTCTATTATATTACGTTAATTACGATAATGTCCAATCGTCTGTCGTATTAGCAAGAAAATTTTTTTTTGTTTATTTCGTTGTTATGCACGTGACGCAAAATTAAAAGAAAAGAAACCACGTGATCAGCATTTAATAAATTAAATTCTAAAAATGAACCTTTAAAAATTCACGAAAGATCAGAAAATGGAGCTAAAGATTCGAAAAAGATTTCATTTTAAAGGAATTTTTAGGGTCTTTTTCGTGATAGGAATTTTATAACCCTCTAATTATTATTTTAAATGTAAACTTTAAAAAATATTACAATAACAGCTTAAAAATTTAATTTTAAAAAATCTAAGAATTTTTCAAAAATCTCTCTTAGTGCACCCCTACATTATGAGAAGAATCGCCATGCAAAATGTCAGCCCTTTATGTCCAGCGGTTTGGTCTGTGCGTTGCCTGTCAGTCAGTCAGTTACGAAACTGTTATATATATATATATATATTAATTAGAGTGGAGCGAAAAAGACGTAGTTTTAAATTTTTTTTATTCCTGTATTATTATTTGTTGATACAATTTATTGAACATCATCTATGCCAAAAATCAGTTGTCTACGACTTCATCTTCAGGTGGCGCACGACATGAGAGAGTAAGAAAAAAACTCATTTTTTGTACTTCGTTCTATCCTCAATTGAGAGTCATATTTTAAAATTTTTGTCACAAATTTGTTATTGTATGTTTGTGTATTGTCCTATACTGCATTTTTAAGGATAATTTAACAACAGTTCTGACCACATTACTTGCATTAAGGTTTACTTTAAGCCAATTTTACTTAGTGTTAGACGGATGCTGAACTAATGGACTGGCGCCAACTTACCACACATCGGAGAAGATATTAGTTCTATCTACTCACCACAGTTTTCCCCAATCTTAGAACTCTCCTCTAACAGATCTTCTACTGAAACTGACCTAGATGAATTTTCCATTTCAAAACCCTGGCAGGTACCAAAAAAGGAGCAAGAAGAAACGATCCAAATGAGACAAGCTACAAAATCTAACAACAGCTTGTGATCGAACTGGGATTTCTGATCGCTCAGGAGTAATCATAGTAAACTCTGCAATGCAGGATTTAAATATTAATCAGTAGTGACAACACATCAAAAGTAATAGATCGACTTAAATTACGTCGCGAACTTCAAAACGTACGCCAAAACCTGCACCACAACCTATTTCCTCGCTTTTTTTTGAGGGCCGTAAAGGTAAAACTTTAGTCCTGGTTAAGACAGAAAATAGATCCCATTGGAATGCTGAAGAACATATATCTTTGATTTCTTAGCCAGATTCTAAGTACACAGGACATCTTTCACTTGATTCGAATAAACTTGATTCGGATAACTACGATTCCAAAAATTATAATTGAATTTCTAGAAAAAAGTTTCGAATTCCATACATCGTTGGGGGCAATTAGATGTGACGGTACTGCTGTAAATGCAGGACAGAAAAACGGTGTCATTGTACTAATGGAAAAATATCTTAATCGGCCGTTACAGTGGTTTGTGTGCCTACTGCATGCTAATGAATTACCACTCTGTCATCTTTTCACCAGCCTCGATGGTACCACGACAAGTACTAATAGTTTTTCAGGAAACATTGGAAAAAAGCTTGAAAAGTGCCTAGCATATAAAGTGGGGACCTTTGAAGCTGTAAGTTCAGAATTTCCGGATGTTAATGCTGAATTATTAAGCACCAATCAACGAAATGTGCTCATCTATTTTTTGTGGCACAATAATGCCTAACTTAGCTAACAGAGTACAGGAAATCTAGCACATTCCCAATGACTGACTTGTGCAAACAGGATTCTTCGTTTATATGTAGGAACAACGAAACCATCGGCCAGCCTGAAAGAACTTGTCAATTTTATTATGAAAGTGTACGCACCAACCTGGTTTGACATCAAGACTAAACCCTCTTGTAAACATGGGCCTATCCGCGTTTTTAATATGGTTAGAATATCTTTGTATATGCAAGACAAGCTGACAAGCATTGTATTAAAAACTATTCAACGAAATTCATTCTTTGCACACACAGAAAATTTGTTGCTAGCTATGTTACAAGACGAGGAGTTACATATAAGAGAAATAGCTCTTCGAAGAATATTAAAAGCAAGAGAACAGACTAACGGCAGAAAAGTACGCGAGTTCCAGCTTCCTGAACTTCAGATCGGAGCATCACATTATTACGATTTGATAAATTGGTGGAAAGAAAATGTTATCGAACCACCAATGACGATGAAATACAGTGATACGGAAATAAAGACTATGATTTCTTCAGGAGAAAATTTCCTGTATTTTGAGAAGTTTCCTTGTCACACACAGGCAGTTGAACGGTGTGTAAAGCAAGTGACGGATACTGCATTAACTGTTTGTGGTTCAGAGGCAAGAGACGATTATATAAGAACCAAGATAAAAGCTAGGCAATATTTGCCACTTTTTGAGACAAAATCTCAATATTTTCACGGAAAACAAAGTCCAAAAAACTTCTGAAAATGACACTTAATCATTATTTAGAAGGAGTCTATTGCTTAAATGCCTTTTAATATAATATATTAAATTTGCGTAACAAATGAAAACAAATAAAAAGATATAATTCAGTTTTATTACCACGTTTTTAATTTCGCTTTTTTATACTACTATGCAAATCTTCAATTCTAGTGCACCACCTGAAGATATTTTCAAAACAGGTTGAAATTTTGCACTTTTGCATCTTGGGCCATGGATCAATGATTGCTGATACAAGAAAGAAAATTTTTTTTTTTAATTTCGCTCCACCCTAATTAATATAAATATATATATATATATATATATATATATATATATATATATATATATATATATATATATATATATATTTATATATATATATATATATATATATATATATATATATTTATTTATTTATTTATATTCTAGTTTTATATTAAGAGAATATCTATACCAGACACCAATGTAAGCTAATACTGAATCTAGGATCAAAATTATTTAAAAATCTATAAAAGAGTCATTCGTATTGTTTGACCAGACTCCTAGAATGTTAGGTATATACTCTCTTCAACTGCTGTCAGTAACAAAAAATCTTTTGAGTTTTTCATAAGTCGCGATGCTCTGGTAAATATAAGAAATTTCAATTCTTAAATCTGAAGTTTGATAGAAAAAAAATTGTGATTTAAAGAGTTGATTTCCTTTTTTTTCTTTATAGAATTATATACAATAATGACAACAATGCATGAAATATCGAAGAGACTTTCCGATTTCTCTAATTCACGTCTTCTTCCTACTTTCACATACCTACTTGTTCGAATATTTATCAAAACTGCGCTCAAAATACTTAGCTTCTTTCGCACTGGCATATTTACAGTCCTTTTGTTATTATTATCTCATACACACATATCGGATAAAGAATTTAATACAGCCGCCTTTCGGGAGTAAAGATACCTGACATCCCGACTTCGAAACCAGTGTCCTAACCGCTTGACAATCCCGACGACGTAAGGGAATCTCCTGACAAATAACCATCCCATTCAAACTAAGCAAACCTAACGTCCCGAAGAACTCATAACATTTCTATTTCGTTGAAGACAGTGAAATCTTAAAGGGACGGTCGCGCTAGATATCTGAAGCATAATTTTCTTTCTTGAATTGGTGACCTTGATCTTCAGAACCTTGGGAGAACGGCACTGTAATGAAAGAGAATATAAAATGAAAGGCATGCAAAAGATTTCTTTGTGGGTCGCAGACACCTCACATTTCCCATATCTTTACACGTGGCAATTGTTTATCTTCTTCATAGACATTCGCCTGAATCACTTGAGCACGTTTTACTTATATCAGTCACAGACTTTAAGAGGGTTTTATCATCGACAATTGCATCTCGATTGGAGCTCTTGAAAATCTTCGAAAACAGGGGTAGAAAAGAACCAGTTTCATCTCGTTGTAGAATGGATATCAGCTTTGCTCAAGATTCAGGATGTCCGCCATTTTTCCTAAAACACTTGCGAGAAATACATGCTCAAGTACAATACAGGAAAAAAATATATATAATACTAATTAATAGAAATCTTGGAATACAAAGAATGGAAAGAACTTATATGTTTGATGAATTTTCCGTGTTTTTTTTCTCTTGGTAATAATCCCCACTCATTACAATACTCAGGTAGATGTAAAGTAGTCGAATGCCTGAAAACAATAAAAAATAGTCGCAAACCAATGCGATCCCGGATAACAAATGTTTTTAAATATTTTACTGAATGTTATTCAAAACCAGTTGTGACAAGTAAATTTCAGCATCTCGTTCCCTACTATAATTTTTTGTAAAGTTATTTGACAAGTTTACAACAAATGAAATTTCAAAATGTGGAAAACATGCCGTACCTTGTTTTAATCATGGTAGGGAAATAAGACAATATTATCCCTTGTGATTGAGTACGGATAAAAATACATAAATAATAGTAATCATATAAATATATGAAAATAATAATAATTATCATGACTTCTGTAAATATCCAATTAAATTACTTTAATTAGATATACGTGAATAACATTAAATTTCTTTGACTAAGGATTTTTCCCCCTTGGATTAACTGCTTTGTCTATTACTAAGCTTCTTTTCTTTTTGTTACTTTTGTTACAACTTTGTGACCTCCAAGAAATGATACTGTTTGAGATCCGATTTTCCTGTTCTATGATAACGTCTGGATTACGGTCTAACTACATGGGTTTTAAAGATTACACGAGTTCAAAAAGCATATTTATGGATTCAAATACCATTTGTCAGATACGTTGTAATATTCCCACGTCCAAGTAGAAGTTTTTTTCTTTTGTAAATCTAAAATTAACTTTTGACAACTCTCAGCACTAAATGTGACAGGATTGTAAAGCTATACACATTACTCTACATCAGCGTTTCTCAACCTTTTTTGGCCCTCGGACCGGTTAAATTTGTGAAAACAAATTCGCGGACCGGTGGGTTTTTTTAAACAAAAAAAACCTCTAATAGGTATTAAAGAACTACTACATAAGTTAATTGTAACATGTTTATTATCATTTACTTCCATTAATATTCAAATGTGAGGATAAGTAATTACTGTAATTATTGTATATATAAATAAATAAACCTTTGAGGAAAATCACAGAAAATTATAAAAAATAATCATGAAATCATTGCATATAGAAACAAAACAAAAAACTCAGTCCTCTGATTACTACAAAATTAAATATCTATATTTTTTGTTTATTTGGCTTTGGTTTGGTTTGGTTTGGAGCGCTACGGTCATTTTTCGCTACACGAGGGCTAATTAGACCGGGACCTACAGCTTAAAGCCGATTCCGAACGGCTACAAACATCCATGCCAAGAGTGGGACTCGAACCCACAGACTCCGGTACCGAATGCCAGCATTGTTTATTTGGCATATAACGTTAATGAGAAGATTGCTGATGCTCTTCTTCAATCAGTTTTTTAATTGTGGGTACTGAGTTTGTCAAGCTAAGTCGGAGCGGTGAAACAACCGAATGTCGATTTCTAAAATTATTTTTTATTACCGTCATATTATTATTGCAACCCTTTCTCTGCTGTGAGCAAGCACTCCGTCCAGTTAAAAAAAAAAAAAAAAAATGCGAGACGTAACAAGTGACGAATGTGAACACATTCTGGTGTTGCCAACCTTCAAAGACAAAATTGTGGATTCTATACCATAAAATGATGGCATTAACGTAAATAATATCGTAAAAAATTTTATTATTATTATTTTTTGAATAAGAATTTTTTTTCGCGCGCGGACTGGTAAAAATCTCCGAGGACCGGTCAAATTTTCCCACTGACCGGTGCCGGTCCGCCGGACCAGCGGTTTAGAATCATTGCTCTACATTACAAATGCTAAACCATGTATACGCTTGAAATTACACAGACAAAAGGTCATATGGATGTCAGGATAGCTGAATTTTTTAATAATCCCATGTTTACGGTTATCTAAAATATGAAATCATTATTCGAATGAAGAACGTAGAAAAATAATCCTTTAACTCCTCTCAGATTGAAACCAGGAATTGTCTTTACATCACAATATTAAATTAGCATCCAGATACTCAGCGTTCAGACGTCTACATCTGATGACAGATCAAATGGTAAAAACAGATTTTCTATCTTCTCTCTTACGAAGTGATGCATAAGTTAAGAATCCTGCAAAGTGAAAGTAATTTCATCGAAGTTTTACCTTTTTCATTCTTGGGGATACATCGACCCTCCTTTTCAACTGAAACCTATTATTCATTTCACCTACCTGTTCGAAAGAGAAACTTGGTTAGCAGCATTTCTTTAGTCTATGAAACTTCCCCACATTGCAGCTATAAGGATACTCCGAGTTTCCCCCTTAGGGATATTAGTGAAATGTGCAGCTCATAACGCATTATCATCTATTTAGTTTGTTTTACTTTTCTTTTCACCATTTTCGCATCTATTCGTATTTGCATTTTTATAGTACTTCCCAATTAATTTTTTTTCCTTAAGTGACAACTTTTTCCTTGACACCTGAAACTTATTCTTAGCAGAGCTCAGTCCGACCTCGATAATTAGTGTTGGGAAATGGGAAAATTCTGGACTTTAGCCTACGTGAGATTTTGTTCACTTAGCATTATTAATAAAATGCAGGAGGTCTTGCTATATTTGGAATATTTTTTTCCCACTGATACTATATTCGAGACATTTTCCTCGACACCTGATACTTATTTTTGTAAAAGCTCAGTTCGGCTTCGGTAATTATTGGTGGAAAATACAATAATCCAGAAAAATTCTGGGCGTTTTCAATATTTAGCTTACGTAAGATTTCGCATTATTAATAAAGTGCAAGAGCCATCGGCGATGGGTCAATTTCAAGTAAACACGGTACGTATTCGTAACGTGACCTTACATATCTTTCTTTTCACTGGCAAAGACGCACTGGACCTTAATGGCCATTATCACTTAAACCCGGAATCTTCTCCCTGCATATCTAATCTGATCTTTCAATGCTTTTATAAAGCCAACCAACACTTCTTGCTCACTTTTATCTTAAGAGCACCTTTATTCATTTGTCCTCTATTTTTTTCCCCTTCCTTTCGAATGATATTGCAATGTTCGCGATACAATGGCATTCCGCTTGACGGTTAAGAGGGAATACATAACGGTTTATCAAAAGCGAAAAAAAACGTGAACAAAGGTATGCTGGAAATTCCGGGATGGAAAAAATGCGGTCATTTTACGAAAAATCTCATCCGTTTTCAAGCAGTCTCGGTAAGTATCGGATAATATCTTATTATTTTAGTATACATTCAGATTTATGTACAAACTTTCTTTTATATTATGACAGTAACCATATGTTTCTGTGTTCCCGTCTACTCATATACGGTTCTGTATACGCACGAATATTTTCATGGAGTGTTCATACACGTACGAAACCTTTAGAATATACGTTAGTATAGAGATATATGGTCTTTCTCCTCTTACTATTCTGTTTTTATGGAGTGATTATAAAATTATAAACAAATGCATTATTATGCGCAGGTCACTGCACCTGTAATCAGTGCCGGATTAAGAGATTGTAGGCCGATGGCCTAGGGCAGTGCTCCTCAACCTTTTAATCGCTGCGGACCGGTCAATGTTTGATAATTTTGCCACGGCCCTCTGAGGGGGGGGGGGGGGGGGCTATGACTGCAATTTTAATTCCTAATTTGAAATGTTTAATAAACAATAAACTAATTTAAAATAGTTACAAGATTTCTTCTGGTACAAAGGTATAAATTAGCACAAACCCGACAAAGTCGCACTAACCCGAGAGAAATACACCACAGTAAATAAAATGGAAATAATTTAATGTTCCTTGGGCGGCCCGGTACCATTTGATCCACGGACCGATACCGGTCCGCGGCCCGGGGGTTGGGGACCACTGGCCTAGGGCACTGTGATGCTCCAATAATTGCTTTTGCCTTTATACGTCACTGTTTTTACTCCTTGAATATACTACTGCTTTTATCTCCTTTACACTTCTACTTCTAATCACCATTGGTTTTTCCTTGTATTTTGTTGGGATTTTCCCTGCGTTTGGTGCATCTTGTCCTTTTTGGACTTTGCGCCATAAAAAAAAAAAACCAACCATCCAACCAGCCCCAGTAATATCGGACTTGGCATAAGTCGGTTGACAAATGTCCACTTTAATATACCGACTACATCTTTATATTTTCTCATTTCTATAGATATGTAGTTATGTGCAATGTGACTCTGTCATCTATTGTTGTTGTTATTTGTTATTTGTTGACTTCGTCCATTGCTCCAGTCGCATTAGTTGTCAACAAGTACATGCATATCGGCAGAGCTATTTCAACATTAGGGAATGAAAAAGTAAATCAGTTGTTTGCTACGTCGGTGTCGGTATAAAAAGCGTTTAGAGATTCATGTTTCTGCCTGAATTTTATTTCAGATTTTTCCTTTATCTTTCCAACGCTCACCAGATGGCTGAAGCCCCTGGGCTGCAGCCCCTAAAGCCCATACCTTAATCCGGCTCTGCCTTTAATACAGCAAGGCGGTTGTTTGTTGACATTCTGTTATGTAAAAGCACTAAATTAATTAATTGAATTATCTTAAATGATCTTCCTGAAATGAACTGGGGTTGAAAAATTCAGTATTATTATAAAGAATATTATCATAGACAGGGTCGGCCTTAAGCCGATTTCCCCCTGTTGGATCTAACCGGGCTCACGCACGGAGAAAAATTAAATGGAAAGAGGGGGGGGGGGGGATGATTGAAGAAGCTTTCCTAGATTAAAACTGATTAAAACATACCTTGGGTCAACAATATCGCAGGAGAGACTTAATTGTCTTGCAATAAAATCTCTGTAGACTTAATTGTCTACAGAGCGTGAAAAAATGGAGAAATTGAAATTTGATCAAATTGTAAATGATTTCACTGCTAAAAAATATGGAAAAATTTATTAGTAAATATTTTAGTTTTTTAAATAAAATCTTTGTAGTCTATGTACATTTAATTTTTTGTTTTCTTATAAATGTAGATTAAAAAAAATGAAATATGACCGCCTTCCTACTTTTGCCTTTTATGCTTCGCATCAATATTTTATCATTTAATGTATATTAGTATGTTGATGAGCCCCGCCAAATGTTCTACAATTGGGCCCCGCAAGGAATAGGGCCGGTCCTCATCATAGGTAAAATAAATAAATAAATAAATAAATTAAATAAATAAATAAATAAATAAATAAAAAATTGTGTGTTTATAAGCAAACATGAAATATATTGGACGCTGCTAAACTTTTGTCAGAATGAATTAAATAGAAGATATTAAATCTCCTCTGAATTTATTCTTATGTTTTTCATTAATGATATTCAATGCTGGTGTTATTTTTCTCGTTTTGTGACGTTAATAGCCACGTGATATCCTTACACAATCTGATGTTCTTTTCTTCTAGACGTCTCTATCTCGTCTTCGTTGTCGGTGAAAAGAGTGCTAAAAAACACACAAAAAAAGGTTACGTAAGTTAGAGAATAGACGTAACATTATCTCTTGATTAAAGGAAAAAAAATTTATAAAAAAAAAGAATTCTAAACACAGATAATTTCTACATTTTGTCTCTTTACACTCGAATGCTCATAATGACAAAAAAAAGGGAATTATATATATATATATATATATATATATATATATATATATATATATATACATACACACACTACTTGATCAGTTGATTGATTGATTTTATGGAGCGCTTTGAACATATATTACATGGAGTAAAGTCAAAATTCAAGCTCTAGTACCAGAATTTCTGAAGGCAATGGGATTCAAAATTATTATTTTGAAATTATTATTTTTTTCAACTCATCATAGATCTATAAGTTTTATTTCCGTCCATTTGGGACTCGTTAATTTTTTAGTGTTATGACTCTATCTGAACAATGTCAGTCCAGTTTTTTTCCTTTATTTAAATATTCAAATAACTTAAAAGTAATACAGTGTATAGATTAAAAATATTAATCATATTATAAAACTGAACGTTTAGAGTACTATAAATTGTAAGATGTTTCTAGGTATTTATTGCTTCTCCAGTTCCTCTGGCTACAAACAAACATAAATCTACAGTTAAAGAGAAAAATCTCGGTGCCAACTTTTCAAATTGAACCAACTCCTAGAATAATTAGTAAGAACATTGGCATCAGTGGCGGATCAACGCACAGGCGCAAGAAGCGCGCGCTTGGGGCATTCGATTGTCAGGGGCAACCGAAAGTTAGCAGCTTCAAAAAGACATACATTCTTGGGGGGGGGGGGGGGTGTCTGAAAACGACGTTGCGCTTCGGCCTTCCAAGTGCTTGATCCGCTACTGACTGGCATGTGCGAATGGTATATTTATAATACTACAACTACACATACGCGAAACAGAGAGCGAAGTGTGTAGGGGAAAGCAGGGATTTATTGGTCCCCTCGCCTTCGTCCCTTTGATGATTCGTCTCCGACCACTCCAGAGACGCTATCGGAGACGAATCATCAAAGGGATGAGCGGACTAATCGACCCAAAAATGTGTCAAGAGGAAACGGGGGGGAGCTGATTCGCTTGTGTGTACATGCACCATAACACTAGGGGCTTCGCCCCTAGACTCGCTACGCTCGCTCTTAGTACGGGGCCTTCGGCCCCTAATAAGGCTTACTCGTAAAAAAATATTTGTTATTGCAATGTGATAATAACGTGACCGGACTACGTTGAAAACATCGATTTTCGACAATTGGTCGAATTTTTTTTTTATTTGTGTTTCTTGAACTTTGGACCTTTCTCTTTCCAAACTGTTTTCCTTTTTTCTCTACGTGATTTAGAAGAAATTTCATAGCCATTATAAAACATATCGTTTGATTCAAAATCAAACCGGAAGTTGTCCTAAAATTGCAATAATTTGCCCATTTTCAGCACTTAAATTTAGTTTTTTTTCTAATTTGGAGTTTCGCTAATGTTTTTGCAACATGCTTAATACTTTTTGGCAGTTATATTATTAGTTTATTTTTAAAAAACTGGCAATAATTCAATTCTCGGGATTTCTTGTTTACATCGTCACGCTGATATCTAATAGCGAGATACATAGGGGTGATTCTCGGGAAATGTAACAGCTTCCATCCATTTACTGTTGTCACCCTTATGCGAAGGGCTTTTCATCACTGTTGAATTATCAGCTTTAAAATTCAATTAAAAATTGAAATTTTAAGATAGAGACTTGAAATGAGGTTTATATAAATAAGAAAGCTTTCAGCTTCCAGATGATGTAAATATTTTCTTTGTAAGATAAAAACTCGAGGAGCATCGATATTACATCCACATATGGGACGATATTTCTTGAAAAACAAATTAGGTCTAGTTTGAAAGAGAAATGTCTGTAGTCTTAGACTGTAAAAAGATCAAAATGTTACGATCATTTTTCTGCGAGTTATCGTAATCTGAAGATGAAAAAGTCAATATTTTCCCACAAAACATGAAATTGAAAAAAAAAAAAAAAAAACTTAAAGTCCGACGAAGATGAGACATGTCTAACTTTGGTCCCCCCCCCCCATTTTTCTGCATCCATTAGTATCGCTCTCGACCCCATACCCCCAGCGGTTTCGGAGGAGATAGCGTGACAAGCTTTTGACAGCGGCGGCGGCAGCGGGAGTTACTTTTATTTAGAATAGAGATATATTTAAACTTGAGATATCCCCTAGATCAGGCCTGCACAACATACGGCCAGCGTACGTAGTGTACTGTGAACCGCGAAGCCTTTAGTGAAGAAGCCTAACATTATCAATAAAATAATAAGGTATATCATTTTTAGATTTATAATAAAACAAAAGGTAATAATTAAGCAATGAATATAAATATTTATTCAAGGTTTAAAATAATCAGTAATATATTTTTTGTTAGCTAAAACATTATTCGCTTTCCCATCTATGCTATGTCTTTGCGGCCCTCAATAGCTTTCCATAACTTAATATGGTTCTCATCACATTCCGAGTTGTGCAGACCTGCTCTAGATTAATTAACTTTGAAAGGTTTTTGGAAACACTTGAAAATTCTTTATCTATATTAACTTTTACGATAAAATGTAAATAAGTTTGCTTTCGTAGTATTAAGAGTTAAGATACTTTTGTAGAACTACTAAATGCATTTCGTTTTTGCAGGCGTATTCTTACTTAGAATATCACCCTTGACGCAGATAGCCCCTCTTTTCCCTCACCTCGGGCAGGTGCTGTCCTTCCAAGATTTTTTTTTTTCTTTCTTTCAAGTCTCAAAACGGCGGGTCTGAAAAAGCCCGAGCTGATTCAGAGAGGCTAAAGGAATACAACTGAAAGGAAATTTGAAAGGCAATGACGTAGTTAAGACCCTCCCCCTTCCCCTACACACACACACTGTCCACACATACGCAAACATATGCTCACGTTACTCTTTGTGTATGAGCCCCCAAACGTAGAAGGTGAGAAATAGTTACGTGTAAAAGCGACATAATATAATAGTTGCATTTTTATATATTGTATGCGAAAGTAAAAGCCAACACTTAGACTCTTCGCATGTATTTTCGTGTAAATATGTCTACTGTATTTATATATTACTAATTTATGCATCCCTTTGTATGTGCAGAGAGGGAGAGAGTTAGTGACATCAAGAGTTAGTGAGTGTGTTTGTGTGTATAAATATACACACATACACTACTGGCCAAAAGTATTGCAAGTTTGAGAAATTTAAGATTTTTTCAAGAATAAGCTCCAAAAAATAATATTTTTTCAATGCAACTGATATTTATTAATGTCAATATTTAAATTAGTTAAAGACAAGATGTGATTAAGTTCTTGAACAAAAATAATTATTTAATTTTATAAAAATATAGTATACAAAAAATGTACGGGTTATCAGAAATCGGAATCCATTTTGGTTCCCCGGAATAAAATGAAATAAATAAACTATTTCAAGTTCTTCTGAGCAGAAAAGATAATAAATGAGTGTAATTGAACCGAAAAACATTTAATATGTTGTTGAGTCGCCTCTGGCTTTGATCACAGCAGCCACTCTTTTAGGCATGGAATCCACAAGGTTTTGCAACACTTCTTTCGGTATTTCATGGTGCCAAATTTTAATTATTGTTTTCTGAAGCTCTCGCTTTGTTCTGGGACGATTTTGAGATATTTTCCTTCCAATTATACTCCATAAATTCTCAATAGGATTTAAATATGGCGAGTTTCCAGGCCATGGTAGAACATTAATACTATGTTTTACAAATTCAGCCTTAACCTAAAATAAGGAATGTTTCGATTTAGAGTTGAGAATTGAACTCAAATGAAATTTAATTTAATTAAGTTTTTTTCTTGCCTTTTTCGATGTAGTGCAGGGTGCTAGATCTTGCAGAAATACCCATTTCTGCCTTGGGAACATGTCATGATCATTAGGAAGCAATCGATCCTTCACTACACTAATATACTGGTCACTCTTCATAGTTCCCTGTACGAAATGGAGTCGTCCATTTGACTTATATGACATGCAACCCCCCATCATTTGGCTTTCTGGGTGTTTTGCTGTACGAACCAGGCAGTCTGGACTCATGCAAAACCTAGTGTTGCAAAACCTTGTGGATTCCATGCCTAAAAGAGTGGCTGCTATGATCAAAGCCAGAGGCGGCCCAACAACATATTAAATGTTTTTCGGTTCATTTGTACTCATTTATTATCTTTTCTGCTCGGAAGAATTTGAAATTGTTTATTTATTTCATTTTATTCCGGGGAACTAAAATGGGGGCCGATTTCTAATAACCTGTATATTTTTTGTATGCTATTTTTTATAAAATTAAATAATTATTTTTGCTCAATAACTTAATCATATCTTGTCTTTAAACTATTTTAACATATTCACATTAAAAAATATCATTTTCATTGAAAAAATATTATTTTTTGGGGCTTATTCTTGAAAAAATGGCCTCTTTTCATTAGGATCTTGCAGTCATTTCGTATATTATTTTTCTTACAGTCCTATTGGATACTTTTTTAGACAAGAATAAGCGTTATGGCTGTAATTTTAACTTCTAATTGGATCGAATCATCAAACAAAGAAGTATAGAATTCAATTTCACACACACACACACACACAAAAAAAAAGGGGGGGGGGGGTCAAACAGAGCAACTAGGTAGTTGTGCTCGCGAATGGCAATGCTATGTTGCTGCGATACCAGGCTAAGGGATCATTTCTGTAGTGCGTTAAATTTATAGAAGATACTCCAAGGTGGTAGGTTTCGTAGTAAGGAAATGCTTCAACAAAACTGCGAAAACCGATAGATATTTTGCAGTGAGCTAATTACTTATAACTGAATAAGTCAAGTCTTGATGTATGCAAAAGTTATGAGAGACGATGAGCTAATCAACCCTGCAGGCTGATATATTTACCCTATAGACAATTCAATGAAGTTTTCTTCCTTGCGATTATGACAGTTCAACAGCTGACTGTTTAAAGGCAAGTTAACTTCATCCAAAAAACCAGTTAAAATTATCGCATTGCATACCTACCTATAAGGCCAGTGGTAAATCATCGCACAGGCGCAAGAGGCGAGGCGCGCGCTTCGGGCCTCCGAGAGTTAGCAGCTTCAAAAAGGGGTACATTCTGCGAAGTTTTTTTTTATTGAATAATAAATTTATTTGATAGCATTACTTAGTATTTAGATCAAACGGACCTCAAACTTAGATTGCGCTTGGAGCCCTCCAAATGCTTGATCCGCCACCGTATAAGGCAGTTGCACGTGGCATGTCACACCTCAACTCCTTCATAAACGAAGGGCAAAACGTTTCCAGTTATAAACGCATAAATAAATACGCTGAAACTCATCCAGAAATGCATGCTGGAGTCCCGTGTAAAACGCATTGCATCCATTGTCTGCCCTTTTTCTGTCACGTGGTTGCATAAGTGACGTTTCACGGAACTGCCAAATGCCGGAAAATCAAATAATGAGCCTACCGAAATTACGATAAAATATTCATATATGCACGTGTTGCATATTTTTGGAAGCTGGGTGGAAATATTTGGTAACCTGGCCCGTACATATTTGAATCACTTCATTATTTACAGACATCATCCTGAATGATCTAACCTGCAATGCGGATGCAATGCACATAGTCACAATCGATCTTGTTAATTTTTTTTTCTATTCTTTTTTTCATCTTCGAAAAAAGATGAGTCGGGGTTTGCAAAGAGGATTTTCTGACTCACTCTCGTCTCGAAAGTCTTTCGTCGAAGAATAGGGGGGAAGATATGGGGAGCGCCCTCGAAGAAAAATTTGGGTGATTCTTCGATTTTTCGCTACTGCATCCTGCTCGCCGAGTTCTTCACCCACATCCTGGGCGTGTGACGTCAAACGTAAGATATCCAATGGCTAGCTGAGTAGTACTTTCAGTGTCGTTGCTTCCACATCGAATGCGTTATCCTCGTTTTGGCGGCACACGTATTTTGCTATTCTCTGGAATTTTATTTAGATCGTTTTTCCCATCCTGCGTGTCTGAGAGCAGAATATATTTATCCGATGGATGAGGAGAGTTTCCTGTGCAGGCGACTGCATTTGCATTCATGGGATTTGATTTCAGAGTAAGTATTTTTGGAAACAGTATGATTTATCAATATTACGATTACGCAATTTTTGCTCAACATGAATTACTTTCGTTGACAGGGCCAAATGATGCTACGAGAGCTTTTCGGATCTCCCTAAAGCAGGGATTCCCAGCCTTTTTACAGTTGCGGAACACTTGTTAAAATTTTAGTTTTTGGAACGAAGTTCTTTTCCGCGGCTTGTGAACTGGCAGAAATCGTCACGTAACGAAATCGCGTTATGTCCCCTCCATAAGAGCTTTTTCTCAAGGATTCCGTGGCTGAATGGTTATCGCATCGGACGCGAGCTATCGCTCAGCGGATCTATCGCTGAGCGAGAGATCCCCGCACTAGCGCAGTGGGCAATTTCTAATTTAATTTCTTTGTAGTGTTAATTCTTTTTATTTTATGTTTTGTGGGAAAATATTGACTTTTTCATCTTCAGATTACGATAACTCGCCAAAATATGATCGTAGAATTTTGATCTTTTTACAATCTGAGACTACAGACATTTCTCTTTCAAACTAGACCTCATTTGTTTAAAAATATTTTAAAACAGACTAATATTTTTATCAAAAAATGAAACACAGTTTTTCAAGAAATATTGACATTTTCATTTTCAGATTACGATAAGTCGCCAAAAAAATGATCGTAGAATTTTGATCTTTTTACAGTCTAAGACTACAGACATTTCTCTTTCAAACTAGACCTCATTTGTTTAAAAATATTTTAAAACAGACTAATATTTTCATCAAAAAATGAAACACAGTTGTTCAGCATTGCTTCACCTATCTGCCAAAAGATGGCAGCACATGTAAAATTGTTTTGTTTGTTTGTATAAAAATTATATATTTTTTTAGAATTAATAGCTTAAAGATTAATATTTAAATGGGTAAATTACTTTCTAGATTTTTAAGAATTTTTGTAATAATTTGTTTATACATTTATAGCTTTAAAAAAACTAATAGAACTTTTATTATTTATTATCTTTATTGTAAAAAAAGAGCGATGCATGCTGGGTAATTTTGAATGCGGTTTGATTTTTAGTTGTTCTATGCTTAGAGGGGAATTTTCTCTTAAAAACGCTGTTGCTATTTATTCTATGTTATCTATTCATTCATTTTTTGAGAAATTCCAAATATTTATTTAAAAATCGGAACATCCAGGTTAACTGCTAAAATCACATTATTGCATTTTATTCTAAAACGTATTTATAGCAAATAAGAAATGGATTTCCTAATATTCAACCACACAATTTTTGGTAAGTAAATTCTGCTTATTATAGAAAAATAAATTCCCATGGCATCGCAGTTATATTATTATAAATTTCATTAACAAAATAAATCTGTTTTAACTAATAGAAAAGTTTTGTGTATTGTTCTTTACTCTATTCTTTATGTCAGTTATCTATTTTTCTCTATACTTAAATATTGTTCTTTTTGGAACGAAGTTCTTTTACGCGGCTTACAGTAGAGTGAACTGGCAGGAATCGTCACGTAACGAAAAAGCGTTATGCTCCCTCCAGAAGAGCTTTCTCTCAATGGACTCTGTAGCTGAATGGTTATCGCATCGGACTATCGCACTACGGAGCGAGAGGTCCCTATTTCAAATCCCCGCACAAGCGCAGGCCTTTTCTATTCCCACTCATTCTGGGAATAGCACAGTGTATATATATATATATGTGTGTGTGTGTGTGTATATATCTATTCTAAAAAAAAGTAACTGGCACCGCCGCCGCTGTCAAAAGCTTGTCACGCTATCTCCTCCGAAACCTCTGGGGGTATGGGGTCGAGACCGATACCAATAGATGCAGAAAAATGCGGGGAAGAAAGTAAGACATGTCTTATCTTCGTCGGACTTTAAGTTTTTTTTTTAATTTTATGTTTTGTGGAAAAATATTGACTTTTTCATGTTCA
This sequence comes from Dolomedes plantarius, assembly GCA_907164885.2. NCBI lineage: Eukaryota > Metazoa > Arthropoda > Arachnida > Araneae > Dolomedidae > Dolomedes > Dolomedes plantarius. Next base: position 131,695,533 of record OU015493.1, on the reverse strand, counting down.
GATTACGATAACTCGCCAAATATTATTCGTAGAATTTTGATCTTTTTACAGTCTAAGACTACAGACATTTCTCCTTCAAACAAGACCTCATTTGTTTAAAAATAATTTAAAACAGACTAATATTTTCATCAAAATATTAAACCCACTTTTTCGAGAAATATCGTCACATATGTGGATGTAATATCGATGCTCCTCGAGTTTTTAATCTTACAAAGAAAATATTTACATCATATATATATATATATATATATGTGTGTGTGTGTGTGTATATGTATATGTATATATATGCATATATATATATGTATGTATATATATATATGTATATATATGCATATATATATATATATATATATATATATATATATATATATATATATATATATATATATATATATATATATATATATATATATATATATATGTGTGTGTGTGTGTATATATATATATATGTATATATATATATACATATACATACATATATATATATATATATATATATATATATATATATATATATAATCAATAGAAATCTACATATTAAATCACGTTTAGAGTTGAAAAAATAACGTAAGGAACTTCGTTCCTGACGGGGTCCCCCGACCGCACAATTTTTTTTTTCAATTTTTTAAAATATAAATCAAAGCGGAATTTGTATCAGGAAGATGTCAAATTTAAGTTCGAATATATGCTTACTACATTGCTGATTTTATTTATTTATTTAAAGATATAAGTAACAAACATCAGTATTACAATAGGGGACTACAATGAAAATCACTAAGAATAATTTTGTTTTATTAATATGAGACTTGCAATTGGTGCGTAGAGAATAAATGTTTGATATCAACTTAATATTTATTTTAAGAGGGCCCTACTAATTTTTTTTTAATACCCCAAAAAATCTCACGGCACACTGGTTAAGAATCACTGCCCTAAAGGATATATTTCTCTCTCCTTCCTCCATTTGAAAGCATCCACGCTAAACTTATCAATAAAATCTTTCTCTATTTTTAACGATACTGAGTTAGGGAATAACGTTTTCCCCAAAATGGATGCAATGCGTTTTGAAATGCTTATCGTTTAAAAGATTATCGACAAAAAAAATAAATAAAAATCAGATAATGGTAGAGCACTAGAGGAGGTAAGAGATTCGTCAAGAAACTTCGTCAAGATTTGATTGCCCAACTCGACTCGACAATTTTTGTCTTCCTAGTTGGGAGGTACTTGAATGTTTGTTGCTGTACTTTTTTATTCCTTAAATACAGACTTTTTCTTTGTCGCTTCAACACCACAAAATCCTTAGTTCTGTGGATCATCAGTTGTGTGTTATCATCAGAGATTTAGATTTATATCATTTTTCTGTAACTTTTTTAACACTTACTATCTTCCAAAGTCTTCATGACCAAGCAATTTATTTGCACGTTTTCATATTCCGGAAACCTCATCACACGGCTGTTAGATACCTATAGTTAGATAGGCTGGAGATGCCTATCTTTGTACAAAAGACAACTCTTATTGTGGATTTTCTGTCACAATGACACTTGTGATCCTTAAGTAAAATATGCATGACTGCCTGGGTTAAATATTTAAGTTTAAATGCCAGGAGGCTCACTATTAATGCAGAAGGCATAATGGATATTTTATGCATTTTTCCAGTCTTTATTTGTAACTGATAAAAGTAGGGCTTTTCCTTTTATTTCTCCTTATTACTTTTTTTTTTTTCAAATTTGTTAACAACAGCGATATTCGAAAAGCCTTAGTTTTAAAAGTTGCTTGGAACAGTCCTGATCATGTGAGTAGGAGCAGACGTATATTCTCTAGAGCCTGATTTTCCGTTGGGAATTTTTGCTATTTATATTCTATTTGGGGAATCAACTAATGTTATAGTCCGACATACAAACGTCAACGGCCTTGAAGGTGCATTTTATATTGTTGTGTTCGCGCACAATGGAGGAATAAACATTTCTCATTATATTACTCTTATTATTCGGAAAATTTACGAGCTGCATTCGGTTACAACTAGTCCTTTAAATTTCTAGTCAATTTGAGGTAGCTGTGAGTCCTCTTCTGCAAATGCTTAATGCATACTTTGACCTTCTGTGTACCGTTACTTTCAGCGGGAGCTGTCACAGTTATTAATATAAAATTCGACCGTTTATTTTTCAAACGTTTGTTTTGCATCGCATGAAAGCGAAAGAATGGAGAACTGCTGCCAAAAGTTGATTTTTTAAAATTTATATATATATATATATATATATATATATATATATATATATATATATATATATATATATATATTCATAGGGAATGTTTATAATGGTACAGGTATTCCTAACAAGGCCACGTATGTTTTTTTCAGGGGATAATCTGTGGATCATCCTCTACTATAACTTACATCCACGCAGGCATATTCATCGGCAAATAAGTTGCAAATTTTCACTGCATACAGTATGTTGGCCTACTTCCTTTTAGCCATCAAAAGGATAATGTCTTGAATACGCAGTCTGCCCACAGGCAGTAAGCTTATGCCACACTTTTCATGGATGTGATTTATCATCATCATGAAATAGTTGGGGCGCAACAGAAAGATTGCCCCCTGCTCACTATCATTACTGCTCTTCAATTGGTTCTATGACTTGTTACATCCTTGGTTTGCAAGAACAGAGCCTGGTGCCGACTCTTCTATCGGTTTATATGTAAAAATTCCTTTAAAGTCTATATATTTTAATGCATTAAGTCATGGTTTTTGATACCTAAACGATTGCGAGACGCCCGACATGTCTGCAGTGGAAAATATCGGTACATAAATTGCCCTCTGATTGCTTTGCCATGAATTATAGCAACAATCTCTTTGATTTGATCTAATATATAGGTCATGATGATTGCTGGGAACATTCTGGGTTCCACGTGAGTCGAAAATGGCCTGGAAGAATGGCGTATTCGGACATAACTAAATTAGCAATGGCATATACTTTCTCGTGAATACGTATCTCGGTGAAAAATATGACTCCTTCAAAAGCCTATCATGGAAGATATTTCTTGCTCCTTACTCAATTCTCCAAGACAAATATAATTCAGAACTGACTCACTTTAAAGACCTTGACTTTCATAGCTCTCTGATATCATTTCAATACTAATTTGCAGAAACGTTAATATTTCTTCTTACCTCAGAATGTAAAATATGTTTAAGTAGGATTCAGTATAAGATTTGAGCAGAACTGAAAACGAACAACTTGCGCACATTGGCGATGCATACTTGAAGGTGGCAAATGACCTGGTGGTTAAATTTTCTGGCTCTTCAAAATAACGTCAAAGCAGGCAATCCAAATGATTATCTAATTTCGTAATCCTTTAAGTTCAAAACATCAAACAGAATTGTTGTTAAATCATTACGTAACAGAGTACAAATTTAATGTGTTTTTCCCCCTTATTAAGTTTCAGTATAAGATATCCAGGAAATAATGTTAAAGACATGAATATCTTCTTCAATGACACTACGCCACAGTCCAGTGAGAATAGGAAATTTTTAAAAAAATTTTTTGCTTAACGACAAACTTATGTTGCTAGTATTTTTGCCACTTCGTGACGTCAGTAGCCCATGTCTTATATTTTCTAAGCATAATTCAAGTAACTTATGTTAGTTGAGTTAGGGCCTGTTCACATAGAATCCGTCAGCGTCAGCGTCCACATAGGAGTCTGGCAGCGGAAGCGTTAAAGTATTGAAATATATTTAACCAATGACAAACTTCCAAACGATAAGCAACAAAAATTTTAACGCCTATGATTGGTTTATTTCCGTCTCAGTGCCATCTTTCCTTTTACGCTTCCGCTATCGGACTCCTATGTGAACAGGCCCTTACTCGTACTGATATATTTTAAACCAATCACAGACCTTAACAATTTCGTAGCTAATCGTTTAGAGATTTGTAACTGCCTCATTGTAATAGCCTATGCGTAGGCAGCGTTAGGGCGTCATTTATTTGTTTCTGACACTGGATGGTTATGGCAACATCATACCAGAAATTAACTGTAACTGTACATGTTCTATACTACTACACAGCCTGTGCGTTTTTTTTTCTTTTCGTCTTAGGCAGGAAGTGTATATTTATTAGTTTGCATTTTTTCAACTGCATTAAGATATGGTTTATTCCTTGTTCCTCGAAATATCTGATGGGTACAAATTTGATTTGAAGACCTTAACAGCGGTAATATTCATTTTCTTCCTCTAAAGATTTAAGTGTTTGAAGGCATTCGATATATATTAAACTAATAGACAAACTATTCTTATAATATTGTTCTACTGATCTGACCAAATTGCGGCCTGGCAACCACATATTTTAAAGTTCTTTAGAAGAAATGCAGATGATCATGATGGTTGTTTCACTACCACAGAAAATAATTTGTTAACATATTTGAGAATTATCTAAGAATTTCTGAAACTTCGGTTCCGATAGAGCAGTAGCAAAGCAGTTAAATCTTTGATAATTGTGTCTGAAAACTACAATTAGCTTCTATTTCAAGTTTCCCGCTAGGAAACTTGAAATACAAGCTTATTGTAATTTTAGGTAAGTTTAATTTGTTAAATATGGAATCTAGCTTTGAGATTTTAAATTTCTGTTTATAATATTTTGAATTCCTTCGTTCTCGTAGACCGTACTCTGTTACGATATCTATCTATTGTTAGGTACGCCACCCGGTATTCCAGCTGCGATTTAATCAGCCTGTAATATGTAAGGCTTCATCGACGAAATGTCATCCGAGTTTCTGTAGTGAACGTATATTCCTCTAAAAAAATATGTTCAGTTAACCATCAGACGAATTACATTTACCCTCAGTTTTACTGTTCTTCAATCAAACGTATAACGTTCTTTTTTTTAAATTTGATTATTAGAATGATTATTATGAAATTTTACTATTTTGATGTATTTATTTATAGTAAATATTCCCATCTCAGTCGCTCCCTAAGTAATCGGCGGAAATATCTCAAAGGTTTTTCTTTTTGGCTATCTTGAGAATAAAACTCAGAAGAATATCATTCAGGGTGAAACATTTTTTGGTTACTTATTCTTTAGTATCGCTGATGAGCAAATAACTGTCCGCCCGCTTGATTCCCTCTCCCTTCCAATCTTTTTAATTAGAGTTAGCGTGTTTCTCTTCCATTAATTTCGTCATTCAAATTACCCAGTGTGTCCTCTATCGCTTGCATATTTAAACGTGTACTCTATTTTGTGGAGCGCCCTTTTATCAGGCAGCCTTTTCATCTATCACGAAGATTGGCAAGCTCTACTGTTCGTATGGAAATGTGGAAAATTTGCTCTAAATTTTTTTCTAATGATGAATATAGTTGTAATGAGTATGATCGGAATAAGATTATAATCAATTGATAACACGTGTTTTTAAATACAGAGTACAAGAAAAGGCAGGTATAAAGTTTATTTAAAAACTGACATTCTGATGTCAACATGCATTATAAGGTGACTTCGGTTGATCTTAAATTGTACACCGCCGTTCTAGTTTAATCATATACTATGTGAAACGTGCATTCCTCACTCTTTAGATGTAGATTTCGAATAGTTATCTGCGAGCTCTTGAAATATATTTACATAACACAGTATTCAGACGAATGTAAAACTGAATAAAAAAAATCATGCAGATAACTATAAAATGAATGAAACATAAAACGAAGACTATTGAAAAATACTAAAATTTTTAATAGTTATACTTTTGCGTACAATATGGTCATAGTTTATACGAAACATGTGATGAACAAAACTATTATGTATATAAACTGGTATTTCGGACGAAGTTAGGCGAGTGTGTCGATAAACCTGCTTATTATCCCTTAACTATAGCGAACGTCTAGAAAACGTTCATTATAAGATTGATTTACAGTTTTAGTAATTCTTATGCAGAGCATGAATTTGGGTTTTTCTTTTTATGCAATGCTGGTAATTTCCTCGCATTGAAAAAGCAAAAATTGTAACCAAATCGACACTGGATCTTTCACGAGATTGAAGGTTACTGCACTTGAGGATATTTCTAAAGCAGTAACGGGAAAAACTTCTGTCTTTTCCCTACTTGGCAATTCCATAAGTACGAGTTTCTACAGATACCTGAAACTTCTCGATCAATTCTAGTGGCATTATCATGTACTATGCACAGAATGGTTTGAAGAATCGTTAGAACTTGTGAAATCTGTAGATGTATGAAATTCACAGTATAAATATTTTAGGCTAAACTTCGAAAGAAAGCCAGTTTGCAAGACTTGGTCATTTTTTTCTCTTCCTCTTTCTGCAGGATATTTTAATCTCTTATGTATCGTTCACTAATATCCTTTACGATTGATACTTCAAACGGAAAGTGCATCTATCATTCGTGGTTCGATAAAATTATCAACACACGTATAAGTTGTACGTTTTCATAAAATGGTTGATAACAGACGGATCTCTTACGATAAAAGTATTGTAATTCTTGACTTATGATAAAAGAGAAGTTAGATTACGTTTGAAGAGCGATATGATGTGACATTTTCCCAGAGAGACGTTATCGCTTTATATCTCCCGTATTTGAATTGAGGTATACGCTTAAGGCAGCAAAAACTTCAGTTTCAGCTCGAATCTTTTTGGTATATCTGATGAATGCAGTTTAAGGGGTATTAGCTATGATACAAAATTTGGGCATTTAGTAACTGTTACACAAAATTAAGTCTTTTAAAAAATTTTTTAAAAAACACGAGTTCAAGAGGACTAAGCACGTCTTGTGGATAGATTCTCGATGATCATATTAGATACAAGTGATGATAAATTTATCTATAATCTGTCACACGTTTGTTGAACGTTATAATTAGCTATAAAACCAAAAGTGATCTCGCTTATAATTTCTCAATGTTTGTCCTTGCTTTATTTAAACTGACCTCTTTTATAAGACGTTAGAGAGATAAACCATTTGCGATTGCCTTGTTTTAAAGCAGCTATGAGATATTCGATTAAATGGCTAAGAAGGAAAATACGAAGTTTTTCGAAAGTACCTGGATGGCCGAGGAATGTGTTTATACTGTCAAGCAGTGACGTAGCGAGCATAACTATCGCCCGGGCCACGACACCTTTTTGCCCCCCCCCCCGAAAAACATAGTAGTATTATATAATTATATATAGAATTGGCGCCCGGGGCATGATAGACCCCCTTGCCCCCCCCCCTCTCGCTATGCTATTGTTGTCAAGCGATTGTGGAAAGAAAGCAAAAATTATTTTTAATGTAGTTTTGAACTAAACACTTTTCGCAAAATATTTCAAGCACAAAAAAGAGGGAGGGGCTCCTTTGGTATGACTTGAATAGATTACAATTGCCATTAACATGCCACTGCAATGTATGACCATTTACATGTGTAAAGGAACTTATTTTCAGCCTTTAATTTTACGTATTTTCCAATAATTACAGCAATAAAACTTTTCAAATCTCAGTAGTAAAGTGAGGTTTAGATGTTTCACTTTTCTAACCGCTATTTCTCTTTCAATACATTTCTTCGCTCCCCCCCCCCTAAAAAAAGAGTTAATTTCAAAATTTTACTTGTTACGCTGCTTTGGTTTTACGAGAATTTTTATACACTAAGAGAAAGGGCTGAAATTGAGGCCTAACGAGGCATATTGCCTCCTGCTGGGATGCCGAAATTTTGTCAAAAAACTAACTAAACTTCGCAGGTGATGCATGTATTACGTCATCAATCGGAAATTTAAAAATAGCTGCATTTTTTGGTCTTGCTCCAACGGCAGAAAAAAAAAGGGGGGGGGGGGAATACCAAACAGCTTGACGTCTTTTTCTAAATTTCTATAAACCCTTACTACCATTATTAGGAAAACTTTTCCAGATGAATAAAGTGCTTCAAATTAATCTCGTAATATTTTTTGAAGGTCTTGAAAGATGAGTCACACATGCATTGTGAAATCGTAGTTTGCGGGTTTTAAAGAAATTTGTTAACACTTTCGCTTCCGACTGATTTCCCCCTCAGCCACTTTCAGCTATCACTCCTCTGCAAAAATGGATTGCAGTCATCGAGCCACACAACCCTCAGTTAGCGACTTGTCATTTTTCCTTAATGACGATAAACCAGATGTTTTCCGCTGGGTAAATAATTTTTGTCTAAGATTAGTTTCCTTGGATTCTTGACAGTGTTTAGATGAAGCGTTCGGCGACAGATGTTTCGACTGCGTCACTCATTGACTAGTGATTCAGGTGTATGATGCGGAGGCGTTGAGGAATTTACTATAACTCATAAACGTTGACGTATTCTTTGTTTTGGGCATAATGCAACAGCGAGAAAATAACTCATTTGGCCTCCTGAGTACTATTTTTGAATTATCAACACAAAGCTTTCGCTGCGATGGATATGCGTAGAAAATGTTTTGGACTGGTATCCTAATCGCTTTTTGAAGGTTCTAGTTTATTCTTAATCAGTTTCAGTTAATATTCAAAATCACTTATTTCTAATATATTCCGGAGAATCTCTTGACCTTCCATACTTAAACTGAAAAATACTTGGTCTAAAAATTATCCGTCTACGTTATAATCGTAGCCTCCCAACCCTCTCTGACCTCATAGAGGGACTCTCTGGTCTACGGATTTAACGAGTCCTTATCTAGCCTAGACAAGGAGGTATTTAACGACTCTTGTCGGGATTCGATCCGAGCACCCTCATCACCGAAATCCGACACGCTACCGCTAGGCTACCTCGAGCCCTTAATCTACATATTATTAGAGGATGTATTCAAACCTTCGAACTGTGAGAAACACGCATTTAGTTATCCCAATATGGACTCTGTTTAGTGACATCTAATATGAACATATGATGATGATCTTTCGAAATTTATCCTTTCGAGCTAAACACTCAATTACGGTTTTCAATTATAAATATAGTAATTTTTACTAATTTTTTAAAGTAGCATGGAAAGAACTTTAAATTGACAAATAATGAAACAACTGAAGTGGGAAATATTCTTTCGTTAAAAATGATAACGTTTTACATCATTGTGTAAGTATCTGATATGTTGGCTCTGGCTTAAAAAACGAGCCTGTAATTTAAGCTCTAAGAAACTATGTCTGAGCACTTCATTAACCCGCTCCATGCAAAGTATGCCGCCCGCATCGTATAGTGGTTCCACACAGGGGCTCGGGTTCGAATTCGATAAAGACATGGATGTTCCTCTGCTGTTAACTCACAGGGAGCACGATTTGCTCACCTATAGGGTGCTCCCGTAACAAGGATGGCAACCAATTCGTGGTGTGGAGGGATCAATGTTTTCAAAAGTAATTGTCGATCAGCAGGAAAAAACCTCCTTTCAAAAGTAATGAAAAACTTCACCCCTAGGATGGAAGATACGACAGATTTCCACTTCTCTCCCACCCCACACACAGATAAAAGGGTTATGTACTTGAGAGATATTAAATGTGACTATATTAATTTTGTACACTAAAGTTAGTGTTTAGTAATGAACACTTATTTTTTTCAATCGTTAATGTCTACCTAAAAATATCCTTATTTTAAAATTCTATTACACTGACATGTTCACTTCACTTCATAACCCTTCTTTAACTACTTTAAATTACATAAAATATTTCAGAATGCCATTCGTGATGAGGAGAATGACGACTTTAAAAGTTCGAAATTGGGTCGATTTTTTAAGGCACATATCTTAAAATTTAAATCGAATATAATTTGCATTATGAGAATATAAAAATTATTTGAATTTAAAGTAAGTTTCTTTTTTGCTTTAGGATATGTATATAAAATGGGCATATTTAAGAGACAAAATGAGCACAAGATACATTGCTTGTGCACTTAGTTTAAAAATTTCTGTTTAATATTTCACGTCTATATTTTGAATGAATGATTTATGTAACTTCAAATTAACTATTATCTAAATATATTGAACAATCTATCAATTTTTATTAGCTTAAAAATAACATTCAAGTGTATGATAAAACATCGAAATCAGCGGGAAAAGTTCATTATTTCCTAGATTTTAATTTTCTAGTAACGCATATTTATAATATACTGAAATATTAGACTGAAACGTTTAAATCAAACGCACTACCCGTGAATGCATTGTGTGGTAACAGATAATTTTGTCTCGCATAAACATTTATTTTATTCCTCTTTATTTTATGAAAAACTCGAAATAAAATGTCAAATGCTTACAAATTATCAACTGAATAATTTTTATAGTTCCGGATTCCAGGGATACGAAAGTCATAATTTCGGCTCATTGGCCCTTTAAAATCTTATGCTTTGGATTACAAAATGCGCTGCTGATAAATACAGTTTACGTTAGAACTTGAGCAGAAATACTCGGATCCACGAGGAACCCAAACATGTGTCAATTACCGCTTGGCGAAAATATAAAGGCCGTACGACTTTTACTCGGAACAAGAGTGCAGTGAACGAAATTCAGCCAAATTATGGCAACCCCTGAATCTCTGACCGACTCTGCTGCAGCCGATTCATTCCAAACAACCGATGTAGACGAAAGAGCGAGGTTTGGTGTGTATCATCCTCCACAGACATGATTGCTTACAACCCTAAGCCCTAAATCTTCCGTTACTTCCTAACGTCGGTGAGATACTGTTGGATTACAATCTTCGAGTGATATAAATTGTAACTTTGTGCTGGAATCGAGGTGGATCCCCTTCCCTCTAGTTGTCATTCCAACGCTATTATGTGCAAGTCCGCCAATTGCCAGATGAAGATTTTCGACAGTGCGGATTTAGAAATTGCTCTCAAGCAGTGGAACGACCTCAAAATGAAATTTAGCTGCACCTCTAGGGAACTAGTGAGTTAACTATATTATATATCTTTGACTTTTTAATTTGTCATTCAGGTGTACAGAGTGATTTTATGGAGACGGCCATATTTGTTATCTAAAAAAGTATTAGTATTTTCCCTTTAACACGATGGAGAAATAAGTTTTCGCATGCACGTGTGTGTAGTAGAGTTGATACTATTACGATTCTAATTTTTGAATTTTAATACCTTAATGAAGTTATTTGGGAGAATTATCTTTCAGAAATTATTTTTTATAAAGCGTGAATGTTTTTTCCGCGCTGTTAATAGTGTAATATTACTTTATATTCATAAAAAAAAGGGTAGAGCTGGAATAATTTATGCTTCCACAAATGCAAATTAAGCTTCAAAATATAACCTTATGTTAGGAGCATTTTGACAGACTATTTGTTTTCTTCCGTTTCCATCCGTTGCCATATGTTTTGAATTGTCCCGTAGACTCTTTAACATCCGAAAGGATGTTCAGTACATTTTCTTGTCTAAAAAGACTAAGCTCCAAATAATTAGAGTTTATTTATTTTACGGGTACTTGTCATTTAATAATCTAATTAGAGCGTAATGATTCTGTACTATGTTGTATTCGTGTAAGAGAATTGTTAATTTTTGTTTGATGGTTAGATAGAATTACTACATAATTCGTAATTAGTTTTCTTTAACTGCTCTTTATTATTTGTGATGAATTTTTGCTAGTGTTAGAATTGTTCCAATATAATAATTTTTATTGTTGGTGTATGCTTTCTTGACTTTTTTTATTCCCTTAAGGATATTGCATTTTTCAAATTTTTACGATTCTTATGTATTTGAGTAAGAGCTTTTATAATTAGACTCTATTTCATTATATATACATAAATCAACAGGGATTGGTTGCTTAGATATGAAAAAACTATCTTTATCTCGCAATTCTATATGATAATTTTGATTTATTTTCCACTTATAAGTTGACGCGAGTAAACGGTGACATATTATCTCCGCTAACTCGTAATGTTGTGCATGCTAATATTGAATTGACAGTCTAAAAAGGAGCAAATGTCTATAGTTTATATGGTAATACATATGTGTATGCATCAGTGCTTGTGAGTGGTACTGTATTTACCTTTGCGTTTGTAGCGTGAAATTTTTTCAAGAAAGACGTGTATCGCCTCATAATTTTGTTTTTGTTCTTATTGGAGAGTTAAGATTCAGAAATTTTCCAGATGATGGAAGTCGTAATTAAAATATAATGCAATCTCGAATAAAATTAGTTCCCAGCTTAGTTTCTCGCAACATTTTATGTAATCGCTGATTTCGGATTTTGTGAAGTTTTAGCTTCTGAAGATTTTTCTTCGTCTCCATGTTTAAAATTTTCCATTATCTATCCGGAATATTTGCGTGGTCCACTTTAGAATAACACGTCCAGATGTATTTGAAATCTCAAACTACTTGCAATTGAGACAAGAACCCTCGGGTTCCAAGGAATGAAAGTTTCCTGCTTTAAGAACGATCTAAGGAATGCACTTGGCCGCTAAGGTTTGTGTAAATGCATTTGGCTGTTGAGGTTTGTGTTGAGACATACTAGATGACAAAACTGAGCGATCATTCCTAGCCGATTGTTTTACTTTGTCCCGTTTGCTTTAAATCTCGTTTTATTTGAACTGTGCATTTTTTACTGAAGGATGGAATTGTTCAGTTGAGAATGGAAAGCAGCTGTTTGTAATAGAAAATTTGTATGTTTCCCATTCCAAGTAACTGAGATGTATAATTTTCGAAGCTGAAGATTGTTTTAGCCCTAAGTTACTATAAATTTCTCTTGCAAAATTCAGTTGCGCCGTGTGTGGTAAGCTTCCATTTTGGTTGATACTCGTGCCCGTTTTTCTCAGATGCCAGTTTTAGAAAGTTGCATGATTTTAACTTTGGAGACCTTCTTGGAAGGGGTGAATGGCAGAAAGGAAAAGTCGGCATCGCAGTGTGAGCATAGGCCGATGAACTGTGAAATGGGGTGAAGGTTAGATTGGAAATAACATGCCTAAAAGCAGGAGAGGGGGGAAAAATCCCGCTTATGTACGTACGTTTGCGTTCATCCCATAGCTCAGAAGTTTACAGTGATGACGTGCCTCCTAATAATGTTTTGTCTAGCATTCTTCAAACAACTCAAATAAACAAAGCTAGCCTATGGCCTTGATTAATTTTAATATTACTCCTGTGAAGGTGACCAATATCTGTAAAAGATTGAAATTTTTTACCGAGATAGAATGCAGATGATTATAATTTTCAAGAGAAATAGGTTATAATAGAAATCCTATTTGGGCGAAATTTCATTTTAAAATAAGCTTGCGTTGACTCTTACTAAGTTCCAGAAGAAAAGGGCTTGAAAATGTAACGTGTATTTTAAACATGTCTTTAACTTTTTCTTTTTTTCCTTGGCCAGATTTTTTTAAAAGTGGATAAAGAGCCCATTTAGCTGCGGAAATATTCATAATATTGAAAATTTTAGTTTCTTGAAATTAATAAATGAACGAAAAGTGATCGTGTGATTGGGAGCTATTTGAAAATAGTTTTTTTTTACCTAAACAGTGTTCAATTTCCTGTTATCTGTGAGAAATACAACAGTTATCAGGTAAAGCTCTGCAGTATTTACTTTGCTTTAGTACAAGTTACCTCTGAGGATTTACTTCATATTATATACATGAAGAAAAAGTTAATTTCAGAACACCGTCTGAATGCATTTCAGCTTAGTTATTTCATTAACTATTGTGTCAACTTTCGCGCAGTTTGTCACCTTTCTGATATGTTTTATCATGCAAATATCGTTTTTAGGGAAGTTTAATGGTAAACTTCAGAGAGAAATGGCACAAAAACGGTTTTTTACTGTGAAATCGTGGTAATGTCTTAATCGTGTGAAATCGTGGTAATGTCGTGGTAATGGCCTGGGGAATAAAAGGAAGATCTTCTCTTGGAAAAGTGTACCGAAACCTTTATGCGCCGTACAACATACATATGAAGAAAATCCTATATTTTCGAAAGATGTACACAGCAAAGTATTTCAGTTTTTGTAAGTGCTTTTATTGCAAGTTTAGTTTAAGCGTCAGCTTACATTGTAGTGGAAATATGCGTTATTGAAGTTGAACCATGCGTAGACTGAACACGAAAGGCTATCTGCATAATATGTATTATAAAATATTTACTAATGTATAGTGTGATCCATTGTGTAAATGTTCATAATTTTATAGAGTGCCATATCAATGAAATTCTAATTGGGAAGTAATTTATGTGCAAAGACACTTCTGTGTAACTGCCTAAGGTTTTTCCTTCGATGGATCGTATAGCTCAAAATACGGTAAAACCAGAAATTTAGTTGTATTGTATAGTAAAACACGTTTCTACAATTATTAACTGGAAGTGCTCTATCGTAAAATCCACGTGCGTTTCCATTACCTGACGTAGAGAGAATTGCGAGTAAGGTTGATTCTGCTCGCATGCCAGTAGTCATTTTCATAAGATAACATCCGATTCCGCTGCACAGTTCACAAGCGAAATAGCATTCTGGAAAAGGTTCCGATATGGCATCCGCCTCTGTCCTACATCCGTTTCTGCATTCGACCGCCATTTTAGTTTACCTTATTAACTTGCCGTGAATGGCTGTGCGTACTATCTCAACAGAAGGTAATTTTGAGTTTGATTTTCAGCCATGTTTACTTTATACGCTTCGATTTATACTTTTTACCTTAATAAGAATTCGAACAGTTGAAGAGGAGGTAATTATCTGTTATGTAATTTAGTATTTTCTATTGTATTTACTACGTGATAACTTATGTTTCCGGTGTTACATCCCATAAATCTAAACATTTGATTTTGTCCATGGTAAACTTCAAAACTTGAATGCAAAGAGCTGAAGTATAATAACTCAGTCAAATTTTTAATGACGAAGGAGCAACCCCGAAATATTTGTATTGTGGTAGAGGAAATTAAGTTTAATTTTCTCAAATGAAATATAATTTTTATTTTGCTTTTTGAACTCTAGATATAATAAATATATTTTCAATTTTCTTCTTGGTGAAGTATCTGAAATCACAATCACCCATGTGTATCATAGTCATATTGTGACAAGTGTTGTAGTATTAGCTAGTTTCTTGCCTTCCTCACATTTGTTCGCATTTCTAGCTTTACTACGCAATCCCTCTTGGTACATTTTCGCAGCTCATTTAACTTGGTGTTGGCATCGGAGTGTTAAGGTTTCACTTGCCCGGTTAGAAAATTGCTTGTCATCTGATCAACTAAGGCGTTTTACATATTTTGTACCATTCTCACTCTTTCACCAACTAAGGCGTTTTACATATTTTGTACCATTCTCACTCTTTCACCGATTTCCTAACTTTCATTTTCATCTAAAATAGCGTTACTTCTGAATATTTATCAAAATCACGCATTTTTGAAATAGCGTAAAGAAGTAAAAAAAAAAATCGAGGCGTCTAGATGGGGTACTTTGCATGTTGCTTGGGGTTACAGCACCTATAGAGTTGTACAAAAAAAACTGTCACCATAGCGTGCAGAGGGTGAAGTATAAACATGCAAGATCAGATGAAGAAAAAGATTAAAAACATTTCCACATTTTGGCATTGTGTTTACGTATAAAATCATCCTAAACTATTCAAATATACAGCTTATTTATTTTTTCCCAAATAATTTGCGAGTCGGTTGCAGAGCCTCTTTGATATGTGACGAATTGGCATTCATGCCGAATTCTGGTCATAAAAGTTCGCTGAACTTGTAAATGTGTTCCTTTGTGGGGATAAACGGTATCGTCGAAGTTATTGGTTGAATAAATGCTATTATTACGAGGACAATCACATTTATTTTGCCCTAGGGCAAATTCTCAATATCTGGTAGAATATCCCCAACTAATCGTTACAAAAAATCGCTTTGATTCTCAAATTTCTCCTGAAACGAATGTATAGATTCCTCCAGCTTTACGAAAAATATTTGAATGGCTAACTCGTGTTTATATTCATTCGTATAATAACCATACCAGAAAGTTTTGTTAAATGATGTAGATTTTAAATACTTCTGGCGCTTATGCATTATTCTTATATTAAATATCATTCTTGAAGCATTTTCCCTATAGTTTCGCAATGAGGGATATCTGAGCGTTTAACTCAACCTCCTCCACCATTCAAAGGCCCCAAACTGCTTATATATGCGTGTATAGGCTCATAATATAGATCGGCTAAAGCAAGAGTTTGGTCGGGAAGGGGGAGGTTTTAAGCTGGAGTAACTGTTTCGTTATTTGTAGTAGTTTATGTATATATAAATATGTAAAAATATGAAAGCTCAGAACTGCGCGTTCCGAACTAATTCCTGCTTTCACTGCTGCTTAACCATCAGAAGTTAGAAATATCATGTAAGAAAAGAAAGTTATATAGGGTATTAACTTTTTGCCCTATATATGCCAAGCTTGTTGACAATAAGCCTTTATGCAGATCTATACTTATTGCATATAGATCTTGATTTCTGCATATTTCGCATTTGTTTCGAGGTAAATTTTGCGGTTATGCTTCAGCTTCTGCACTTAGATTCGCTTGCCATGTAAATTGGCAATGTATAATGAACTACAGGAAATTTAAATTGAGACTGATTTGGAATTCTGGGAAGGTATGAAGAAACGTTTCTCGTAACTCCTGTCGGCTAAAACCTACGGCGGAATATCTGTCGAAAATTGCGTCTCCGCTCATTGTTTAAATGGGCATGAAGATAGAATTCGCGTGGATTTTGTGACTGACGTACATGACATTGTTTAAAGTTGCCAGAATATTCTAAAGTTGAAAATATACTTGCATTTTAAGTGCTAGAAAACCCACTGTTGTGGCTGAATTGGGGTGTCAGTTGAAGTCTGAGAAGTTATATTTTAATTTGTTCCTCATCCCATGAATGATGTACTAGTCGGTACCTCTCTGCGCAAAGAGGTGGGGGTCAGTCCCCAGTTTGTAATGTATCGTTGGGTTGTATGTACGGTTTTGTAATGTAGATTAACGTTAATGGTTCAGACTTGAATGGCTTGGAGTTGTGGTCATCAGAACCAGCTGTAGATTCTAGGATGTGTAAGACCCAGAAATTTTTCAGATTCCAATGATTACTCACCGTTGTAAACGGTTATTGTTGTGTTAAAAGAACAGTCACAGATGGGTTAATTTTTAAATCTTTATTTTCTGTCTTTTTTATTTTAAGAAAAAGTCCGAATAATGGGAATTTTTTACGCTAGCAAACCAAATTTTAATCGGGGGAAAAAGTTTCATCGGTGCATATCTCCGAAGCTCTGGCACGTAATCTTGACAGATTTCATCAACGCTGCCAGCTATTTCAAAACTTTTCTTTATTTATATTGAATGTTGAAAAACATATCACAAACAACCTGAAACCATGTGCCAGTCAGATGATTCTTTTTAGAATATTTACATTTTTCCCCATACGGGTATGTGCCAACTCTTGAAGAATGTCAAACACTTTTCCTTCTCACTTTCCCTGATATCACTTTCAGCCTTTTCTCCATTCTTCCGCGCGCGGCACCCTGTTCTATTTCCTTTCCCCCACCCTCCGATTTGTTGATATGAATAGGTTAGTTCTTTTCAGAGCATCTTTTCAAGAGGATGGGGATAGGGGAATCACTTTCCTCAAAGCGGGCATATCGTGGAGCTTGACATTTCAACAACCTTTACAAAATTTCGATCTAGTATGACTTAGTATACTTGTGGATGAAAAATACGCAAGGAACACTCCACTCCACTGTAAATTAAAAAGAAAGATAACATTAAAGGGGTTCATTACGCATAAAATTTATTAGTTTATGTAATATGAAGCTCTTGGTTTCGTGAGCAATAAATCATCTCTGCTGAGATTTTTTCTAAATGTTCAAAGTTGCATTTTCTCTCAGAAAAAGGTGTTCAGGAAGGACACGGAATTTAGAAGGTGATGGGTGTGAAGTCGATTAGTAGAAATCGCTGTTAATTATGAGATTTCAATTTTGGAAAATAAACCAATCATGATGCTCGAACATTGTAACGTTGAGAAAAAGAGCAATAACCGACCTTATGCTGGTTCTATTTTCGCTGTGTAGCAACCCCCCCCCCCCAAAAAAAAAAAAAATAAATAAATAAATAAATAAATAAATAAAAAATAATAAAATAAAATAAATAAAATATAAATATAAATAAAAATAACTATTTTAACTGAAGCAACCGTAGGGGTTGTGAATCAATATAAATATTTATGAAATTCCCTGAACTAAAAGAAACATGAAAGAAAGCTAAAAACAAAAACCTGAAAATTGACTGAGAGGCACAAACGACGTGGGTCTTAGAGATATTAATTCAACAGTATCTCACGGTACATAAAACATTATGTATTCATTATCTCAACGATAAATAAATAATCCATTATTTACCGTTGAGAAATTGTACATGATTTTACATCCAACTTAAAATGGAGTCATCTTTAACAAAGGGAGGAAACAATTGCCTATTACGTTTAGATATATTGAAATACAAAAGTTATCAGGCCTGAGAAGTGGCTGGTGAATAAAAAAAAATCTTAAGTAATTAAGTTACATGATAAAAACAAAAGAAAATCATACCGCTGCAGCGAACAAAAAGAAAAGTTGGAATATAGGGCATCCCGGCAACGTTCTCTCATGCTACAGTCACACGCATCTAGACACGCAGTCCCCCGACACTTGTTGACACATTTTGGGGTCGATTAGTTACGGTCCTCCCCCAAGGTCCCTCGAATCTTTGATCATCTGCTTGAAAACCGACTCGGGGCAGGATCGCTGCAGAGAGGCTTTGCAGAGCGCTGACCATACATCACTCGTTTTCCCCCTGTGTACTGTGCTGGGAGATGTGTGTGGCCGAAGCATCATATTTAGCCGCTCTCCACCTCGCTCCATTGGGTACTTTCGTGGTCGTTCATTCTAGGCGTCGATTCGGTGAGGGCACTTCTCGGGTCGTCTTGCCACCGCCCTCTTCAAAGCCGTCTCCCGTCCGAATGGTCTCCGAAAACCGCCATGAATTTAAGACTAAACACTCTTCAAATATTAGGAGTTGCATAAAGTATTCATATGGATGACCGTTGATATATTTTAACAGATTATGATCTTGTTTCTTGCTCAGTATGTCGATCCCGTGACACCGCCATCTAAACGCCTTGTCTCCCGCCGCGTAGATATCAACCATTTCTCGGGGAAATAGCTTAACATTCCATTCGTCTGACCTTTCAATTTTTTTCTCTCCCCCCCCCCCCCCTTTTCCTGTGAGAGTCGGAGTGAAGTGAACGAAATGGCAAAACAGGCTATATCGAATTACCTTCTTTGGGCTTTCTGATTGTATTGGGAAAGATAGGATATAACAAAAGGAATTAACACCAAAAAGATCAACTTTTAGGAAAAATTATAAAAACATTCTAAAAAATTTAATCTTTAAATTAATATTAGTTAACTTGAAAACAAAATTCACCGTCTACTGTACATAATATTCCAAACAATACTTATTAAAAAAAATCGAAACTTGTCATGACCAATTATCAATGTGTACCTTTGCAATGTATTGGAGATTCTGGAAAATTGCGCACTTTCCCAAATCCCGTTTACATAATTTAGGCAATTAAAAATTAGATCACAACCCGTCAGTGGCGCACCCAGGGGGGGGCCCAGGGGGCCCTGGCCCCCCCCCCCAAAGAAGTAGAAATATTGATTTTGCATTATAAATATTTGTATTCGTTCATCTCGGCCCCCCCCATGCATTATAAATATTTTTATCCATTCATCTCGGGCCCCCCCCCCAAGAAAAAATCCTGGGTGCGCCACTGCAACCCGTTGATCAACCAAATTAGAACAGAAGCAGGGCAACTGGGGCACTTTGCCCCAGGCCTCCGACTGCAGGAGGGACCCCCAAAAAATTTTAAAAATTAATTTATACTTCATCCGAAAAATTCTGAAACGTGTATCGTACTTCAAAATTCAAAATAATCTCCTGAAAAATGCAGTGGAATATAATATGTTAATCATTGATGTAATAAAATTTTAAATGAGTAACTTAATTTGAATGTTTTGGTCTCTTTCCTTTTTTTGTTTCTTGGGGGCCCCCCAACAGAAGTTTGCCCCAGGCCCTGTAATGTCTCTGGGTGGCCCTGATCAATATCAGCATAAAAAATTCTCTTTATTCTATAATTAGGGGGTTTATAACATTTGTATCTTTGGACACCCACACCGTATAATGGTTGGCGCCACGAGCTCTCACGGAGTGGGGTGGGATTCGAATTCTGATTAAGGCCTGGACATTCTTGTGCTGTTTCCCCTCATAGGGAGTGATGTTGGTTTACCTGTCTGATGTTCCCATATTGAAGGAGTCAAGAAATTCGTGGTTTAGAATGGGTTGATGTCGAAATGACAAGCGCGCTTTCCGCGTTAGAGGAAAAAGAAAAGGCCCCATTTTGTACGCTGGACATTTTTTTTTTTTAAAGAAGTACAGGAGTAAGTCGATTCTTGCTGTGCTCAGCATTCCCTTGTATTCCATTTAAAGAAAAAATACTATTATGTAAAACTAAGGACTTGGGACTTGTCTATAACATCTATATTTTTTAGTTTCATGATAATCTAATTGGCTGATATAGCATATGCTATTCGATGACAGTGCCTGGTAGATAAGATTCTGTGTATGAAAAATGTTGTAGAGGGACGTATAGTTTTCTTTTCAATGGATGAAGAATATTCAGAGCTTTTTCAGCAAGTCATTTGAATTTTGCTCAGTATGGTACATTGCCAGTAATATCTCTAGATTGTTTATGGTCTTAAACTAGCCTTACATAACTTGAAATGTTTTTGGTGGGTGCAAAATGTAATCCGTTTGAAGGTTATTTAACTGTTTCGTTACATGTGCTATTTTTCTTACGTGTAAAAGCAGGTGACCTCTTATTTATATTGTTTAACATGAAGTCGTGGAAGTTCTATTGAGCGATGCTGACTGACTCTTTTTTTTTTTTTTTCAATATAACCCGAAACTTGCATTCTTCTCATCAGGTGGTATAGACAGTATTTATGAGAAATCTGGCTGTGGGAAGTAGTAAACATCATCCAACGAGTTTTTTTATTAAACGAGGCGTGAAAATCGGGCGTTCGGAACTCGTTTTTTGTTCGTCGAGTGGTTCGCCTTAAAATTTGGCGAGGCCAAGGCAAAGAAAGGCGGCAGCAACGGCAGCCTGTATCTCAGGGACGGACACAGTTAGTTCTAAACACTTCTCGTTTGGCATTCCAGCATCTGTTATTTTGCTGCCCAGTATTATAATTCACAAGGTAATATCGAAACACGTTGGCATAATATGTTAAAAATATAAACTTTAATGTTAAAATATTTCAGTTTGTCAGCTAAATATTCATTTCTTACACGCATTCTTAATTTGGCTCTCAAAAAAAAAATTGTGCCGTTAATGTTGAAATAGATCACAAAGCAATATAATTAACAGTTTGCTTATATTCTCTTCGTAAACGCACCATATGGAAATGTGGTGCACTTATGCTTACTGATTTAAAGCAGCCTATTTCAGTGTTTTTCTTGCATTGTAAATCATTTAAATATCTTAATTTTAAATGATTTACAATGCAAGAGCATATTCACGTTATGAGTATGTACAATTAAGAATCAACATTTTTAGTTTTAAATGAAACACGTTGACATTTTCGTGACAATCTGGATACATAAAAGCTGAAGCACCAACCGTTATCATTTGATGATAAAGATATTTAAAATTTTAAATGTGCGCTGAATATTTGTTACTCATGCTCTGTGAACTGGCTTGCGAATATCCGCTGCCGCTTCTAATGTGTTATTTTTATTCGTCATTAGTTTTTGGTGTTTTCATTCGATTTTCTCGTGTAGCTGTGACGTAACACTGCTCCGTTGCGGCGTCACAAAGCCACACAACTGCGAAGGACCACCTGTCAAAGAGCCGTACGTCAGTGTTACTCTAACTGTAGAGAGGAATTCTTCGTAAATTAGCTCCACCACAAAATGTTAATGCTTTCGAAAAATGCTTTAGACTCCCAGGTGGCAAATGAAATTTGCTGTTCCAAAATGCGATCAATTGACATCAGACAGATGGTTGAGCTCGCATTACCCTTTATGACGGCTATTTTTGGCCTATTTAGACCAATAGGTTTTCTCGAATTAAGCCATATTTGCTGACGTTTGTAGTCTAATGCAAAAGAATGAATAAATGCACATCCAACTGAGGTTTCTCGTTAGTGTGAAAATTCTGATGCTTTTATCATCCACTGGAAAAGTACCTGCTTTATCAGTTAGTTTGCTAAAGCATTATGCTTAATTTTATAAAGTGTTTTGTTTATTGCCCTTCTCCCGTTAGAGAAAGCTTTTTAAATATTTTTTGGTCTGGGAAGTAGCACTTTTCCAAGACCACAGTTTAAACAGTTGTGAACTCGTCAGTGAGGGCTCGTCGAGGTTTGAGTTCTGTTCTTTTAGAAAATAGTTTGATTATTTGAGGATTCTAAGAAGTCTAGATTTCTTCTGGATGGGGGAGTCGAAAACCTTAATTTTGTTTTCATAACTAAAACAATTTTTTTTTATAATTGTTTAAAAGGAAAGGCCCAGTTCCCTTCCTTTTGACTCTTAAATTTTAGTCACTGCCATAAGGTTTTTTAGAACCCCCGAGTTGATAAATTAATCTATACCTTCTGTCCTCTAACACTATTGTCCCCGGTTTTACCTTATCGCAGAACCCTATTGTACCTTGATGTTTGTAAAATCCATGATCAATACCGTATCCATACTTTATGGACAACCCTTATCTATATTTAACAAATTTTATCAAGTTACTTCTCTTGCCTTTCTTCGCGTGAAACACTTTCTGCGTTCAGTTAAGTCGTCCCTGAATCCTTTTTTGTGCGCTTGAAATTGAGTTTCATTAGGATTAAACCTTCGACCACCAGGAGCCAATTAACAGGCGGGCTACTTCAGCTACACAACCGATAAAATGCTACTGTTTCCAATCCTATTTATTCTAATGCATGAGATTAATACCTCGTTTACTTTGGTATTAAGTTTGTATTTTCGTGTTTTGTATTTCAGCTTAATTTTTTCTGAGTTAAAAACAATTTCTCTTTAGTTCTGCTGCAGTTGAACTGAATTTAACGGTTATGTTTCATTTCAGGCCGCAAAAAAGGCAGATAGCCAAGCTGCTGAACTGTCAAATATTTTACGGCCAAAGGAAAATGAGGGTGACCTAAACAAAAAGCTGCTGTCCAGGAGCAGAGTCCAGCAGTTTGCCCGTAATGCGTTTGGTTCAACCAAAGCGAGTGTCTCAACAAAGAGCAAAGATGTGCTTGACTCTGCTGAGCCCAAGGGAGAGATGCCAAAAAATGTTCCAGATCACTTGACTCTGTTGCAGTTATTAGCTCTTGTAAGTTTATTAGTCAATGTTTGATGCTTTATTTAGTATTTTTGTGTACGAGTGTGATTCAAGCTATGAGAAAGAATGTAGCTAACATGTCTTCTCTCTTTTTAATAGAATGCTCTTGATCTTACTGCTCCTGCTAGTAATGTTCTGCTGAAAAATAGGCTCAATAATTGGGTGCAGCTTTCGGGTCATGAAGGTAATAAACTAATTTGTATAATTTGGTTTTATGAATCATTTTGAAAATATCTTTATTTAAACATTCAAATACAGTAGTGGAAAAAACTATCAAAAATTTGACCTGTTGTGATTTATTGGTTTTGACCAGTATTTCCTCATTCTGTTATCAGTTAGAATTTATTCATCATTTGTTCTAACTGAAATTGAATAGTTTATTGATAATAGTTGTAAATTTTTAAGTAATTTATGGCTAAAGATTTATATTTTGCTTGAATTATTGATTAGAGATTTGCATGGTCAACTTTATTTCAAAGGAACATCAAATTCTGTAGTTCAGATATGTAGCAATAGGAAATATAAAATAAGATTAATATCTACCACCAAACTTTTTTCTATAAAGGATTTATTTCTATTTTCAGTTCATTTTAACTATTACTACAGAAAATAATTTCCCTCCATGTAATTTGTTTGCAATGAATATCTTTCAATTGATATCAATAAAGTTTTTAAATTTTATTACTCCAAAATAAGGTTAAATTACTTTCTTTTTTTTTTTTTTTTAGGTTCCTTTGCACCTGCTGGCCCTGGTACAATCTGGAAGAAAAGTTCACCAGACAAAGTGGAAATAGAAGCATATAGGAAACTTATGAAGGATCCCTTAGGGTCTATGGTGCCCCACTTCTACAAAGATGTTGAATATAATGAAGAATGTATCCTTCAAACTACAAAATTTTTTACTGATGCTATCATTTTCATAACTATTAGACCTTTAAGCTTAAAATGCTATTGTTTTTTAGAACCTAAAATTTAGCTCATATAAAAAAAAACTAGATTTTTGAAAGATTAAAGTAATTAAGATTGTAATTGCTTCAATTTTCATTAAATTATTAGTAAAATTCAAAACCCTTGTTAAAATTGAGTTTACAGACGAATTTTTGTTAATTCGTACAAAACTGAGTTAATTTCTGTTCCATATGAGGAGTATTCCTTAACCAGATTTCTAGATTTCATTGAAATGAAAGATCTCTTGTACGAGTTCAAAAATCCAGCTGTAATGGACATAAAGATGGGAACAAGGTAACAATTTTTGTTCTTTTGATTAAATGTAGATACGTATACATTCTACAGAGAAAAGAGCAATGCGAACTTTAAAAACATTTTCTTTGTAGGACATTTTTAGAAACTGAAGTTGCAAACAATAAAGCCAGAAGTGACCTTTATGAGAAAATGATAAAAGTAGATCCAACTGCACCCACACCTGAAGAACTAGAAACTAAAGCTATTACTAAGTTAAGGTATATGCAGGTATGTATCTATTTCTTATATAGATAGGACTCAATTCTATTTTAAGAATGTAGAGTTATTTGATATGAGCTCATAAATGTGTATTTGTCAATAAATTTTTACTTTTCTTTCAGTTCAGGGAAAATTTGAGCTCATCAGCAGAACTTGGTTTCAGAATAGAAGGTTTCAAAGTAAGTTTGATCAATTTTAATTAAAATAATTTTAAGTTTTGGGGGCTTTTCCTGAGGGGGGGGGGGGGGGAGGAATTTGTTTTCTCAGAATTTAAATACTAACTTAAGAATATACATTTACACCAGAACTCAGTGAATCATATTGTAGTTGGACACATTTCAGAAAGATCATTCTGCATACAAGTATTTTTTTTTTAATCTGTCATTAAATTTTAACTTAATTTTTCTTCATGGTTGTTTGTGCAGTGGACGTTCTGCTAATTTATATATATTGAAATTGATGCATTACTTAATCATTTTTACCTATACCATAATTTTATTTTAAAATCATTTGAAATTGCCCAACTGAATATCACAATTTTTTCCTTTTTTAAATAATGGACTGTTTTAATACAAGGTTAATATTTTTTACTGTTTGTATTGGGGTCTTTCTTTATAATGTTTCTTCAGTCAGTTTTCCTCAGATTAGACCTTGCAAAATAATCTTAATATTTAGTTCTATCCTGTAAACATGCTGTTATTAATGACCTAATTAATTAATGACATAATTATTTCAGGTGCATGGTGAAGAACCTACCAAAGACTTGAAAATGCTCAGGTCAAAAGATGATGTATGCAAGACCATGAGGCAGTTCCTAAATGGTAGCGAGAAAGTGCGATTAAGGTTGATTGAAAGGCTTCAGAAGTTGAGGTCCATTTTAGAAAAATCCCAATTCTTCAGTCAACATGAGGTAAATAAAATGTGTGGTGGCCCAAACCATGACATACTATTAAAAGAAATTTTGAATGATTTATGTGCTGATCACTTGCCAAATCGATTAACTCCAATAAATAAAAAGTGGAGAAAAGTTATAATATAAATTATTTTTTAAGATTCCTTTTAAAATATAAATTCAAATACATTGTAGAATGTATTATTACAGAGTAGCTTTTATCTAACAATATATAAAATGTATAAGAATATCCTTGGAGTAATTATTTTTGCATGATTAAGGGAGTTAATCGATTTGACAAATGAAAAAAAGTAATAATATCAAACTGAGACTTCAAATTTTATTACAGAAAAAATTGAAATAATTTTTTAATTCACAAGTACTTACTTTTTATGGCAGTTAGCCTGTAACTGATTATTTTACTTTTTTTTTTGTGATGCACTTAACTATTTACTGTTATCAAGTATTTGCTTTCTGAGTTTTACTTGCAACGATTTAGAGTATGGAGTTAATTTGGATTGGCTTCTGAAATTATCATTCCATGGCCAAAAAAAATTTGTCGTTTTGTAGTGTTAATCCTTATTAAAGAAATTTATTATGAATATAAAGAGTTAGAGATCAATCAAGTGCTTTGTCACTTAAATTTAAAAAAATTAAAGTGAAGATAATTACAGTAAATAATAAGAATGAAGGTAAATATAATTTTTTTGTGCAATATAGTTCCATCTGAAAGTAAATATCACTTGGATCATAAAATTGATGGAGCAAAATTACATGCACAGTTAAAATTTATTGTTAATGTTCAGTTTGTTTAAAATGGGTTATAACAATTTCCATTAACTTAACGTGGCTAATGGGTTAAAAAAAAAAAATGGATATGTTGATAGAATCAAGAAATTGCCTTGATTTTAAAAATTTCCGTAGTATGTGAATTTCAGCACTAGCACTGAAGGGTTTTTTTAATTTTTGTTTAAGATAACGATAATTTCCTGATGAGTGCATTAAATGCACTCTTAATTTTTATTAATGACTGTTTAGTTCTACCTAGTGCATAATCTAATTTTGATTTATAACTGAAAGTTGTATTCTGAAAAGTCCTAAGAATTTGAATTTTCTAATTCATAGGCTATGGCTGTATTCTTATAGTTAAAGGCAGTTTGATTACATTTTTAATTGTATATCAGTAAATATGCAATGTACTCAACAGAAATAATTTTTTTAACTATGACAGTATGTAGCATAGATACAACTGTAGTTCCTAGTATAAACTGTTTCTATTGCTTTATGTACCACATTAAAAGATTGTTAATGAAAAATCTGTTTTGCAGGTAATAGGTAGCAGCATCTTAATAATCCATGATGGCAAGAGAGCAGGAGCTTGGATGATAGATTTTGCAAAAACTGTACCACTACCTGAAGGTATTAAAATTGACCACAGATCTCAGTGGTCTAATGGCAACCATGAAGATGGCTATCTGTTAGGACTTGATAATTTGATCACAGTAAGTTTCTTAATTTTTGATGCTTTAAAATTATTGTAATGCAGTGAATGTGTAGGAGAAACTCAAATTAAGTAAATTTCACTTGTATGAAAGCTATATAAATACTCCTTTGTAACAGTATAAAAGATTCCAAAGCTTTGTTGAGCATTTAATTTCAGTTTTCCCAGTAATACTAACACGCAAGCCTTGCTGACGTAAGAATTGCTTGAATTTTTCATTTTAAAAGAATTTTTTGCCTGGATTAGTTGCTTTTAAAAAAAAAGGAATTTAAATATTCTCATTTTGGTGTTGCTATGTGCTTAATCATGTCATCAAATGTAGTTTCCACAGTCAGTGTGCATTAATGTTACTTTAGAAAACACTAATGAAAGTTAAATTTGAGCATTTCATAATATCCTAGCTATGGTTTTCAGTTCCTCACTTCATGCTTTAGCTATGAAATTTTTAATTCACAAGGATAACTAAATTTTATATTTTCTACCACTATTAATGTGATAGTTTATAAAATTTGAATGCAAGATCATTTGAGCCTCAACTCATAGATGAATTTTTAACTTCCATCTTCAGAGAGAGAAAACAAAATGAAAGGTCTGGTGATTATATGCAGGCAGTATTGAATATATTCAATGCCACAGGTCCAGGGTTTGACCCTGCGACTGGGCAAGGTCGACTCAGCCTTTCATCCCTTGAGTTTGTGAATAAAATGAGGACCAAGCATGCTTGAGAACTACTCTGGGGGTCCCATGTCAGGTTGACCATCTGACTGAGACATATGCTGTATGGCACCCCAAGCCCACAGTCAAGAAAGTGGAAATGGGCAGTGCCGGCCTTGGTCCACAATGGACTGTTGCACCATGAGTTCAGTTGTATATTCAATACTAAACTAAAAACTAAAGTTTTAGGAGTAGAAAAGCAGGCACAAAGCATTTTTGCTATTATAATTTAGCCATTCATGTCTTCAGACACTTTTTTTTGTTTTCAACACTAAATTTTATTTTTATTTTAGGTATTGAAGGATAGTGGGAAATCTAGGAGCAAAGGCAGTGGAGTGTAATTCCACAGAGTCCAGATGTAAAACTTGAATAGCTGGCATTCATCAATTACAGTCTGTGGACTTATTCTGTATAGTCATTACTTTGTAGTTTATTGAACAGACAATGTGCAGGCCATTTCTTTTTAAATGAGTTGCCTGTGAAATGTAAAGTTCCTACATGTTCAGTTTAGTTAATGCTGAAACTGAAACACCAGACTTGGCTTGTAAATAGTTACAAGGTTTATTTTGCTTATATTAGTTTACTTAAAATTGGAGAATTTTTAGTATTGTCTCTTAATTGGTACTTGTCAGAATTTTAAAATTATTCATACTTTAAATGGTTTCAAAATTACTGTGCAGGCTCTTAATGTATCAAACTATGTAGCTCCAAATTTTAAGACATATCTTTAAGGAATTTTACTGCCATTTGTAGATCCATTATTGTCCAGTCATTATTCTAAATTTTGAGGCAATTAACTTTATTAAGCTAATATTTTGCTATCTGTATTATATGCCCCCCTTCTGTAATTTTAATAGTTAAATAGAATTTAGTACCAAAATTTATGCTTTAATTTTTTCCTTGCTCTGAGGGGGTAATATATAGAAAAGTTCAAAAATATTGTAGTGATCTTCTGCTGTCACTAGTGACACAATCCTCAGTCATACCAGCATTAGTGCCAAAAATCTTAAGTACAACAGTATTTGATGTTCCATTACATTTCTGGTTGACAGCTACTGTCAGCTTCCAGATGAAACGTGTCCCAGCAGTATTACTTTGATTTCCATCAAATACTTTAAACTTTATCTGGTATTATGATTGTAACTGTATATAGGCAATGTCTTTTTGCACTGCTGCTTAATTTGACTCCTCAAAATATATTTTGAGGTACATTTTGTTAATATCTGTAAATATATTGTAGCTTATTTATTATGATTAGATAATAAAATTCTTGTTTCAATGTTTGTGCTGATTTAAATTTTTTTCCTTGTAAAATTACTATAAAAATGTCATTTGATTTATTAGTGAGTATACTTCATAATTAGGCTAAGGCTATACAGTTTGTGTATGAAAGAGGGTCAACAGAGATTAAGTGTCAAAGTTTGCAGTCCTTTTCAGTAATTTAATTTTTAAGACGTCCATAAACACCATTATGCATGCAGTAAAATCATGGTAACAAATTTAATGTTATTTTAATAACTTGATTATTGCACAGAACTATAAAATTCAGCCTTAATCATGCTAGATACAGGACAAATGAGTTCACACCCTTTGCATTATCTTAATGAATCGTGAAGTAAAAGCTGTTAAACAGGAAATTAGAAATTTAAATTGCTGAAAATAGTAAACTGCAGTTTTAATATCTACTGATTGTCTGTATTAATTTCTCAACATTTATGGTCCTGCTGGTCAACAAAAATACTAGTTCAGAAAAGAAATCTAATATTTTGCTGTGGTAGCTGAAGGTATTGAGCTGGAAATGGGAGAAATCTATCTAGACAATTTCTAAACTAGTGATTAGACGATAAATGCAGAGAAAGGAGTGTGTTAAAACAGATTAAATTTTTTTCTACTACTAGCTGCTTCCCTACCTATAACATCAATTTCTGTAAAAAGATTAATTTACAAATATTTCCTCACAATTTCATACTTCTTTGGTGGAGATAAATTCATAACCTGAAAGTTCACACTTGCCTCTGGATGTTTGACATTGAAAATAAAAAAATTATAGACTTTTAAATAAGCTCTCTCATTACCTTGGTAATGCCTAGCCCATTGAAGGCTTTAAATCTGACTTACCAAAATTGTTTCCCCCAAGTCTTGAATAACTATATTAGACATCACAAATCAAACCTTCAATGATGTGGTTAATGGTCATTGCACAGTAATCACTTAATGGAATTTATTATGGCATATTAGCTATGCTACAGCAAAGCCAGCCTTGAAGGTAAATAACAGAAATTTTTACATTGTCTTTTGAGTTAAAATGCTTTAAAAAAATTCTGAACCAATTGTTTTCATGCTACTCCCTTAATCTCAACATTGCATGACTTTTTTAAAAAAAGAGTGGCATGTGACACATTTAATTTTACCTCTTGTGCATTTGTTTCATTTATGAAAAATTATCTAGAATTTCCACCACACATTTAAAAAAAGTCATCCTTTATTGATAATGAATAAACACTGCTGAACACAGGCACAGTTTTTTAAGCTCTTGAAATGAAAGCCATTAAACTGCCAGACATTTCCTATTACAAAGTTAGAACCATAAAGTACAAATAATTTTGTTTTAATTGACCAAACTGTTTAACCATAACTTAGCAAAATCTATTGTTCAGGGTACTGGAAAAATACTTTCTTTTTTCACTCTAAATTTTGGATTTCAACATGTCAGATACAGTATTTTGTACTGCAGCAAATGCAGATTGAACACCATAAAAACTTAGTATTTTATATCCTTGCAAACCTCCTTAATACTATCACTTTGCAAAAAGCATTTCATTCAAAAGAATTGCATACACGAAACTGATTAGTATTATTTATTGAAACTGTTTTGCCTCACCTTTCATACATAAGATAATAGCTAATAAATAAAATTTAATATATTTATAAATCAACGATGGTGCTCAAAAATGTTTTTATTACAAAATTTTTCACTGGGTAACACAACATATTTTAAATTGCATAGAGCTTCCACATACTATTGAAAAATCTTTTAATATATGAAAGACAGAAAGAGGTTCTATAAGTTTGTCTTGGAAGACTAATGTATTATAAATAATTATCTGAATATTTAATACTAGCTGTAATTAATATTGAATAGCATGCTTCAAAATTGAATTTTTGTTAGGTGTTAATGAAAATTTTCACATTATGAAAGAATTCAGTTGCACCTGACCAAATGGAAATTTTTTTTCCTCCATAGATAGTAGTGGTAATGTTGCTTTTTAGAAAATATGCAGTATTAAAAAAGTAAAACTTTGCCATAAATATCCGATCCAACAATTCTTGCAACAGACCTGCCAATGTAAACCCATTAATCTTATACAGGCTATATTTTTTTAAAACCATACTAATAACTACATACAGTAACTATTAGAACCTAAGTTCAAAAACACACACACACATCCACTCTTCATGTACAAGTGCCACTGCCTTTCAACTATAAGATTAAGGACACTTGAGCAGAAATATTGCATCTCTGAGTAAATAAATATCAACTAATTCCATAATAGTAAAATGTAAATTTATAGTTAGTGTAGTCAATGAAATTTCCATTGTTTTCAAATGATTTTCAATATTTATCCATATAACTTTTTAAATTAATATTTAAAAATAAGGGTGTTTTACACTACCCCTTTATTTCTAGCCTTTTTGTAAAGGGGGGGGGGGCAGAAAATTGAATTTTAATTTTTTATTAAGTAGTAATTATTATTAAGTTAAAATCAATAGCATGATGACATGTAACAAATACAATGGGTCATTTTTCACATTCAAATTTAAAACTATAAAAAATTTACAAATACTTATGCCTCAAATTTTCCAAGCAACAGTATTAAGATGGGCTTTATCAATAAAACAAATATGATTTCTATTTGTCAATATATGAGTGAAAGAAAGATAAATATTCTGACTGAAGGCAATATTGTATTATGATACCCTTAAAAATGTTTGAAATATCTTTGGCATAAATAACTATCACAGTAAGACCAAAAGCAATATTTTATAAAGAAAAATTTGCTTAAGACAAGAAATAAAAGGAATGACAAAAGAGGGAATACAAAATGTCAAATTGGCAGGTTTGTTGCAATCGAAATTATTAGTCTGTCTATAAACTTTGCAACATACATTGCTCCTCCCATATTCTTTTGAAAAAGATAACTATAAATGTAGCTGCTTTAAACTCACCCTAAACAACATAATTTAACAATTCTCTCTTTAAAAATTCTATAGAAATAGTAATAAATAATAAAGGTAGTAATTAACATAAACTAATAGTCGAAGAGAATTGGAAAATCGATACGTAAAGGTTTTTATAACAAATATTTCAAAAATGCAATTTAAAAAAAAAAATTAAAAATATATTAACAAAATACTTTGAGCACCACCCACAAGGTTTTACAACAAAAAAATACAAAACAATGAACAAATTTTCAAGCAATCAAATTACATATTTTGGCACAAAATCTTAAAAAGGGATTCACTAATCATAATGGGGAAAAAAGCTTAACAACAACTCTGAGCAAAGAAATCAATATAATTGGAATTTATATAGTACTGATAGAGAAGTTACTTTCAAATCATTTTTATAACAGAAAGCCTGCAAAATATAAATTCTGCAGCATATCATGGATCAAAAGTTATATCTCTGTAGCAGAAAATTCACAAAATATATTAAAATATAAAATAAAAAGGCATATGAAAAAATTTAAGGTAGCATGAAAATTATATCAGTGATGTAAAATGGAATGCATTTTATGGAGAAAGCCAGATAGTTTTAAAAACAGTACTTTTCTTAGAACCCGACATGAAACAAAATTTTTAGATGCTACTCAAAGGATTGTCAAGTTCTTTAAATGGACAATATATTTCAAAATGAACACTCCCATGAAAAAACATATATTATATAGGTATTCTGGTACCATATAAGCTTTCTAGGAAGATTTCTGGAATTCCTTTTAAAATTTTCAAACAGGAAAGAAATTTAAAACTAAGTTGTATTCCACGAGTGACAATTTTTACTTACCTAGCCTATCTCATTCTCCTTTATGCATTCTAGAGAAAGGGGAAAATGAGTATACATATGGATCCTATTAATTTTTCAAAAATAAATTCTAAAGATTTTCTGAACTCCACATCTTTAAAATCCATTGAATTTAATAAACTTATTAGACTACTCTTAATAGCAGTTTGAATACATAAGTATGAATTAAAATGTTTTACAGCAAAATCATTTTTAAAGTTTTATTTCAGTTCAGCGCTTAATTTTAACTTGATAGTTTTAGCTTCTATTTTTTAAATTACTCATTTACAAATTTCTGTATTAAACCCTTAATGCATAATATTTCTATTAATTTGGTTTAAATATTTTTTTTTTCTTGCAGATAATTATAATTCATGTTTATTTAGACTCATTTATGTTAAAAAAAAACAATATCTTGTTAAAATTTAAATTATCACAGTGTATATAAATAATCGGCACAGTGTTTTTAACAGTGTGCCATAATGATCTTTTATAATAGAGTCATAAGCAAACAAAACAATAAAGATTCATGTGACGTATACAGACCTAAATTCCTAGAATAAAAGCAATCTATCATCAAACAGGACTTAAATTGTTTTTATCCAAATATCTTGATATTAAACATGACACAAATGGAGGTGTAATATTTGAATGAACATAAAAGAGTGGTGCCTGTGACATTCATGGAGCTGTACAATTCTGCAAGTAAAACATTGCCAGTGTATGTCATGGAACTGTGCATTAAGCAATTTTTAAAAAATATCTGCTTGTGTAGGCAATTTATTAGAAGATTTAGTACTTGAGAGAATACTTACGGCCATATCAAGCAGGTTTTGGGATATTCTTCCACTGACAAATATGACAATTCAAACAGCTTTTCCTCAACTTTTTATAAGATTTTAAATTGGATAGGCATCTCTCTGACCTTCAAACAATCGCATTCTCCCACCTCCTTCACCACCTACAAAGGTCTACTAATTTCAGTTAAAGACACAAATGATTCAGTAAAAGAAAAAAAATGTCTTAGGCAATATTTAAGTTCTATTTTTTGTAAGTGGTTTTTTCTCTCTTAAAACAATCCATATCATATCAAACCAAAGAACAAGTTTCTAGAGTGAATATTTTATTGCAGGTAAGTTTATTCTTCTGAAATGTTAACTAAAAATGATCTTGCTGAGTTCTAGATATTCACACTACACTATATAGGGGGGGAAAATGCTACTTTAAGATATTGAGCTTTTTGAAATATTTGTTCTGACATGTAAATAAAGTCGATCTGAAATTTGGTTTGGTTAAGGTGAAAGAAGATTCAAATTAAATCAACATGCTGATAGGCTGTAATTTTAAATAAATGAGTTATTATTTCTCTCTTGTTGTGTGGTTTAAAACTTTCCTAATTTGCAGCAATTATAAACAAATTACAGATAAGAAAAGGGAAAAAATTAAGAGAATTAGGAGCAAATCAATCTCTATGTTTTTTTTTTCTTTTTGAAATTTAATACCCTATTATATTCTCTGAAAGTAGTCTTTTACAAATCATCATATTATTGCAAACTCCTGTTTTCATATATGCATCAGAGGCTGGTATTTTAGACTGGATAAGCTACATTGTCACTCTAACTAGTCTGATTACTTTAGAGAAAGAAAAGTAAGACAAGAAAAAAAAATTAAGAGTCATGATTTATAGTAATTTTGATGTAAAGTAATTCTGACTTACAAATTATTTCACTGTTTGTCCATGGAAGAAATTACTTTTCATGAACCCCTAAAATATCTAACTTTTAACACCAAAAAATTCAATATAACATAAAAAAAGTAGAGAAAATCAATTTTTTTAAACATATAAATTCATTTTCAAAATTTTACAATACAAAAATTTATTCAAGACCATGTGAAAGAAGCTTTATATATAAAATCCATATTCCTTTTTAATTGTTACATTTATCTTCAAAATTTGGCAACAATTATTAAGTGATATAACAAGTTATAGTAAATGAGGAGTACAAAGAAAAATAAAACAATAGATTTTTTAACATGATTTCATCAATTAGCTCCCATTTACCCTACATAAGCATTCAGACATTACCTGATTGTCCCTTTCACACAATAACTATATACACAAGCACTTGTGAACTTCATAAATGGAACGACGTGACTAAATTTAAATTCATATACTTTGAGAGTAGGACTTTCAAAAAGTTTAGTCACATAAAAGCAATTTTATTTCTTTGCGCTGCAAGGATATATTGTAAAGTTCAAATATTTATATGAGATGAATTTTCTTTCATATTTCAATTTTCAGTATTCACTGTCATATCACATGATTCAAAATATTGAGAAAAAGTGAATTTACAGTTTTTTTAAAATAAATAAGCAGTTCTTATTTATATATATATATCAGTATACTATAGATAAAACATTGTGCAATATTTGTTCACTATACTTTTAAAATGCAAATATTAAACATAATGCTAATGTAAATTTTCTCACTCTCACTATAAAATTTTTTGAAGTACACAGGGTGAAATTGATACATATTTTCGATACAAACAAATTTCTAAAAAGATATGTTTTACTTTTTTTTCTTTCATAAGAGTTTGAAATGACACACTTACAGGAATTTTTATATTTATTTATTCAGTGACAAAATTTTTTTTTATGCCAAGCACAAAGATTTGGGGGGGGGGAGAAGCAAAATAGCCATTGTTACCAAACAAGAGGAGGAGAAACTTTTAAAGGTTAGAATCTTATTGAAATAAATACCAACAGCTCAGAAATAAAGCTGTATCAAATATATATATTTTAGAAGAAATTTTAAAAAGAAAACTGCTTACTAATCTCACTTTATGCATAGCTATATACTAATTTTCAAATACTATTTAAAAATCTTACTACACATAAAATACTAAAGATGTACATTATAAACTACAGAATTTCTTCCTTTTTTATGATGAAAATACAGTGGAGTCCCGATAATCCGAAATGATTGGGACCTTTTCGGATTATCAAATTTTTCAGATTATGCGAAATATTTCTTAAAACCAACTTAAATTACATAATAAAGGTGCGATTCTATAAATATTACATATGTGTGATTACACGGTTTATTTTATAATGGTCTGTCTAAATATAACCAAATTTCCGGACGAAATGGGTGATAAGAGAGAAGAATGCTACCTAGAACAGTACAGTAGAGTATAAGTTGTTCAAACAATGCGTCATAGTGCTCAACAGTTGGATTTTAAATGATCAACAGATTGTTAAAATGGTTTTAAATGAACCTGTTAATGTCTCAGATGAGAGTGAAGGTGAAGCAGATGGTGACAGCCAGCACAGGATATCCCACTCAGACACCAAGGCAGCATTTGATATAGCGATACGTTACGTGGAGCAACACTCCGCTACGAGCCCAGAGAACACCATTTTTCTGACGCATTGCCATAATTTGGCCTCAAGGGAGAGGTAGTCTTCTCTTCAATAAAAAAATGTAATAAATATTTTCAAGCCAATGTAGTTCAGCAATGATTAGTTCAATACATTGTCTAACTTTGTATTTTCTTGCAATTTTCAGAAATATACTTTATATTACTTAGAATCACTGTGGTTTCATTGTAACCTTCGGATTATCGGGACTCCACTGTACTACAGTGGAGTCCCGATAATCCAAACTTTAGTAATCTGAAAGTCCACTTAATCCAAAGCCAAAAGAACTAAGGTTACAATAAAACCACAGTGGTTCTAAGTAACAAAGAATATCTCTGAAAAATTGCAAGATAATTCAAAATTAGACAATGTACTGAACTAATCACTGAACTTCATTGGTTTGAAAACATGTTAAATTTTTTTTGTCGAAGAGAAGAATACCTCTCCCTTGAAGCCAAATTACGGCAACACGTCATAAAAGTAGTGTCTGTTGGGGTCACGGCAGAATGTTGCTCCACGTAGCATAGCGCCACATCAAATGCAAGTGCGGCATCTGAGTGGGATACCCTCTGTTCGATGTCACTGTCTGCTTCACCTTCACTCTCATCTGAGACATTGACAGGTTCTTTCAAAATCATTTCAACAATCTGCTGATCGTCTAAAATCCAATTGTTGAGCATTGTGATGTATTATTAGGACAATTTACACTCCACTGTACTGTACGAGGCAACGTTCCACTCTCTTATCTCCCATTTCGGCCCAAGATTTGGTTATGTTTAGACAGACCTTATAAAATAAACTGTGTAATCACACGTAATATATAATACAGTTGGTTCTCTGTTTAACGACGCTCTACTTAACGACGATCTCTATTTAAAGACGATATTTCCCGGTCCCGGTCCCTCCGACGTAAAAAAATTCTATTTAACGACGATTTTGTTTCTATTTAACGACGATTTTTTTCTTAAATGATAAACTTTTTCTTCAACATTTTATTTACAGGAGGGTTACTTTCTGTGGGGGAGTTTGGTTTCAATAACAGACCCAGAATTTCCTTTATGTTTGTTGCAATCATAGACGTGTTGCAGTGGAAAAAACCGGGGTAGGGGGGGGGGGGGGGTAGGATTACTGTTTCTCGGAAGATCGACATTCTTCCCTGGTGGATTGAATTTCTTAGTGCGGGTGTGGAATCACTCTATTGTACCTACCATGTTCTCATGTGATTTACGAACTGTCCAAAAGCACCGCTCTCTCACTCCTTCTGGGAACTACGTGTTCATGTTTAGAGAATTCATGGTTGTGTTTAGGTTCCAGTACGCTCATTCCAGTACGAATACGAGGTGAGCAGAGCAAAATGGCATCAAAGCGAAAGCATCTTACGCTACACGAAAAAGTGAAAATTATTGAAAACTGGGAAGAAAGTGTTGGAATAACAAAAGTCCAATTAGCAAGACAATTTCATCTACCCGAGTCTACTCTCAAAGGCATTTTAGCAAGCAAAGAGAAAATTCTTGAAGCAGCACAAAAATTTGGTTTGGGATCCAAATCCAAACGACAGAAAATTCAATGTGGCCGATCAGAAGAGTTTTAGAAGGCAGTCTTGCAATGGTTTCATCAAGCAAGAGCATCTAACATTCCATTTTCCGGAGTGATATTTAAAGAAAATGCTATTATTCTGGAAGAAAAGTTTGGAATGCAAAATTTTCAGGCTTAGGCTGGTTGGCTAACAAAGTTCAAAGAAAGATACGGGCTTGTATTTAAAAGCATATCTGGCGAAAGTGGCTCCGTAGATGAAAAAACAGTGGATGAATGGAAAATAGTGCTGAAGGGGATATTATATGGATATGATGAGAAGAACATATTCAATGCAGATGAGACGGGCCTATTCTACTATATGGTGCCTAATAAAACCTTAACGTATATGGGCGAAAAGTGTTTTGGTGGAAAACACAGTAAGGAACGATTGACTGTTTTACTGTGCACTAATTCGGATGGATCTGAGAAATTTCCACCACTAGTTATAGGCAAATCAAAGCAACCAAGGTGTTTTAAGAATATCACCAGGAAACCTTGCGAGTACCGCAATAACAATAAAGCGTGGATGACATCACAAATTTTTATTGACTGGATTAGAAAATTTGATGCAAAAATGCATCGAGAAAAGAGAAAAGTTTTACTTTTAATCGACCGATGCACTGCACATACTCCAAATATCCCTGGACTTACAAATTTGACTATCCATTTCTTACCAGCTAATTGCACTAGCAAGTTGCAGCCATTAGACCTGGGTATCATTCGCAGTGTGAAAGCATACTACAGAAAGTCTTTAATTAGGAAATTAATAAACAATTCGGCTGACAGTATAAAAATTAGAAAATTTACAATCTTGGAAGCAATGCGCATGATAACATCAGCATGGAAAGAAGTTTCTTCATCGACAATAAAAAACTGCTTTCGCGTTGCTGAAATTCACAAAGAACTTGTAGTGGAACTGCAAAGTACGGATGTCGAAATCAACGAAGATGACATTACCCCTGAAGAATGGAGAAGTCTTGTTGAAGATGAGGATGTTTCAATTCAAGATTTCTACAATTGTGATAAATATGTTTTAACAACAGATTTCAGAAATGTAGAACAAATTTATGAAGATATTGTAAATAAAAACACAGTGTCAGACGAAGAAGGTGAAGTTGAAGACACGGAAAACGAGACACTGCCACCGTCTTACACAGATGCAATTTCTGCTCTAGATGTTCTCCGACGCTATATTACATCGAAAATGGAAGGTGACTCATTTAACATTTTAGAAAATCTGGAAAAGAGAATAACGAAAACAAGGCGAATGAAGCAATCAACACTTTTTGAATTTTTTAAAACGTAATTTATTGTATTGTTTCTACTCTTTTTTTTTCAATGTAATTTAAAATAACTTTTTGTGAATAAAATAATGATGATAATAAAAATAGCATTTTTAAACACGCTAATATATTAAGAAATATATTGACAGTCCTAAAGTGTGAAGGGAAAGGGCCCTAAAAGGCCTGTAAAGTGTGAAGGGAAATGTTATTTTTTCACAAATTCTGTTGAAAGGACGATCTCTACTTAAGGACGATTTTTCACGGTCCCTTGAAAGTCGTTAAACAGAGAACCAACTGTATTTATGTAATCACATGTTATTATGTAATTTAATTTTATTTTAAGAACGATTTCGCTTAATCCAAAAAATTCGTTAATCTGAAAATACTGATCCCAATCATTTTGGATTATCGGTACTCCACTCTACTAATTTTAACACAAAATAAAAAACTAAGGATTTTTATAAACTAAAGAATTCCTTTTAATTTTATGATGAAAATAGTACTAATTTTAAGACAAAATAAAACACTATGGATTTACAAAATAAGCTAAAGAATTTTTTTACTTTTTATGATGAAAATATTAATATAAAAAAATGATCATATAAATACTAGAATTAAAAATAGAAGAAAGGAGGAGAATGATAAACATTAGTACATCATATGGAAAATTTTTCTTGAATCAAATCCTAAATATCACGAATCATTAAAAAAAAAGAAAGAGAGAGATAGGTTTACATTTTTCCTGTTTAATTCCTTTAAAACGATACAACTATTCTTCAAACTGGCCACTTCAGGGTGAAATTGGTATGACTATGACTTCAATAGAAAAGGTAATTCATAATTTTTTATATAATACAAATGATTTTTGCAGGCAAAATTTTTAATTTAAAGTTTTTTTCCCCTGACTTAATTAAGTCATTTTTAATTTCTACAATTCCAATCAGTTGAGAATTCACAGATTCTAACGTTTTGGGAGGCCAATGTATGCAAAAATATACATACATCTTTTTATTGCATATCATGATTCTATTCTTAAACATTAAGAAAATAAGATTTTTACATCACTTTTTTAACATTTATATTTACCTTTAAAAAAAAGAAAAAAATTTCAAATTTAAACTTAGTGATAACTTGGTGACAACCACAACAAGAATTACACATTAATTTTTTTCAAGGAAAGTATTTAGCCAAAATCAGGTAAAAATTAACATATTTTGTCATGTTTGTAAAAACAGGAACAATTCTAATTTTAAAGTTTTACAATAATTTACATAAACCAATTAATTCTAAAATATCACTAGTATATGAATAAATAAAGTTTTGTCAAGTTTATTATTATGGAAAAATCCAAATTTGTCTTAAGAATAATTTACATTAACAAGAAAGAATTAAATAATATCTACTACAAAATACATTTAACTAAAATTTAGTTAAACTTGAGATTATATATATGTTTTTTAACAGAAGACAATTATGTAAAACTAAACAGTAACCTATATCAACAATAAAAACCCTTAACAGTGGAACTAACATCAATTAATATACATTAGTTTCTGCCAATGTTAGAACCAGTCATTATAAGTGGCTTGATAGTTTTTGTGTTAATACTATCAAGAAATGCATTTAACTAAAATTTTGTATAACTCATAGGGGTTTTGGTCATTAAAAATAAATATAATTTTGAAAGTTAGAAATAATTTTAATGATCATAGTAGAACATGCTTTTGACACTGAGAAAATTACAAAATGTTTCTCCTAAGATTGAAAAATAATTTACTGAATAATTTGAATCATTTCAATAAATTAAAAATTCAATAAAAACATATAAACAGCCTTGTGGTATACAACATCACATAGAATTTTTTTTATAAGCCAGGCACAACCTATATTTTTACAGAACCTCTAAAATTGCAATACAGTAATACCCTGACTTGCACCGCTTTTGATTTTACCCTTTTCACCTTCTTAAATCTTGGAATGAAATTTCCCAAAAAACTTTAAATAGTGCCTGGAAGAAACTTTGTCAAATATTTTTCAAAAATGAGCTAGAAACAACGCCTGAAACTGATCCTATTGCTCGGGTCATAGAAGAAGTTGTTGATCTTCCCAGGCAATTAGATAAGGGAGTCGATGGAGATTATGACAACAAACTGTTAGATTCTCATCTTGAGGAGCTGACAGTTGATTGATGATCTCATAGAGATGCACAACCAAAGCATGACTGAAGAATCCAAAACTTTAGACACAATTCGGCAAGAAAACCTAATGACAATTATAAACTTGACAGGTCTCAGTCCAATTAAGAAAGGGTTACAGATTTTAGAGAATATAGACTCTAATACAGATTGCATGATCACAACAAAACAGGAATTTAAAAAAAATGCTAGTCTGCTATGAAGAAATTCTATTCAGAAAAAAAAGGTGTTAATACGGTAGACTACTTTATTGGATTTTGTGAAAACCAACAACAATTTTTCTTTAATATCTTGTACATATGCATAATATTAATATGTAATACTAGCTGAATACCCGTGCTTCGCTACGGAGTACATTCAAATTATATACAATGATGAATGTATGCAATTAATGCCGAAAAAAAAATTATAAAAAAATGGTAACAGATATTTTTAAAGACAAAATAATGTAGAAGAAAATATTCACATTAAATCTAATAGAACACACTAAAGAATATAGTGCAGTTAATATAGTGCAGTTTGAGGAACATTTCTTTACTGTATTTTAATATTTTTTTGGATAATGTCCAATCGTCTGCCGCATTAACAAGAAAATTTTTTTTTGTGTGTGTCTACTTCGTTGTTATACACGTGATGCAAAATTAGTTTAAAGTATCACAAAAAGAAAAGAAACTATGTGATCAGCGTTTAATAAATTAAATTCTAAAAATTAATCTTTAAAAATTCACCAAAAATCAGAAAATGGAGGTAAAGATTCAAAAAAGATTTCATTTTAAAGAAATTTTTATGATCTTTCTTGTGATATAAATTTTATAACCCTCAGATTATTATTTTAAATGCAAACTTAAAAAAAGTTACAAAATCAGCTTAAAATTTTAATTTAAAAAAATCCAAGAAGAAGTTTTCAAAAATCTTTCTTAGTGCACCCCTAGACTATAAGAAGAATAGCCATGCAAAATTTCAGCCCTTTAGGTCCAGCAGTTTGGTCTGTACGTTATCTGTCAGTCAATCAGTCAGTTACGGAACTGTTTTATATATATAAACTATATTTTAATTTGAATAATATTTTCCCTTTAAACTGGCGTTTTTGTAATTTCTTGGTTGCAATTAGACAAAATTTATATGCGTTTATAAGTAAAGTTGTACCCCGACTTGCGCGATCTTTCGTCGGTCCCACCCATCGCGTAACTTTGGAGTATTACTGTACTTCATAAATAACAAAAGTTAAACATGAATTATGAGATTTTAATTTTTTACGTTAGCATTAAAAAAAATTAGATTTTCACACTTAAAATGAGTTTATATGATAAATAAATCTCACATTTAAATTAAATACATAATAAAATTAACTACTCAGTTATACCATCAATTTTTTTAAATATCAAACTTGATTTTCAGAAAAATATGGATATAAGTATCGATTCATTCATTTTTCTACATAAGCATTATGCTTAATACTTGGGTGTGGAAACAGAAATGTAAGTTTCAAAACTTTAACATTTAGTCCTTTTTCAGCAATGCATATCATATTCAATTGAAGGTCCAGCTACAATGTGATCATAAAAATTTCAGTCATGAAACAGGATGAAAATAAAATGACACTATACACAAATCTGTAATATAAATGATAAAAACATCAACAAAGCAAAATCAAATCAACATCCACAATGTATAGATAAATTATCAAACATATGAAAAACATGGCTGCATCGTCAGAACCTCACAGCAGTTCAGAATATACATAGCAATAACTAACCTGAGAAATAAAGCTAAGTAAATTCAATATTCATACAATGCAACACATAAATATGTGTGTTCCTCTAGAGCTATTTTTTTTAAATAAATTTATAATACTCTCACTACTAAGAAATGGCTTTAAGAAAAGCTCAAAGGAAAATGCTTTTCATTCCCAGAAACGGAAGGGAGAAAGAAAGCATACACAGATCTGTGAAGAAATGGATCTATCTGTTCAAGGCAGTCCCTACTTTAAAAAGATAAAATCTTGACACAATATTCATCATAAAATCATGGCAGTGGACATTTTATCTCACTCGTTATGGCTTTCGAAAATATGACTTCCCTGAAAGTTGCATCTATCAAACACGAAGGAACTCCAAATCTTGGACCATTTCATGCAGCATGGCTTGCTTGATGAAAGTGTCTGTAATTCAGAAAATATTCATTACTGTCAAAGAGAAAATATTTTGGTAAAAATTTAAAAATTGAAATTAAAATCAACAGCTATTGAACACATTGCAGAGAACAAATGAAAATCTGATGTCAGAGGATTTTGAATTATAGGAGACTGAACATTAGGGTGGAGCGAAATTTTTTTTTTTCTCGGATCAAAAAGCTTGGGTGCGGGAAAGTTGCTACTAGTTGACATTAACACCTGTTCAAAAAAGTTTTTAATTCCAATAATATCTTCAAGTGCCACAACACCCTTGAAAATCTAAAAATTTGAACTAAAATTGGAAAATCATTGAATTTAAGTATCTATTATAACTTAACGCATAGTAAATGCCAAGATTGGCAAGAGATGGCAGCATCATTCAGTTGGAAATTTAACTTTTTTTCCCTTCCTTTCTACAGGCATTCAGGGAGGGTGAAAGCAAGTAAGAAATGCGCCATTTTCCCAACGTTATCAAAATCTCTAGTTATAAAGCAAAATATATTTTTTAACGTGTGTATTAGAGACTCGTTAGTGAAAATTTCTTTCTTTTCAGTGTTGTGGACTATTTTAATGAAGAAGAGGTAAGCGGATTTATTGTTATTTATTAGAATGTCAGATTACAAGTCTACGCTATCACGAACAACACATGCTAGCTTTAATAATTACCCAGTGTTTGGAGCTTATGCTGCATTTAATAAAAGTGCTCTGCCCACATACGAGGATGTCATGAAACACTATTTGTTTGTTCGTTTAGAGATTAAAATAGGAGGTCAAGCTGAGGAACCTACTTTTTCTGAAATTTCTGAAATTGTTATAGAGGATATTGAAGAAATTTGGAAGAGAGCATCTATACCAACTATTTCAAACGCTCGAATTTATACTAAGATTCATGAATATCATAGCAAATATCGTAAGCTTCTTAAACCTTATAA
Organism: Dolomedes plantarius; assembly: GCA_907164885.2. Taxonomy (NCBI): domain Eukaryota; kingdom Metazoa; phylum Arthropoda; class Arachnida; order Araneae; family Dolomedidae; genus Dolomedes; species Dolomedes plantarius. The sequence goes on along the minus strand of OU015493.1, from coordinate 131,651,050 downwards.
ACAAAAATCTAGTTGTAAGAGTTATCTAGTTGTGAGAGTTATATAATGAACTATAGTGGCTTTATATGGAAATGTATAAACAAATTATAATTTATTCATTTATAACTCTATTAAGTTACAGGTAAAAGCATTTAAGGAAACTGCAAAAAAGTTATTTGATATTGCAGCTTGCAAATGTAAGTCATTTGAGTATTGTTCATGTGAAAAGTCGAGAAAAGTGCCCGTGAAGGAGAGAGACTTTCTTACTGACCAGCGGACTAACAGGAATATGATGATTGGTAGTATTGATCAGAAGGTTACACAGCAGATACAACAAAGGGAGAAACGAAAGCAGAAACAGGAAGCAGTATCGAAAATTTCTAAATTATCAAGATCAGATGATTGTACTGATAAACATAGCACAAATGTTTATGATGATCAAGTGTTGGTACAACAAGGTAATTGCAATTTTATACCCTCTTTAAGAGAAACAAAGTATACTTCAGAATGCGTATGCGTAGTCGATTCAGCAGAAACGAAGGTAGGAGAACTGCCCTCTAGTAGTTAAATGCGTGAGTCTCTCCCAATATTGGCTCGTGAATGCGATAGATGGGGGCTATCAGATCGCAGTGCTGCAGCTGTTTCATCGGCTTTACTCCAAGATATGGGCCTTGTGAGTGCAGGTGACACATCCTTAGTTATAGATCGCAGTAAACTGCGAAGAGAGAGGCAAAAGCTTCGAAAGGAACTTCAATTTAATGTACAGCAAAATAAAATGATGCTGCAAGCAATTTATTTTGATGGTAGAAAGGACAGAACCAGAAAGACAGTGCTAAAAGGTGGAAAACCCCATCCTATCAATGTCCTGGAAGAACATGTGGTTTTGTTAAAAGAGCCAAATTCTGAATATCTGGGTCATATCACACCTTTATCAGGGACTTCTTTGAATATTAAAAACAGTATTACAACCTTTTTGTCTAAAGATATGTTTAAGACAGATGATTTAGCTGCAGTAGGATGCGATGGAACAAATGTAAATACTGGTTGTGAAAGAGGTGTAATTCGTTTATTAGAGGTACATTAAAATAAGCCTCTTCATTGGTTTGTGTGCCTCCTCCACACAAATGAACTTCCACTGAGGCACTTGTTAATCAACCTTGATGGCGAAACCCATGGTCCAAACTCTTTCTCGGGACCAATTGGAAAGGCTCTGAAAAATTGTGTTTTACCAGTTCAAAAATATAACAGGATTGAGGGTAGTGTATTGCCAGAAGTTGATGCAAAAGAATTAAGTATTGATCAAAAATATTTATATAACATCGCCACAGCTGTTATGTCGGGTTGTTGCAGCCAAGAATTAGCCAATATACAACCTGGACCAATGTCCCATTCAAGGTGGCTTACTACTGCAAGCCGAATACTCCGCTTGTACATTTCATCAATTGATCCGTCTGTAAATCTTGTAACTCTGGCCACATACATAATTAAAGTTTATGTACCAGTTTGGTTTGCAATCAAAACCAAATCAGATTGCTGTGAAGGTCCTCGACATTTATGGAAAATGGTAGCATTCAGCAGATATCTTCCTCAGAATATAAAGAAAGTAGTTGATAATGTAATACAGAGGAATTCATTTTTCGCTCACCCAGAGAACATGTTATTAGCCATGATGACTGATGAAAATGCTACTATTAGACAACTATCTCTTAGACGTGTGCTGAAAGCCAAGAATCAGCAGAGGTCAATGGAAGGCATTCGATACTTCATGGTCCCCAAATTGAACTTTGAAGCCAAAGATTATTATGAAATGATAAGTCACGAGAACTATGTTAATGTTGAACCGCCTTTGACAAGATCGTTTAGCCGAGACGAGATCATGATGTGTATTAATGAAGATAAAGTTCTAACTTTTCCGAAATTACCATGTCACACTCAACATGTGGAACGTTCTGTTCGATTAGTAACAGAAGCTTCTGCAGCTGTTTTTGAAAATGAAAGGGATGGATACATTCAATGAAGAGTGAAATCACGATCCATAATGAAAAAGTTTAACGCAAAGGCTGATTATGATAATAATTTTTTCAAATAGTTTCATAGAATCTTATCTGTTCTTCCACTTAAATGTTATTCAAAGCATAAATAATGCGAATTATCATTGTCATTTGAATTGCGCTTTCCTTATGTAAAAATTAAATGTTTTGTAAAAAATCTTATTTTCCTTGAAATTCTGGATTTTTAGTCTCATTGTGATACCTCTAGATATTTATGTATGCTAATAATTTTTTTATGCTCATATTGATAGAAATGAGCAACTCTTTTAAACCCAAGCTAAAAGATTTCTAAAGATTTTAACGAATGGCAATTTTTGACGCATATTTGTTTTTTTTCTGATTTTTCAGTTCTTCAAGGTCATTGTGGCACCTCAAAATATTATCAGATTTCAAATTCCTTATAGCATGTTGTTATTGATCCAGAGTAACAAATTTCCTGCACCCAAGCTAAGAGTAATTTACAAAAAAGTCAAAATCGACACTTTTTCACTCCACCCTACTGAACGTACCATTTATTTATTAATTTTTAACATTCTCATTTGAATGTTATTTTAATTAATAGAAAACAATTTCTTGGATTAAAAAATAAGTGCAACATTGGTCCTAACTCTTTGTAAGCCATTAGATAGCATCTATTAATTTTAAAAAATAAAACAAAGTCCAGAAATTAAATTTTTAACATGTACTCACACAGTCCATATTAGAAGAAAATTATTTCTTATCACAATGAAAGACTTCCCAATTTTTTTAGTTCTCTAAAATGTGTTTCACAAGTCATCAGGAAGTAGAGAAGGCTACACAACAGCAGTTTTGAGAAACCTTTTCTAGTTATTGCCAAATCCTTAATGAATGAGAAAGTAGCTCACCATTTTTATAAATTATGGACTTTTTTTGTGATAAAAGATAATAATGCATTGTATATCCTAACTTTATACTTCTATTTTTAATTAAAATATAGCCCAATATAACTTTTTGGACATTTCTAAGAATTATATATGAATTGCTTATACACCAAACCTATTCATGGGGCAAGAAAACTGTTTAATCACTAAAAAAAATAACCATAACATAAGATATATGCTACCATAAATACTTAAAATGACAAATTTTTTGAGCAGGTGGGCCATTTTTCCATATTTTGTTATAGTTGCCCTTTACTACAATAAGTTTCAAATGAAAAAATGGATAAACTTATAAAATTATAAGCAATGCTGAAAAATAAAATATCTTTCTAGAAATAAACCTGTAAAGTCTAAACCTGTAAAAATTTTGTCTGAAGGTCATATAAGAATATGGAAAATCCCTATCTTTGTATATTTAATAAAAAAATATAAATAATTAAAACTTTTTCTTTGAAAATTTTTGTTTTTCTTTTTCTTGAAAACTTTTGCATTGTTCTCTCTATTACCTGATTGAAAGTCAATACTTCTAAAGTATGCAACTATATAAGGTTATATATATTTAAATTACCATATCACACTAACATGATTTCCTGACTTAATTTTTTCCAAACTAAAGTTCCAATTTAAAACTATTAAAATTATGTAAAATAATTTTTATCAGATGAATATGAAAAGAAAAAGTAACCGAATTCATCATAATTTAGAAAAAATCATTACCATTTTACAATTTTAATTAAAATCAAGTAATGAATCAAGAAAGTTAAAGAGAAAATGAATCGAACATAATTTTTGTTTAACAACTTTTATAAGTTTTCATAAAAGTGTGATTTAGTGAGAGAGTATTAAAGTTTATAAATTAGTCACTTTATCAGACTGCTCTGATATCTTTATATTTTAATACAGTTCATTCGGTTAAACAGGGAGATTAAAAAAGTGTGAAAGAATTACCTTTGTTGACACAAGTCTAATCACAGATATTAATAATCTAAATGAATTTTTGGATCAGCAGCAGCAATTTTGGCAAGAGTCTTCTTCACCCTGAGAGATGTAAGACGGGCAGAAGGATTCTGATGCCAACACTCTTTCATGAGCTTTGTCATGGCAGACAAGGTCTAAAAAACAAGATATTATGTCCTATAATAAACACTCAACAATCGTCATGAAGTCAAAACAGCAGGGACACCAAATTTTTATTTATAGAAATATTACTGAACAGATGCAAATGATGATAATGAACTGTATAAATCAGTGGTTCCCAACCGGTGGTTCGCAGACCACAGGTGGTCTATGAGAGCCTTGGGAGTGGTCCGACACCATATATATAAAAAAGTTGCCAAATAAATAAGGTTTGGTTTAGTTTGGAGCACTACAGTCTTTTTTTGCTACACGAGGGCTAGACCGGGACCTACTGCTTAAAGCCGATTCCGAACGGCTACAAACGTCCATGCCAAGAGTGGGATTCGAACCCACAGACTTTGATTCCAAAATCCAGTGCCCTAGCCATTCGGCCATCGTCCTACCCAAATAAATAAGGATTTTGAAAAGAATGTTCATTGTACTAGATGGGCGGAATATATCCGATGACTATCAGGTGTTGAATTAAAATTTCTTAAAAGTTTAATATAATTATTTTATTAATAGAATAGGATACATTAGAATGTGAGTACGTTAACCCTGTATCCCTTTTGCCTGAGGGATATTCTATACCCCCCCATACCCCCTGAAGGTTTTCCCCCCTCAAGTCAGTGTGTGTGGGGGGTCTGCACATGGTTCAATTTCTGGCAGAGGGGTCCGCATATTTCTACGGGTTGGGAACCACTGGTATAAACAGAGGTACAGGCTAGAAATATTGCCTTTCAATGTATCCGAAAGTTTATAAAATTAATGCTGCACTAAATATTACACATAATGTTATAAAGAATTAAGATGATATTTATAACAAACTATAATTTATCACATTTAAATCAATATTTTTCATTATTTTTAAACTTAGTATTTTATGATGTATCAGAAATATGCATTTGAAAAAAAATATTATTCGTGTGATAAAACATTAAGGAAAAGAATGCACTTCCTAAACTTTGATAATGTTTAGAAAAAAAAAAAAAAAAAAAAAAAAACTAACTTTTAAATGCAAAGAGATTGTTTTAAAAAGAGAACTCAAACAGTTGAAACAATTTATGTATGAAATTAATTACATTTAAAACTATGCAGGAATAAGAATAAAATATTAAAAACCTTTAATAATAAATTGATTTCACATAGCTTTTAAAGCTTTTAATTTATGACTTAATAATACTCTTCTTTTTTTGGGGGGGAGGGGAGGGACTTCCTTACTTATTTTAAGTAATAGCTTGCTATATTTAACTGCATCTGTAACTACACTGAAGAATTTACTTTAAACTGCATACTTGTACTTATAAAGTAGTTATAATGAATTAGTAAGAAACTGATAAACACATACATAAGCATATAAAAAAACACAATGCTCATAAAGCTAGCTAAAATTTAAAAAGTATACATATTTTTTCTAAAATGAATTAACATACATGTTAAAAAAAGAAATGACAAGTTTGCAAACAATAAATGAGATTGATAAAAATTTTGAATTCCTACCATGTCTGATGACCATCGATTTGGGATGACTGGCCTTTGTTGATCTATGCAAACTACTTTTCTCATATCTTCAAAACTAGGATCACTTGGAACACAATCATGAAAAGGAGGACGATACTCTTCAGCAATACCTATACACATTTATTAATTACTCAAAGATAATACATTGATGTTTTAAACTCACAATAAAATAAAAAATCAGGTTAGAAAAATTTACAATTTTAATTCTTGTATTTATGTATCCTGTTGGCACCAATAGCTATGTTGGCAATCGCCACATGGGCCCTTGAGCACCCCCTATAATTAGACAGTTACTCTCGCACTCACACATCGTATGTTCTATATTTCATGCATGATTTTGGTTCATACATCAGTATTGTAGAAATGTCTTTAATCAATATTGTAGAAAATTATTATATCAATTCATATGTTGTATAGTTGACAATAGTTTTGATATGATTTATTAATTTGCAGTTCATCTTAATCAACAAATTTGGGACCCGTTCCATACATGACATTTGGCTCATACATATCCTTTAATATTGTAAAATATTTGTCAAAATCAGATAATCTTAAAAACTACAGGATTTTTTAAAAAAGATTTTCCCTATTGGTTTCTCTTTTGTTAGAAACTACACAGAAATTTTAGTGCATGTAATTATTTAACAATAAAACAAAAAATTAATAAATTGAATACAGATCTAATAGTATATTAAATACATTTCAATGGAACAACACTGAAGAAAAATGTTAAGTAAAATATATTATTAAATTTCCTATTAATCAGATGAATTTAAGCAAATTATACTAAAGGGCGTGATTTTGAGATGGTTTAAACAATTTTAAGGTGCCCGCCATTCTAATTTCGAAAATTTTTAGATATTTGAACAACAAATGCTCGTACTTTGTAGTGAATAATTTTAGTAAAAAAATTAAAAATCGCAAAACCGTAAAAATCGAAAACTGAGCAGCTTGATCTCTCGACAGCGCTGTTCTCCCCTTGTTTATATGATAAGTGTGATAAATGCATTAAAAGATAAATTGTTGCTCTGGAAATCACATATTGAGAAAGATAATTTATCACATTTCCTAAAATTTAAAATTAGAAAATTATTGCTATGGAAATGCTATCACCTATTATGTTGTCAAACGTTTTGATTCCTCATTGGAAGAATTTAATACTAAGAATTTATGCTTGTGAATCTTTATTTTCTAATATGAAATACTTAAAATCAAAGTACCGATCAAGCCCCACTGACAATTAGTTGGACCAATACCTGAGGACTGGGAATTCAACTTATTTGCCACATTACAACGAGTTGGCTGCAGATTTGCAATGTCATATATTGCATTATCAATTTTAAGATTATTTTGTTTAAATTAAAATTTGAATTTATGCATTAACAATTTATGTCTCATTAATATTTTCATGTTTAAATATTAATCCTCTCCCTTCCTCCTGTTCACCCAGTGGTGCCCGCCGAACTTAAAAAGGTTGTCGACCCCTGGTTTAAATAAACAGAAGTATATCATAGAACAGGAGTTGGCAACCTTTGTTACTAGGAGGGCATATTTAGGAAATGCTGGAGTTAGGCAAGCCCCACTGGATGAAGAGGAGGGGGGGGGGGGGTTAAGATTTAAACATGAAAATATTAATGTGACATAAAATTTCACACATAAATACAAATTTTAATTTAAACAAAACAATCTTAAAATTTATAATTAATGCGATATTGGACATTGCAAATCTGCAACCAACTCGTCGTAATGTGGCACATAAGTTGAATTCCCTGCTTTCAGGCATTGGTCCAAATGAGTGTCAGTGAGGTTTGATCGGTACTTTGATTTTAAGTATTTCATATTGGAAAACAAAGATTCACAAGCATATGTCAACGTGAAAAGAGGGTTCAATCTCAGAGCACATTTTGTCAACAATGGGAAACCATTCATTCACTAAATTCCAGAATTTTTCTTCGTTATGATGTGATTTTAATTCAATATTATTTCTTATGTTTATAATTTCCAATTCTAAGTCCTCCTTATTGGATATATCAAAATATGTTGCAATTTTGTGAGTCACATCCTCCTCTGTATGAGAGAAAGGATTAATAAAAAATGTCAAGAATGCCCCCAATTTGTAGAATTCTTCAAATATGGTATTAAATTCGTCCAATAGGCAATCGAAAGGTTTAGAAAACTGATAGGTTGTAGCTTTTCCATCGCAATAAACTTTCGATCACCATTTTTGAATTTGGGAAATGTGGTAAATTATCTTTCTACATATGCGATTTCCAGAGCGCCAATTTAGCTTTAAATGCATTTATCATACCATAAAAGCAAGGGGAGAGTGAGGCTCTTGAGAGATCAGACTGGTCAGTTTTTATTTTTACAGTTTTACGATTATTAAATTTTTTACTAAAATTATTCATTACAACTGCAAGCGTTTGTTGTTCAAATATCTAAAATTTTTCAATATTTGAATGGCGTGCACTTTAAAATCGTGTCGTGGGTACCGTGTTGCCGACCCCTGACATAGAATTTCAAAGTAGAGATACATAAAACACACTTTTTTTTAAATATATGATGAAATTCATAAATAATTAGAAGTACATTAATAACAAAGAATTTCGTTAGATATTCCTTTTTCTAAATTTGTTACAAAGCATCAAATTTCTTACAACTTCAGGCATGTATGACACACAGTCATTTCATTTCATTTTATTCATAAATAAATTACTGATCAGTGCTGTGCTAACTCTAAAACATAAGGAAGTTCAATGATAGACTTCAAAATGACTTTTGACAGATCCAAACATAAAGGTCTTAGTAACAGTTTTTTCAATTCACATTAATTTCCAAGTTTATTTTTCAGAGTATAATCTTCATATTCCACAGTAAAAGTTTAATTCCTGAGCAATGCAAATTTATTACACTCTGAAGAGTTCAGTGGAAAATCAATTTTAGCTCTTCTCAGATAATATATAAAACTAGCAGATAAAGTTTGCATATTAAAAAATGGAATTATGGTTTAAAGGAATGAAACATAACCTTAGCTAGATAAATATATTTCATAAAAAAAATTCATTAAAATTTAGTTTTTCATAAAATAATATAGGTGCTTTCAGCACAACAGTTAAAAGATTTTATTACATTACTAGGAAATTAATTACAGAAATTTTTAATTTTTTAACTTATTTAAAAGCGTATCAAGTGTAATTTCTATAATCCCCATAAAATAAATTTATTACATTCACTCATTTTCTTGGGTGTGTATTTCCTGAACTAATATTTCATCACCATAAAAACATTAAAAATTTCTGGACACAGAATAACAGACCTTTAGTTTTAAAAGGATAAAAATGTTAAGCAGTAATTCTCATAAACAACCATAAGTGCTTAATCATGAAGAGAAAATTTCTAATTTCTGTCTAGAAAAGGCAGATTTCCAATGCTGATTTTAGTAACACTTATCAATGTCCTTAAATTCTTATGAATTTCAACTAACTCTTCAATTTTTAGACAAAACAAGCAATGGAAATATGCTGAAAAGGAGACAAAGAAATTAACTTACCACCAGTTAAGCAACGTAAACAAACTTCCCACAGAACAAGACCAAAAGCATACATATCAACTCTTCTATATGATTCAAAAACAGAAGGATTAATTTTTTCTTCTAAGACTTCTGGGGCCATATATCTCTTGGTACCAACTCGATAATTTTCCCCTACATTAGTTGCTCCGGTTGTCTGTGTATGTGTTACAGCTAATCCAAAATCAGCTATCACACAAGTTCCATTAAGCTTCACTAAGATATTTTTACTCTAAAAAAGATATTTCATAATTCAATATTAAGAAATTCAAATTAACATATATACCCGATTCTCTTTTTGCATGGAGGATAGTACAGAGGATATTTTCCAGAGATTAATTACTGTAAAAAAAAAAAAAGATACAATGGACATATAAAAATTAGAGATAGGTTCCCTCCAAAAATAATTAATAAAAAATTCTTCATTTTCATACGAAATATGGATATGATTGACTGAACTTAAGATGTAAAAGCAAATTCCACAATCTTATTTTAATTAGGTTTATACGGGCTATTTTTTAATTTGAAAAAGTGGGGCAGTCAGAAGTGGTTAAAAATAGATTGAATTTATTTTTTAAATATACATACATACATATAACATTCAGTAATTCAGTGTCACTATTAGACAGTAAATGGGCCCATTTACAGTTGTTTTCCGTGGCAAAACATCTCTCTCGTCACTGGAAATATTGAATGGCAATATATCTACAAGTGTATCATCTTGAATAGAATTAACACCTTGTGTTTCTTTTGTTTCACCGGTTTTGAATACAAAATCAGTTATCAGATTTTGTTCTTTATATGATTCTTCAAAATGTGCCATAATGATTTTTAAACCACGTTGGAATGGCACAGCTTGTTTGACATTGTCATAATTTGTAAGAAAATGATTTCTAAGTTTATTGGCCAGTTGGAGGCATTCTAGAATTGTACTTACAGATAGTGAAACCACACCTTCATCATCACTACTATAAACTAACGTGGAATCATCTACATTCTCTGAAATACTCTGATAACATTGCACTCAATATTTTTTATTCTTTTTAGATTTTTAAACAGTGTTAAAGTAAAAATAAATAAATAAATAAACAGTATTAAAAAATAATTGGTTCATTTTCTTAGACCATGTTATTTCAAAACCGTGAAAAAAAAAATTGCAAAAAGAGAATTGGGTATATATAATCATTAAGATTATTATTTCGAATTGCATTTGATGTACATGTAAATGTACTATTCAAAAGGCTCATATTCACATCTTATTTTGAAAGAAACTATTTGTTTATTAGAAAACTTTTCCTGTACTAAAATGTAATTTTTTAAAAATTTATACATCACAAAAATTATCGGGTGTCAGATCATGTCAAATTAAAAGTACCGATTACTAAATTTTTCAAATTATTTGTCAATTCCTGAGGAAGCATTTAAAGACAAAAGGAGGGTCAAACAGACCTATTTCAATTCACACAACCTACTTCCATGGGGAAGGAAATTACAATGGTAATAAAACTGCAAAGCATTTTTTCTTTAGGAAGTAAATTTAATTATGGCAAGAATTTTCGCAAAAATGCTAATGATAGTTATAAATCCCAAGTTTTAAAAAATATCCAAGAGGAAATAAAAACATATTTTAGCATTAAAATTACTCTACCAACACTAATGACTGAACACTCATTCAAACACTAATATTATGACGGAAAAAAAGTTAATTCTCAACAACAGTATCATTTAAAAAAAATTGAAAAAACATACATTAATAGTTTGAATGCAGAACTTTCAAAAATTCAGACAAGTTTAGATTGGATAGATTATTAAGCAATTTTGCCTTTTTAAGAGAGATCTTGTCATCTATCCTAAAAATGTCAATTCTTTAATTTTTTCCTTAATTATTAAAGCTACAAATAATATAGGCAATAAAAAAATTGTCATATACATCTACTTTAAATACACTAAATAACAATAACAAAGGCTAAACAAAAAATATATTACCACATACTTTTTTTTTTTTTTAAGTAAACTAATGTACCTTAATATCACGATGTGCTATGGCAGGTTTACCATCAGTTCCAAATATTTCGGTGTGGAGATGAACAATTCCTGAGGATGCAGATAAAACAATAGCCATCATTTGTTGTGCCGATAAAGTATGTGCATTCAGATAATCATAAAGAGAACCAAGCTCATGATAATGAGTTATGAGCCAAAGCTGAGTGCATGAATTGACAGAAGTGACATCAGAGCCCATGTAACCTAGGATATTTTCATGACGCAGCATCATGGTACTATAGATTTCAGTCTCCCTAGCCCAAGATGCTTCATCACGGGAGAAAAATATTTTCACAGCAACATTTTCTCCATGCCATATACCACGCCACACTTCACCATAGCGACCTTTGCCTAAAGGAAAAGTGGTTTTATAAATAAAATAAATTAAATATCCTTCACTTCACTATTTGCAAATCAAAGTAAAACAAAATAGTTCAAAATAAATAAATCTTGTAAACTAATAAATTAATCTATATACATGCATATTTGTAAGCATGTTAATCAGTGCACCTACTGAAAGTCATGCTTAATTAAATACATCAACTATATATATGCCATTAAACAATCTTTATTATAAATCCCAATATAATTAGATTATTGATATTTAAACTATTTCAGACTGTACTGACATCATGATCATACATAGTTTCTTACTTTTCAAAGACTTTGTTGAATCTGATTATGATATTCAAAAATTACACAATAGATATTCATTTTTAATGATGATTAACATAAAGTTGATATTTGAAAAAAAAAAAAACTTATGATATTCAAACTTTTTTTTTTACTATATTCTTGGAAATAATAAAAATAAACAATTACCTCTATTAATTTTAACATACCATTATATATTAATTCCTACAACCAAAGACTATAATTCAATTCAATCCACTCCCAGAAAGATAGGAAACTGAAATGATCTTTTAAGTGATTTCTAAAATATTTGTTACAATTTGTTATTTGTTATGTCACATGCACATAATAATTGTGCTCACATAATGAATGGCTATTATTATATTATTACATGATTCGTCAGTACTAGCACTCTGGCTTCTCTAGGCAATTTTTTTTTTCTTTAAAAGCAATTTTATTTTGAGAAATGAAAAAAGTATAAAAATTTTCTTACTTGATTTTTTTTCTTTATTACACATATATAAATATATATGTACATAAGTCTACTGTAACACAAACTGCCTGTGCCCCCAAAATTAAATCAATGAACCATGTATAATCACATGTGTTGTCTGGTCACCAAAACCATGAGGGAAACATTTATTAAAAATTACATTAAAATATGTAAAAATCCAAATTTTGTCTCTTTTTTAGATCATTAACCACTGACAAATAAATAGATAATATTGATAATAAATAAAGATAAAAGAGTGGATTAATTAAAAAACACTTCAAGATTATATTTTCAGTTTAAAATATGGTGACAGAAAAGTTAATAAGGCAATATATAGGTGAAAAACATTTAACAAGGAAATGCAGGAACTTTTAGACAAATTAAGTAATGAAAGTATAAAAGGAGGTCAACGATCCCGGTCAAGGCTGAACTCTTCAAGTTTAATAAACATGACTTTCTTTTCATTTGATAACCCTAACTGAGAGCTTAGATCAAGAGCTTTTTCTTTCAGTTATATGCATAGATAAGGCTCCTATTAAGCACATTAAAGAGCAAATTACTGTTCATTATATTAAAATACAAGAAAAATAATCAATTCAAAAGTTACCAATGCATTCAGCTAAAGTAATCTGTCGAGCTAAGGTACGTTGAATTAACAAAGGAAGGCCTGATCCACTACCAGAAGTTACAGAATGTTCAAATATATCCTATAAATAAATAAAAACTTAATATACATTTTATCATGCTATACAAAATACATGTCATATGCTTCACTAGAATTTAGAAATAATACATATTATATGCTTCACTAAAAATTAAACAAATTATTTTTTAAAAATTTGGCATTGAATTTAATGCAAAGAAGGTAAAAGAAACAACTGCCATAAATTTTTTCATATTCAATAAAGAGCTTAATGGCAGTCTTTTACCTTGAAGACTGGTATATTCAAGAATTATAACACACACATGCATATATACGAACCTTTAAAGTACTGTCTCCTGCAGCAGTTACTCTAAGATCATCATGATAAAAATGTTCTAAATCATTCTGGTCCATAAGTGAAGCCATTCTCCTTTTGTGCAAAATTCTCAAACCAAAAATAAGACCAGCCATAACAAAGCACAGAGCAATCACAGGAACTATTATGTACAAAATAGTCTTAAGAGTTTCATCCAAAGAGGATTCATTACTGTCTGTAAAAGGAAAATTAATTTATCAATTAAGTGAAAAAAGGATCAAAGAACTTAATTTAAACATGCTCTTAATACATTCTTAAAGTCAGCCCTATTTTTTTCCTTTGTCTAAAACCTCAAGAGATTTTCTAGACTAATTTAAGAATTAAAAGCTAATCTGGTTTCCTCAACTTCAATTTTCATTAATAAACTGAAATATAAGCTAAAAGGTTATGATTTAAGCATATTTTAGAAGTTAAATCACATCTGAACATGTCAGTTATTATGAATCATATAAACAACAAAGTAGTCGTAACATATTTAAAATCCAAGATAAACAGATTTAGATCTATCGAATTATCTAATGTTCTGCTCTCTTGCATTCAGCCTTTTGCATAGATTTATTTTTACAGATTTGTTACTATAGCTCAGACTGCTGTATTGCTGCATGTCATGTGATTGCATATTTCTCATTTACAAATTTCCTTAAAAATATTCAATAATGTCAAGTGAATGACTTATATTTGAGTCACAAAATCAATAATTAAATATTTATATTTCATGTGCAATGGTTGAGCATGTTCCCAACATGAGCTAGATCTCCATATTTTAAAATCAATTTTTGATAGATGCTGGCTCAGGCCCAGCTTTATAACTTTTTTTTGTGGCATATTTACACACTACTTGAGTTATATGTTAATCCTTACAATATTTTACATAATTACAAAACTACCTCATACTATAGAGTAATGAAAATTAAAACTAAAATACAATGAAGTTAAGACAGATGACCTCTTAGTTTTTTTCAGTGATAGTAAAACCCTGTTTTAACAGCTAATTGTCAAAATACCTAGAGAATTTTTGAATGGTAATAGAATGTGTGTCATATAACAAGTTTTATTTTTGACCATTCCATATATATATATATATATATATATATATATATATATATATATATATATATATATATATATATATATACGAGGGCTGTTCAGAAAGTATCGAGACTGAATGTATTCTATTTATTCCAGAAAACCCCTAGCGGAGGGACTGTGCGCATCATGCGCGCGCATATTTCACCTTGTCTCACAAAAACCGGCAGGTCTGTACAGCGCGCCGTTCAGTCACACTGACTTCTTTCATGTGGAGTGTTTGCGTGCGTTCGTCGAAAACAGAAAATGTGGGAAAACACGGAGCAGCGAATCTGTATCAATTTTTGCTTTAAGCTCGATAAAACGGGCTCCGAAACCTATGAGATGATGAAAACAGCATTTGGAGATGAGGCGATGAGTCGTGCTCGGGTTTTCGAGTGGTTCCGGCGATTCAAGGAGGGTCGTCAATCAGTGAACAGTGATCCCCGTTCTGGACGCCCGTCCACCTCTCGCAATGAGGAAAAGATTGCACAAGTGAAGGCTGTGGTGCGCTCTGATCATCGTTTAACAGTCCGAGAAATTGCACAGGAGTGTGACATTTCCGTAGGATCATGTGATGAAATTTTGAGAAAGAACTTGAACATGCGCCGAGTGTCTGCAAAGCTCCTCACTGAGGATGAGAAATTCCAACGACTGGCAATAGCATCTGATTTGTTTCAAACTGCAAGCGACGATCCGGAGTTCATGAAGCTCATCATCACTGGGGATGAGTCGTGGATTTACGGATACGATCCCGAAACAAAGCAGCAGTCGTCAGCATGGAAAACCCCCTGTTCTCCTCGACCAAAGAAAGCACGGCAGGTGCGATCAAAGATCAAAGTCATGTTGATTGTGTATTTCGATGCAGATGGAATTGTTCATCATGAGTACGCTCCCCAGGGCCAGACAGTGAACAAGGAATTCTACTTGGATGTCATGAGGAGATTGAGAGAGGCTGTTCGCAGAAAACGACCGGTGTTGTGGGCGTCCTCTCGCTGGATGCTTCATCATGACGGCGCCCCAGCGCACACCAGCAATCTTGTGCAGACAAAACACGGAACAATCCAAGTAGCACATCCTCCCTACTCGCCGGACACGTCACCTCCTGATTTTTTCCTCTTTCCCAAGATCAAGAACACCTTAAAAGGACACCGGTTTCAGGACAGGGAAACCATAAAACAGAATACGACACAGCAGCTTCAGGCCATCCCAAAGTCTGAGTTCCAGAAATGTTTCGAGGACTGGAAACATCGTTGGGCCAAGTGTGTTACTGTCAATGGAGCATATTTCGAAGGAGATTGACTCAAAACCTGTTTATGTATGTTTTTGCATAATAAATTCAGTCTCGATACTTTCTGAACAGCCCTCGTATATATATATATATATATATATATATATATATATATATATATATATATATATATATATATATATTCCTTTAAAAGACATACAATTTTGGCCATTCAAATTTTCTATGATTTTTGAGCACCTAAAATCCTGCAATATATAAATAAATTGATTTCAATTGCCATTTGTTCAGTATTAATTATGAAGGAACATGATCATAAGTCTTAATTTTCTTTAATCACTTACCTAATCAGATCTCTTCCTTAAGTGACTTATTTAAAAAGTTATAACTACCCCGAATAAAATGTTTTAAAAGTTCTCTAGAACAAAAATGACAAAACTCTGTTTAAATGCGCTTAAATCATAGAACTTTACTATAATTTTCATTCCTTTACTAGTGTAATGTAAAACTTAACATCTCAGTATAAAAACACTTACAGGAAAATACACGAGGGGTAAGAACTGGAAATGACCCATTGTTACAGAAATCACCGCGGCAACACAAACCACTGTACTGTCCAGTATTAGGCTTGTCAGGTGAATGTTCTTTGGAGTTGCACATAAAGTATTGCAAATCTTTTTTGTCCATACATCCTTTCTGATAACTTGGAACTCCATAAGCATCAATGACACTGTAACTATAGCACTAAAAGAAAAATAATTATCAGTACTATCAACTAATGCAAACACAGTTCATAAAAAAAGCATGCAATGTAATAAAATTGATAAGCAGAGTAAACTTTTCAAGTACATAATAGTCAAAACATTTTCACTATATATGGTGAATAATGTCTATGAAATATTGTTAATCCATCTTAAAATACTCATTAATTATTACACACATATGCACACTATGTCAACATCTCGAAAATCTTCCACATCACTATTTTTACAACTCTCACTTGCTAAATGAAAAATCTATAATTTTGATCGAATAAATTATAAACTGTTAGAAAACTGAAAAAAAAATTATTTTACCACATACAATGCATACATGATTTCAAATGTTCTGCATTGATAAAAAGTTAAAAATTTTATACACATCTCTGTTGAAAGACATTGATTATTTTTCATGCATAATAATCATCACATTAATCTGAAAAAATTAAGACTTCAATGAAAGAATAAAAAGGCACCTACTACATTGAACAAAATATTTTGTATTTTCCTTATTTTTAAAAATATTTATTTATACACCACATACTCTTTCTAAAATAAATTTGATTATTTCTCTTCTTCTCAATACAAAGGGTATTTTAAAAAACAGAAAAATTTCACTAATTTTACATACCACAATGGCATTATCACATATGCTGATCTTTTCACAAGATCCATCACAGTTATAGCAAGAATAGCGAGATGCATTTTTTGAAGTTGTAACTCCATCTAAAAGCAGAAATATTTTTAGCTTTTATACAACATTTTATTAGCTTTTATAAGATATGCCTTTAGTTAAACATAATATCTGCTGAAACCCACCCCTTGAAACATCAAAACCAATATACTACCAAATAAACTATCTTGGTGGTGAAAGGAACTTTAATTTTTCTAATGCCATTTCACAAACAATATGTCTGCTACTTAAATATTTTTTTCTAAATACCTTGCACCAGTAGGTCTACCATACCTAGAGAACTATTTCTTAAAATTATAATGAAGTAAAAGAAAAGAACTATTATCTAAATGACAGATCTTTATCAGTCACCAGAAAAAGTTTTGAGAAATTTCACTTTCAGAATTGCTTTCTTACCAGCATACTTGCCATCTATGCCATGTCGTTATAGCCTATAAAAGGGATGAAACCTATGTTGATGATGTATCCATCCCCTAAGAGACCCTCTTATTAAGGTGCATTTTGTGAAATTAATTCATCTTCAAGCACTCTAAATTTTGCCTCACAATTTATGAAAGATGATAGCCAGTTAACCAGTAAAAATTGTGAGAAATTCTACTTTTGGAATACATTTCTCTCCAGCAAACTTGTTGGCTATAGCATGCAACTATATCATGAGACTATAAAAAGGGCAAAACCTAAGTCTACATCTGCTAGGTATGCTATATATACAGTGGCTCCCAGTGATCATACACTTACGATTTTCAATGAAATAGAGGTCTATCCATTAATTAAAATGAATATTTCAGAATGGGTATTTAATAATAAGATATATAATCTATTCTTAACAAAACTACCTGAAATATTTTTAAAACATAGTAAAACTTTATTTTTAAGAAACCAGTAATCAAAAAGTAACAAAAACTTTCTCACAAAAGTCATCGTACACTTGTAAAAAAATCTCTACATATTAGTAAAGATTCTAATTTTTTGTTAAATTAATATTTAGTA
Organism: Dolomedes plantarius; assembly: GCA_907164885.2. Taxonomy (NCBI): domain Eukaryota; kingdom Metazoa; phylum Arthropoda; class Arachnida; order Araneae; family Dolomedidae; genus Dolomedes; species Dolomedes plantarius. The sequence continues at coordinate 131,632,969 of OU015493.1, read as the reverse complement.
GGATATCCTTTAGCATCCACAACAACTTTTAAATGTCTGGGAACAGATTGCACTAGTTCTTTTGTAATTTCTGCATCAATGTTCATCTATTCTTCCATCATAATTGTTTTTAGTTCACTTTTCGTGTGAATATCGTGTTTTCGTACTCGAACCTCCAGTTCTCTCCAAATATGTTCTATTTGTTTTAAATCTGGCGATTGAGGTGGTGTTTTCAAAACTTGTGGACAATTATAGAGACACCAGAGGCGAACGTTGAGAGCCGTGTGCTTCGGATCGTTATCTTGATAAAAAAACAAAGTTGTTTCCAATACCCAAATTTTGGGCTGATAATTTTAAATTGTCTCTTAAAATATTTATATAAACAGCATGATTCATTAAGCCATCAATGAATACCAAATTACCTAGTCCTGATGCTCACATGCACCCCCACACAAGGACGCCTCCACCGCCATGCTTAACTGTTCCTACTAAGTTCATGGGATTAAGTTCCTCATTTTTTCTTCTCCATACAATTATATGCTCATCAGAACCAAAAATGTTAAATTTGCTTTCATCGGCAAATAAGACATTATTCCAATACGTCTGGGGCTTATTTATCATTGATAGTGCGAAGGAAAGCCTAAGCTTTCTGTTTTTCTCACTCCCAAAAATTTTCTACAGGCAGAACGCCCATGTAATCCAGTTGCTCTAAGAACTCGTCGAAAAGTTTCAGGTGAAATTGAAGTAGAAAATGTTTCATTAAATTCTACAGAAACTTTTACAGCACTCAAACGTGGATATTTTACAAATTTTCTAATCTCTGATCATGATTTCTTAACTTTGCCGGATGACCTTTTCTTACCTTGTTTTCAATCCGATTTTCTTCTTTAAAGCATTTTATCACATACTGTACAGTAGAATGGGATAAATTAATTTAGCAATATTCCGAACTGATTTACCACTACTATGATGAAAAATAATCAATTTTCGAATGCTGTTTGTTGTTTCTTTACGACTACGAGCCATTTTTAAATAATATATAGAATATTACGGAGTAGGGAAACAAAAATTAAAGCCAAACGATATTTTAAATGCCACCACAATTCAAAAATAAAAATAAAGCGCCAGACGATAATTTTAATTATGAATTTATCCGAAAATATTTCAGTGTACGATGACTTTTGTGAGATAAAGTTTTTGTTATTTTACTGGTTTCTTAAAAATAAAGTTTTTCTATGTTTTCAAAATATTTCATGTAGTTTTGTTAAGAATAAATTATAGATCTTATTATTAAATACCCATTCTGAAATGATCATTTTAATTAATGGATAGACCCCTATTTCATTGAAAATCGTAAGTGTACGAACACTTTTGGGAGCCACTGTATGTATATATATATATATATATATATATATCTTATGTATCATATTATGAAATACATTACAGGGCAGTTAACAAGGTTGTTTGGTTAATTAAGCTACATATTTATGACCATATATATCTCAATTATCATGTAACCGTTAATCATTCAGAATAAATTAAGAAAATAAAAAAAATTATAACCTACAACTGGAAATATATCAGGACTATAACAAGCTTTTTGCAAGCAATATATTTTTTGTACATATAATTTTTAATGACCAAGTGCTTATAGTCATGAATAGAATAGATTCTACACTCAAAAAGTATGATGTTGACAATGCAAATAAACAGAAGACATCACTCCATAGTTTTATATCCAAGGTCTCTCAAATTTTTCTTAACAAATATTTAAATTTTTTGCAAGCTTTTGATTTCAATTCTTCAAAAACAAACTGTAATCTAATGCAAATTGAACCGTGATTTGCAATGAATGTATAACAGATTGCACTATTACAAATATTACAGGGTTCATACTCATTTTCAGAAATCAAAAACAAGGAGTTTTTAGGGACTTCTTAAGGACCTCAAAAATGATCTGAAATATGTTTTATTACCAAAGTACAGACATTCAAAAATATTTAAGCATAAGGATTACACACACAATCTTATGATAATTTCTCCAAAGATATTTTTATTAATTCATAATATTAATAACCTTATTTTTAAATTATCATAGGCTGCAATCAGTTAGGCTTTCCCTGAATATTAATATCATACATTAATAGCTGTATTTAGTGCCAAAAGTAATTAGAGCTAACCAATAGTTTCTTTCATATATTGGGTGATGACTTGAAGGGAATAATACCCCCATGAACCACCGGGTTCTAATCCTGACTAACAATAATATCCCCCCCCCCCAGAATTTTTTCAAGGATTAAAAAGTAAAAACCTTCAATGCAAAAATGAGTGTTTTTAAAGGCCCTTAAAAACTGAAATTAAAAATAAGGAGTTCTTATAAAATTTTAAGAGCCTTAAGAATCCCATATACAGAGGCTGTTCACACATTTTTTAGACGATGTATATTGTATTCACAAAACTAAATTACATAAAATTCTTGTGTTTTAAATGTTCTATTTGACATCCCTTATTCTGAACTATCTTTCGACACCGCAATTTCCAGGATAATAATGCCTTCTGAAGTGTCAGAAGAGGTATTCTATCCCATTACTCCTGAACAGCTTTCCAGAGTCCTGTAAGGGTTTTGGGACGACGTTTGGATAATGCAGATTTTAAAAGTCCGAAAGCACAAAAATCCATAGGTGATACATCGGGAGATTTAGTAGGGATATCAGTGAAGGGTATGGCCTTCATACCAGTTTTTTTGTTCCATTTCTTTCAGGAAATTTACATTGGATTTTGATGTGTGACTGCTAGCTTTGTCCTGATGGAGTCTCACAGATTGATGGCACTGTGGGTAAAGCGATGGTATTTCATTCAGAAAAATTGGCGATAAAATATGTTCTTGATAGTATTTGGAGTTAATCTTGACATTTTTTCCCACTCTCTTTATTTTTAACTTGCCATTATAAGAAAAACCAGCAACAATCATGAATCCCTTAGGAAAACTTTCTTTCGATTCTTTGAACCATGTACTTAAAATTTTTTCTTCCCTTTTATGATAATAAATGGCTCTTTTTTTGTTGCAATCATTTAAATACACCCATGATTCATCTATTGTGACAATTGTTTTCCATTTTTCTTTGGATAAGTGTTTCTCATATAGAATTCTGCAGCGTGTCCTGCGTTCAGCGATATCATTCGGAAGAAGACGATGCACATTGTGTTTTTTCGCTTTAAGATTTAAATCAACGTTTATCATTTTGTTTACAGTGGACACCGAGCATTTTAATGATTTTGCGACTGTCCTTTGACTAGGGGAATTTTCTTTTAACATTAAACAACGTACCTTTGCAATAGTCGAAGATGTCCGTTTTTTCCTTGGATACTTGTTTGGAATTTTTGTCCCACTTGAGTCTCCAATTTGACGTTTTTTTTCCTTTCTTATTGACGATATTACCTAATGACGCTTTAGATATCACAAAACCATGACACTCACATCGTTTTTGGATAACGGAATATGCATATTTCTCTTCGGAAAGAGCATAAATGTAGCCTTCGAACCACTGCTTTGTTAAAAATGCCATTTTGAATAAAAACAAAACTTTCAAGCCGCAGACGATAATTTTGACTTTTAAAAACATAGTACAATTGAAATTATTTCTTTTGCAGCAAACGATTTTTTATTACCGCTTACCAAAATCGTCTAAAAAATGTGCGAACAGCCCCTGTAACAGATTATATGGATATGTGAGAAGTTTAGTTTTTAAATAGTCTCATGAATTTAGAAGTCATTAGAACTATTTATATAAAAGAATTTATATACAGTAGATTCCAAATAATATGAAATAATCATGGGCAGGATGAACTCAGATCAAGAGGAATTTCAAAACAATATAATGCTGAATAAAGGAAGTCAAATATTAATCCAAATTGGAAGCAAATTATTTTTAATCATTACTGAAATTATATTAAAAAAATAAACAATTTTTTTTTTTTTTTTTTTTGGGGGGGGGGGGGGTATTTTAGTTTTAAAAACATTTTTGTTACCTTCTTGCATCAAATTCTGATGAAAATATTGCATTCAGCATATTATACAAGTAAAAAGATCAAACATCCATCATACAAGTACACTAGACTATAAAAAATTGATCTGGATGCCTTGAGAAAAAAAATCAACTAGAATTAATGTATGACAAGTGACAGACCACTGTGTTTCCATGCTATGAACTATATAAAATTTAGAGCAATACATCAGTCTGTTCTCTGTACATTAGAAAAGAACAAAGTGATTCAAAGTAAGGACAACTCAGTACGCCAATCAAGTATTTCCTTCGACATTTTTGCAGAACTGATAGAACAGAAAACAATTTTTTTTAAACCCAAAATAAAAAAAATGTATTCTGTAACTGAGTTTAGACAACATGGAGCTCTATTTTAAAATCAAATAGAGCTCCATGATTATCAAATCAACATTACTTCTACTCTGTTAGTATAGGAGGGAAAATTTGATCATGACTAAATGCAATCAGCCACAAGATAACCTTAATGAAAGTAACAAAGGGACAACAGATAGATATACACATATCTATCTGTTGTCCCTTAGATATGCACAAGATTATAAAACATTGTATATTCATTAGCCACACCTAAAATCTTCAGGGATTAAAATTCTCAATGTTAAAACATCCCCCAGAAGTTTTCCTACCATAAAATACCATTTTTACTACCATATAACTATTTACTATAGCTCATAAAATATATAAAATGATGAGAAATAGATTCTATTCTATTATACTGTTTAACCTGGTCAATAGTTTTCTATATATACCATTTACAATGAATATTTATTCTTGTACATTATTACTAATATATATAACATCAGATTGTCATGACTCAAACAGAGCTCACATTGAGCAATTGAAATAACTGTTGTAATCGTTACTGAATAATGCACCTTTCTTCTTCCTAATATGATTCCTGCAGGTTTTCCACCAATGAATAAAAGTAAAAGAAAAATAGCTCTGCAAAAAAATATAAATTTTATCTAGACTGTTCTCTTAGCTTAAAAAATCAGCACTAATATAAAGGTGAATTTAAACATTGTAGCAGATGCATAATGACCAGACTTTTATCAGCTCCAGTAAGATAAATTCCTCGGTGAATTTCCATCCCAAAAAATAGTACGGCAATGTCGATTCTTTCAGAAAACAATTGATAATAGGTAAATGATCAATGTCCCTTCATTAAAAGGAACCTGGACTCATACAAAAATATAAAAATTATAAAAGAAATCTTAATGCCATACAGTCAGAAGGAAATTTAACACCAATCTCAAAGATGTTCAATAAAAAATAACAGTACAATAAATCCCAGTAAATATAGAAGCGCAAACACAATTGCTTGACAGAAACAAATACAGTAGAGCGGAGATATCGAAGAATAATCAATTTGCGCCATACCATGACTATATTAACGAATTCTCATTCTGAAGGGTTAAAACAACCTGTGGAATTGCAGAATTCACAACAAAATACAAGGCGAGATTTACAACAGAGAACAGCTATATGAAAGCACCTAAAAGAAAGATTTTTAGTTGGATAGTACGCAATACCACAGAAATTAAATTGAAACACATATTAAAAAAATAATGCACATAATTACACATTTATTAAAAACAGTAAAAATTATCAACACCCAAGGAAATAAAATTTAAAATCAAACAAAATAGGAACCAAAATTGTTTTTTTCTTACATGCTGCATTATTAAAAATCGTAATTCCGGTACAAAATATAAAAAAAGTTAAACTGCGAAAGAAATGAATATTCGTCCACATTATCATAATTAGTTTGTGAATCAACAAGATGTAGTCATATTTCAATTGTAGATATTCGGGGGAAGGTTTCAAATTATAGTATAATGAAGGAGTATACAAAAATTTAAACAAAATTGGACAGATGACCACTTGAAGAAAAGCATCATCGACGTACTTCTAACGAAAAAAAATAAACTATTGATTAAAGTAGAAGTTACAATCATATAAATGTCACTTCAGTTAAAATTGTAAAAAAAAAAAAAAGAATGAAAAATGTAAATTTAAACAATAAAAGAAAATAACAGACTTTAGGGAAATTTCATACATTAGATGGTAAAACTAAGCAATAATCAACATATAATGTTAATAGCAGTAGAAATGGGCGAAAATTTATGACATAATCAGAATTAGTTATTTTTATCTGGCAATGCTGAGAAACATTGTGTATCCTTCCTCGCGTGGTACTCTAGGTATTATTTTTTTATATAATATTTTAGTCCAAAATTTTGGTTGTTTTCTTGTTTTGTATTATGTGTGTGTTTATGGTTTTGTTTAATGTAGATTTGCGGATCACATAATTTGATTTTTGCTGTGTATAATTTAACGAAATTAGTTGCCGGTATTACATCACATCAAGGTCTCTCTCATTATTAAATGTCGTTTTAGTATTGATAATTATAATTATGTAACATTGTTATATGAGTACTTATGTTGCGCATCGGCCAAACAGACGTTTAGGAAGGAATATGAAATTATTAATAATTAACATAAAGTATTTTCTCAAAACTTTGGCTTAAAATTCTTAGCTGCTTTGCATACTTAACTAAATAATAACGAAGTGAAGCTTTAGCTATAAAAAGCATTTCCCTGTATTATAAAATAGGATGTGTAAATGAAACATCTCAGTAAAGGAGAGAATATAGACCTATTATATAACCATGAATGTGCATATGGAAGACCAGTAAAACTGTGAAAGTATTCTAAAGTGTAAATGTAATGAAATAATCTTGGAAACAGCAAACATAATTTCAACTGCAAGTTTATGTTCCATATTCCTGCAATTATGTTGATAAACATACTTCCTCTCTAAACCTTATGTTTAAAATAAGTTACAGTTAAAGTTGCATTACCAAGTAATCGTATATCATCTCAGTCTAAGTTCAGGATAGTTCTCAAAAGAATTTTCATGTGTAATTAATTCAATTTTATATTTGTTTGAGAATTGCTTTGAAGAGTTTTGATAAAATTTTAGCACTATTTTTCCCCACAAGAAAAATTAACCTCACTAGAATTGCATTGAGCACATCCAAACAAGATCTAGGTTTCAACTTTGTGGCTATCTCAGTGTGGCATAGCTAAAAAGTACCCTGGATAGAAAAAATTTAAAGCATAACTAGATATTTTTCAGGTGATTAATAAATTGTAGTGAATCCTGTACAGTGTTCTTTGTAGTTTCATTATCTTCCAGCTACCTAAGTTAGTGTCCCTTCTCTTGTTTAAACGGAACAGCTTCCTTATATGACTGGTTGCTCACCAAACTTAGTGCCAGTTTTGTTTTCTCCAGTCCTGTATATGGCAAATAGTTAAAGACGGGTTCTTTAACTCTGTCCCTTCGAGCTGCTCATTTAATTACATACTAGACAGTTTACCTTTTTTAATAAAATAAGACTATTAAGAACTTTATTGAGAAATACAACTTTCTTATAAATTATGTGGTAGTGATTATTTTTCTCATTGTTAAAAAGGATTTATTATTATGTTGTTCTTCCCCCCCCCCCCCCCAAACAAACAAACAAACAAACAAAAAAAAAAGAGCAGAAGATAAAGGTTTTTATGTAGATTTTGGTCTTGGACATGTTTTGGAAACATTTCTTCTTTTTCCATCATACTGGGGAAGGGGAAAGCGTGTTTACTGCCAATTTTGCATTCTGACTTGGACAGTGTGACTAAAGCAGCCTGACATTTAGAAATTATACTGCTAAAGGGTAACATATTTATTCAGTCTAACTTAATCATAAGAAATAAAGTAAAAATAATCTCCAATTTTGCAATATATTTCAATTCAATATAAACGTATTATATATTATTATATTATGCTATTATATGAACAAAACTCATAAATAATCTTATAAATGTGTTTTGTATATATTTATATATATTGCTATTCTAAAATGTATTAACTAAAGCAAATCAGCTCAGAAAATTATGAACATGGGCAATTATCCAAGTCTGCTAACACATGCAATCAATTAATCCAAGTACGTCTAAACAGTCAGACATACAGGAGAGAACGTCTGTTTATCAGCTTTTGTGATACACTGGATCGGCTCGCTTGTTTTTGCTGTAACCTTTGTGATACATCACACTGTGGTTGGCTATCCTGCCCAGAACAGAACGAGCCACGCCATAAGGACTGGCAAAAAATCACCTAAGCGAGCCCCTGGTCGTATATGGTAACTTAGTTGTGTAAACAATCATTTGGACCTTTTATTGAGAGAATATCCTTAAGCTTTTTCAAGCTTTAAAAATCAATTGTATTATGTTAATTTTAAATTATTTAATGATCTAACAAATTTTAACCAACAAGTATAAGCCTTCCAAACCCCAGAGGGAATTGTGACCGGTATTTCTTGGACCTGTTAAATAATATGAGTTACTTTTAATTCATTGATTAAAAGCTGCTGTCTGAATTAAACATTATATTATTAGGAAATTTCATGGTGTAACAGACCCTTTCAGAAAGTATATATCGCTCAATCTTTTCAACAACGTCATTTCTCAAAAAACGTGATTTTAAAGTTTAAATGTAGAATAAAATATATTAAAATAAATATTAATTCTGCTCTCTAGTTTAAATATTGAGCAGGGAGATAAAACAATCTTGTAAGGATATACTACTCTTTCAGGGCATTCTGAAAACAGGCATAACTAAAAATCACCAATTTTTGAGATATGATGATGTTGAAATGAGTGAGCGATATATGAAGCATGCTGCCGACAAAAAACATCACAGGGAAATAATGTGTACCATAATGTTTATTATGAATTTCTTCTGGCTAGTGACCTCGGGCATTGAAACCTGATAACCTCTGAAGAAAATGAGTCTAAATAGTCAAGAGCATTTATTTATTTATTTTGTAAAGTATTAGTATTAATGTTTTGTAATTAATAAAATTTTATTTAAAGGTTTATCTTAAGAATGGCTGCTCAACTGTTTAATAATATTGGAAGATTAGGTTTAGGCCTTGCCATTGCAGGAGGAGTCTTAAATTCTGCACTATATACAGGTACATTTAAAAAAAAATTAAATTACCATATAAATGTCTAATTCAACATGTTCTAAATGCATTAATCATGGTGTTCTCGTAATGGTTCTTTTACTCAATTTTTCTAAATAGGCTTCAAAATAGTTATATAATTATAATAGCCTTATAATATAACAGTATGTATAAAGTTTTTTCAATACATTTGGTATTTGACATTTATAAAAACTAGTGGTTAGTAATGTCAACTTCCTCTATGTGTGGGTCTGAGTTTGAATCACTATCAAAGCACGAATGTTTCAGTATTGTCCTCTTATGAGGTGCAGCATTAGTTTATCTTCTGGGTAGTCCCATTATGAAGTACCCAACTAATCTGATGGTATATATAGGTAAATGCCCTCTTTACTTTAGAAAACAATTTATATTGCTTCTTTTAAGTGATTTGTTTTTAGATTACTTAGTCTATTCTGATACAGAGGTAAAAGCTCTAAAATCTTAGAAAAAATTCTCAAGAAGCATAAGACTTTGAGGTGCATAACTGAAAACTACAGAAAAATTAATAAATGATTAAGTAAAATATTCAGTATTTGTAAATGATAGATAATCTTTTAGTACTTCTTAAGTGTTTTTGAAAATAACTGAATTTTAACCAATAATTAATTTACATTCAATCATCTAAAACTTTATTTTCATTTAATTATAATGAATACATTGCTTTTGATACCAAAAAAAAATGTTTTCTCTTTCAGTTGATGGCGGCCACAGAGCAGTTATCTTTGACAGATTTGCTGGAGTGAAGCCTAACGTTATTGGTGAAGGAACTCATTTTCTTATTCCCTGGGTGCAGAGACCTATCGTTTTTGATATTCGTTCAAGGCCAAGAAACATTCCTGTTGTTACTGGTAGTAAAGGTAAGAAGCAGTATCTTAATTATCCCTTGTAATGAAATATTAGTGTAGTTAGCCCTCTTATTCGTGAAAAGTAGAAGCTTTGGACCTATACAAAAGTAAGAAATTCTTAAATATCCTCAGGATGTCTCAACCTTTATGTTCATTAATATTGTCGATTGCATTTAACCCTCCCCCCCCCCCCCCCCCCCAAAAAAAAAAAAAAAAGAAATAATAATAATACATTGTGCTTCATTCAGTAAAATTAGTTTTGAAAATTTTAAATTACAGTTATGTCAAAAATGTTTCCTTCCACACTCACAGACACTGGGTTAGAGAACAATAATGTGTGTGTGCACATGTAATGTGATATATTATATGTAGAGCATTTTAAAATCAGTAAAGTTTTCAAGTTTTATCAAACACAGTCATATGGCACAATTTTGTATGTTATAAATCTTAATTTTGTAATAGGATAGGATATAAATCTGATACAGTGGTGTAGCAAGTATAACTGACACTCGGGGCAGGATATCTTTTTGGTGCCTGGAGCACAATAGACCCCCTTACCATCCCCTCGCTACGTCTGATAACAGTTCTTTAATTTATATTATTATCAATCCTTTGGATAGTTATAGAAGCTGGAGGTTGATTGTGTTTAACTGAAATTTTGGTAAATTTGCTAATAGTGTCTTTTAAAATGGTATGTTTATCCCCTTCTTTCAGTCTAAACAGTAGGTCATTTTAAAAAGGGGGGGGGGAGATAAATTCTCAGTATTGGGCTTGTAAATTATTCATTCCTCTTGTTATTACATGTGGCATTTCTGTTTATCTATTTTGGCATTACTTGTGATTGGAGCAAAACCTGAATGGGGGAATCTTTCAAAGTTATGATGCAAGCATTTGTCAAGGAAGAACTAAGTAAATTTGAACAGTCTGGGAAAAAGGATGCTTTTTGGCAGGAAAATATGCACAAAAATAAAGGCTTTTACTTGGAAAATTTATTATGCTGTAATACGAGGCTCTAAAATTTCCATGTAAATAAATATTTTTTAAAATCTAATCAGTAATTTCTATGAGTTTTCAAAAAAATTTAGGAGAAAAATCTTGCTGTTAGCTACAAGAATAAAATATTACAGTTTTTCTATTGATTAATGTGTACAGGTATTCCTTGACTTACGACCAAGATAGGGACTGAGACATTGGTCTTAAGTCGAGTTTCAAACAATTTTTTTTATATACAAGCACATACATATGTTTTTTTACTTTTATACATACATGCATAATTTAAAATACATTGTACTTTATTTTGAAGGCCTAAATTATTGTTTGCCATCTCTACTTATTATATTAGTACAATCCATTAGTTCAGAATTTGTGACAGAAGATACGTTGCAAGTTTTTTTAACAAAGTTATCCAAGGTAGTTTGAACAGTTTGCATCTTCTTTTTCTGGTATATTGTCTGTCAGCAAGGCAGATTTTCCTGACACTTGTGAATCTTTCTTCATTTGGATCCATTTTTTTAGTACTTTATTAATATAATGAAAAGCCCTCTGGGGCCTAGGTTCGAATTCTGCAAAAGGCATGGTTTGTAAACTGAGTCTCCCACCTGCAAAAGGCCATCATCCATCGCAGCTGTCATCATTTGCGAATAAAAATTCTTCTGTGTTTTTGTGTACTTCTAATTCCTGTTTTCTGTATTCATATGAACATATAACAATGACAACATCATCAGAATATGAAGTTAGTTTCTGCATAATGTTCTTTAAAAAATTGTTAGAGGCCAATTAACATTGAAATCTTTTTCAGTCATTCACATCAAGTAATTTGGGTTTTTTAATGTTATAATTGACGTTTAAGCATTACATAATTCTCCTATTCTTTATATTATGGCTAGATAGTTAAAGTCATACCGCTGGAGTCAACTGTATACATTTATTATTTCACAAAATGATTTTTAATCACAATTTTTAGAACTTAGAAAGTTTTATAGATATAAAAATTGAATGAAATGTTAAGTTCTTAATTTTATAAATTATGATTTAAAAGTTATTTTCTTGCTGCCCTTTTAATATTATCAAGATTGTTCATTACAAATGAAATGTATTTCGTAACTGTAGTAATGAATTCGTAAATGTAGTCAATGAATTTTTTAACTGTAGTAATTATTAAATTCTGAATCCTCTGTATCTCTGTAAATTCTATTCCTCCTTAAATTTGAGTTAAATGGGATCCAACACTGTAAAACTTCAAATTCTGTTTTGTACAAAGCTTGATAATCGTGTATGTCTAAAAACATTGATTTTTCTTTCGGAAGCTTTAATGAGTATTTGACAGTATGAAGAAGAGGATGATGAATTAATTCATTATGATTACTTTTTATTGATGAGTGCAAAATTTGCATTTAGAAATAGAAGACATTGTAAATGAAAGAATTATTTGTACTGAGAACACATTCCTTTTAAAAATTGTTTTTACTTATATAAATATTCATTGGTTCCCTTGATAGTCATGAAAGGTACTTTAGTTAAATTACATAGGAATGCTGAAATGGAAAGAAGGGTTTTCTTCAGCTAATCAGGTTCCAGTAGGTTAGGCATGTGAACTTAATGTTAAAAAGTATCCTAAAATTTGAAGGGGAAAAAACCACTGAACAGTTCTGCATTTTTACCTATAGAGCTTATTGTAATTTTATATATTTTTTAAAAATAAAATAAGCATCTAAAGGGAAGAAAAACTATAGAGAACTTAAAAACTTTTGAGACAAAGACAAGAGATGAACAATAAAAGTACCAGGTCTGTTTTTGAGAAATGACAAAAAGATTGAAGAAAAAAGAACAGATCTGTGATACTAAGGGTATAAGTCTAGCTAAAACATATCTCAAAATATTGTAAGTATGTTGAAAGAGGAGAGCATTTTTAAAAAATTGAGTTAAATTTAAAGGGCCCTTTCTGAAAAGAAAAGTGTGGTTTTAGTTGTAAAGTCCATCTTTTTTCACACTTTTAAAAATTTTAGTCACTTTTTTGCTCATTTCATTGCAGCGAAGAGTTTTGTTCTAGGCTTAAATATGCAAGCTCTTTTGAGTTTAGAGTTATGTTTAATTAATTATGTATAATAAATTATTCTATATATAATAAATAATTATCTTCTATACTTCTATAAAAAATTATTTTTCAGATCTGCAGAATGTAAACATAACTCTTAGGATTTTATTTCGTCCTGTGGCTTCTCAGCTTCCTAAAGTGTACATGACACTAGGCGTTGACTACGACGAAAGGGTGCTTCCTTCCATTACAAATGAAGTATTAAAAGCTGTTGTGGTGAGTATTCTTTACAATTATTAAATTTTTATAAACTGTAAAGGTGAATAAAAAAATTTCATAGGAATATTGTGAAAAGTATCATTTGCAGACCTGGTAACTTTCCGTATTTACCCCTGCAATGCTGGATTTTTAATGCATCTTCCGGGTTTCTGGAATGAACACTATTATTACCGGATTCTGAAACATAAAAAAAATAATGCTGGTTTTAACAATCCTTCACAGTAATGCTGAGTGTGAGAGGATTTTTAGTTACATAACAAAAATATCTACTCAGTTCAGGTCATCTATGTCAAGGGAAACCTTAGAAAATTTGCTAATATGCAAATCGAACCCCCAAGGACACTGGTATGAAGAACAATTTCACAATGAATTTTTAAAAAGAGCCAAATCAGTTGCAGTAAATGCTACAAAAATTCCAAGATTTTCTGCAATTAATTAAAACAAACATTATAAAGAAATAGAAGTACTCAAAATACTTTGTTTGAATTATTTCCGAATTCAAGTTGTCCCCCCCCCCCCCCCACAAGTTGTTGAAACAAAGACAATAGTCGTAAAAACTAATCATTCCACACAATAAAAATCACGTGCTGCTTGCGTCATGATAAAATAATTATCAGAATAGAATACATGGTGCCATTTAGTAGATTTACGGAGTACAAAATTGCAATTTATGTACGAAATGCCATTTCTACCACTGACATTTGACAATAAATATTAATTTTAATATAAATTATTAAATAATTATTACTAGTAAATATTAATATAATTTACAAATTAATTATTATTATTTGATAAAAAGGCATTCAAAACTTTCAAAAGAGGCAATACAAATATTCACTTGAGTTGTGGAACCTCAAGGTGGCAACATTTTGAGCTGAAATTTGGAGAAAATTTGTTTCAGCCAGTTTCACTCCAAATAATGACTTGGGCAATGTGAATTTCGAGAAAAAGTATTTTCTCTACACCTTATTGACCAGCCTACAATTTCTCCCCCTTCCCCCCCCCCCATAAGATTTAGTTAAAATAGATAAAAACTAGTCGCTTTTAGATTTATATTTTCTTTTGCAAAACAACTCAATTGAAAGTAACATATGTAAGGAATGTTACCATTACCTGTCATCATAAATACGCTGTTAAGGGGTAGTGAAAACTCAGACAAAATATTTTTAATCATTGCTAAATTCACTATAAGGCTGATTCTAAAACATCATGATTAAAAAATGTGAATTTCCATTACTTCAGAACAGAGTTAAAGATAAGGCTGAGAAACCCAACACCAATGATTTAAAAATTAAATCTCTCACTATATGTACTATTTTTCAAAATTAAGATATCTACATTTTATCATTACATCAAATAAGAAATTGTTGTGGAAAATTTTCACTTATAAAATGGAGTGAAAATTCAGCAAATACTAAAATATAGTGTAGATTACATTTCTCTCTGTATGTATTGTTTGCAATTCAGATATCTCCACTTAATAATATTAAATGAATAAATTAAAATTATTTTGTGCATAAATTAAAATTATTCACGAGTAAAAATACCGAAATTAAATTTACCTAATTACGTGCTATCGCCGAGCCACACGCGGTTGCAAATTGCGGACGGCTGCTAATGTTTACAACCGGTAGTAGCAGCCGTTGCCACTCGGATTGTAGAAATATCGCCGATTTTTGTGCCGCATACCCACGCGTTTTATATATATACAGAGGCTGTTCGCACATTTTTTAGACGATTTTGGTAAGCGGTAATAAAAAATCATTTACTGCAAAAGAAATAATTTCAATTGTACTATGTTTTTAAAAGTCAAAATTATCGTCTGCGGCTTGAAAGTTTTGTTTTTATTCAAAATGGCGTTTTTAACAAAGCAGTGGTTCGAAGGCTACATTTATGCTCTTTCCAAAGAGAAATGTGCATACTCCGTTATCCAAAAACGATGTGAGAGTCATGGTTTTGTGATATCTAAAGCGTCGATAGGAAATATCGTCAACAAGAAAGGGAAAAAACGTCAAATTGGAGCCTCAAGTGGGACAAAAATTCCAAACAAGTATCCAAGGATAAAACGGACATCTTCGACTATTGCAAAGGTACGTTGTTTAATGTTAAAAGAAAATCCCCCTAGTCAAAGGACAGTTGCAAAATCATTAATATGCTCGGTGTCCACTGTAAACAAAATGATAAACGTTGATTTAAATCTTAAGAAAGCGAAAAAACGCAATGTGCATCGTCGTCTTCCAAATCATATCGCTGAACGCAGGACACGCTGCAGAATTCTATATGAGAAACACTTATCCAAAGAAAAATGGAAAACAATTGTCACAATAGATGAATCATGGGTGTATTTAAATGATTGCAACAAAAAAAGAGCCATTTATTATCATAAAAGGGAAGAAAAAATTTTAAGTACATGGTTCAAAGAATCGAAAGAAAGTTTTTCTAAGGGATTCATGATTGTTGCTGGTTTTTCTTATAATGGCAAGTTAAAAATAAAGAGAGTGGAAAAAAATGTCAACATTAACTCCAAATACTATCAGGAACATATTTTATCGCCAATTTTTCTGAATGAAATACCATCGCTTTACCCACAGTGCCATCAATCTGTGAGACTCCATCAGGACAAAGCTAGCAGTCACACATCAAAATCCACTGTAAATTTCCTAAAAGAAATGGAACAAAAAACTGGCATCAAGGCCATACCCTTCACTGATATCCCTACTAAATCTCCTGATGTATCACCTATGGATTTTTGTGCTTTCGTACTTTTAAAATCTGCATTATCCAAACGTCGTCCCAAAACCCTTACAGGACTCTGGAAAGCTGTTCAGGAGTAATGGGATAGAATACCTCTTCTGACACTTCAGAAGGCATTATTATCCTGGAAATTGCGGTGTCGAAAGATAGTTCAGAATAAGGGATGTCAAATAGAACATTTAAAACACAAGAATTTTATGTAATTTAGTTTTGTGAATACAATATACATCGTCTAAAAAATGTGTGAACAGCCTATGTAGATTATTTTGTCCTACATGACACTAAGGGGCAGGGTGCAAATTCATGAAAGCACATTGCAGCTGAAAAAGGGTAATTTTTTAAAAGAAAGGGCATTTTTTAGTTTTGCATCGTAATTCTATAAATTATCTTTAGCCCTGATTGTATGGCATGATTATTAAACTTTATTGGATAAAGGAAGATTATCATTAAATGATTGAAACAAGTTTTCATTTAGATTCTCTGATATTGCCTAGATAATTTCATGCCTCATAAGTTCATACAACTGAATTCTCAGTTTAAAAAAAAAGTTTTTTAAAAATGATCAGGAAAAGTAAATTCTTTGCAAAGCAAAAGAGGAAAGTCCCCTATTGAAAAAGTCATTGAATAGGAGACACTGAACTAATATGAATGAACTTTGAGGTTTGATTTATATATTTACTTACTAAATTCGGTATAACCTTTTTCTAAGTGACTGACTGAATATAAATAATTGCTTCTGAATGATTTAATGCAGTGGTCCCCAACCTTTTTATCTCCGCGAACCGGTCAACATTTGATAATTTTACTGCGGCCCGCTGAGGGGGGCTATGGCTGCAATTTTAATTCATAATTTTGAAATGTTTAATAAACAATAAACTAATTTAAAATAGTTACAAGATTTCTTCTGTTACAAAGGTATAAATTAGCACAAACCCGACAAAGTCTCACTAACTCGAGAGAAATACACCACAGTAAATAAAATGGAAATAACTTAACCACTGATTTAATGGGCTGAAAATTATTAAAGAACATTCGAAGGTTATAGGAACCCACAATTTTAGGGTTATCAATATTTTTGCTCATAACTAGTGTCTATCATTAAGTAACATGAACAATGATGTAAGGTATGTATTGTTTTGTGCTTATTAATGATAACTTTTTAAGGTGTTCAGCTTATCATAATCATGTTAAGTAAAAGAAAGAGTCAGTCTTTCTCTCAAATTAAATATTAGATTTGTTCTTTCATTTTCTGTTTGGTTGGGGGATGTTTTAAAAAGAATAAAAAATCAAAATATAATCATTTTCATAATCTTTTTTTTTATTATTGATTTAGAATTTCCTTGATATTTAACCAAAAATATGTGCTTGCATTTTAAATACATAAACAACTTGAGCTTTGTATTTGGTGGACTCTGGCTCAACTCAAAATCAGTCTGGTGCGATTTAGGTATTTTGCGACTCAAGCCTTGAAAATAGAGCCAAAACTTTCTTTTTGAGATTCATCATCATAAAATTTTCATCCAGTATAAATCTACTTAGTGTACTGCCATTCATTGAATGCCATCTATGTTTATTCAGATTTTTCTCAGCTTCTGTTATAAAAGAAGGTGGTGTTCACTCCCTTTTTAAAATTTTATTGAACAGAGTCCCGTTGTGCTAATTAGGTTGTCTTCATTGTTCAAAATTCTTCTATAAAGTCAGAAATAAGTAGTTTTGTATTACAGATTAACTATAATACAGCTCTATGAATATTTTTCCCTTTTTAAAAATAATAAAGGTTTGTCGATACTTTTTTTAAAATTTCAGTATCCTGTTGTTCCAAAATGCTGATAGAATTGCTGTTATAATGTATTTTCCGACTCTAAAAAATATGACAGGTTAGCAGAGTTTTTATCACTGCACTTGCATTTCCCAGATTCCTGGACGTGTTCCTACTTTTTCTGGAACTAGATACAGTAATTCTTAAGTTTATCTCGCTGTTTTCACATAGACTACTGTAGTTTGGTATGAATTTTTGTATGAATGCACCATAAAAGTTTTTTACCATAGCACTTCAAGAAAAAATTGGAAATTTTTAGAAACTGTAGTTTTTTTCTCCTTTTTTTTCTTTTTCTACGTTGCATATTAGTGAGAAATCAATCTATTAAAATTCGTCTTTGAAAATTTAAAGTATACTCTTTATCTAATCAGCCTTTTAATTTGATCTAGTTATGCCGCTCAGTGTGCTTGTTTGTTTATATATATAAGTTAAATGAGAGTAACAACCGAGGAATTCTCTGTAGTTAAAGATGGAACAAGAGAAGTCTTAAAATTGTTACTACTATACCGGTACTCTTAATGATGCTTTATGAAATAATTTCTTATCTATTGCACTGAATTTAATGCTCTAAATAAGCCTAAATATTATGAAATTTTCATTCTGATAGACATGGTTCAATTTGCTGCTTCTACCTAAAACTGTTCTGTTTTTTCATTCTAATATATTACACATATTTAATTTCTAATTATTATCTTTCAGGCTCAGTTTGATGCTAGTGAAATGATCACCCAGCGAGAGTTGGTATCTCAAAAAGTTTCTGAGGAACTTACTGAGCGAGGATCACAGTTTGGTCTTATTCTAGATGATATTTCAATTGTAAGTAACATTCAATTTTTAAAAATTAACTTTGAATGTAATTTTTATACTTTTCATTGGTTAATTATATCTTTATTTCAGACTCATTTAACATTTAGTAAAGAATTTACTATGGCTGTAGAAATGAAACAAGTAGCACAACAAGAGGCTGAAAGAGCTCGCTTCTTAGTAGAAAAAGTAAGTATTGATTGCATCAGAGTAAAGTAATATTCAACAGAAATTTGGTTTTGTTGTTATAATGTGATACATGTGTATTGAAAAGCATATAAGTTGCTAATTTATGTGTGTGTTTTATCGAACATTTATTACCAAATTAGTCCTGAAAAATATATCTGTATGCAGTGAAGATTTTATTGTTTCTTTGAAAAGAAGCTTTAAGAGAATGCAGGGTTTATTTTTTAAGCTTTAAGAAAGCCAATTGTTAGACTATCAATAAATTTAAAAATCCTAAAGAGATGTAGTGGCAAACTATTTAAATTAAACAAGACCAAAATGCTCTGAAGAACCTCTCTTAGGTACTACCTGACTATAACAAACAGTAAAGAACAGCAATTAACGAAAAACTCAAGTGTCATTTAATGCATGCATTTGAAATTTGATTCATGTTTTGTCTGCCATATGTAAGTTTAGTTTCCCATTGACTAAAACAGAAAATGCATACTTAATGACATCTGGGCCATGCCTTCAAGACATGCATTGAAATCAAGGCAATTCCAGTAATATTTATAGTAGTACTATATGAAAGAAATGGCAATAAAATGTTGTCAGTAAGCCAAACTGCTTGCCACGTAAATGTTGTAAGATTAAAAATTAACTATTGTAGATTAAATACAACAGCATGAGACTTAGATCGTGCAAAAAGAATGTAAAAGCTCAGTATACTATACTATGTAGAAATAAATTATGTGTTGTTAAATTCATTACCTTAGGAGATTAGATAAATCATATATTCATTTAACCATATCATATAAGCATATAAGCAAAAATCATATTATCATATAAGCAAAAATACTATATTTGATAGAGATAGTAAATATAACTTGACAGTAAATAATTGAACAGTTCCAATAAAAAAAAAGGTTCATAACCTTGTTAAAATATTTAATTTAGAATTATTCAATTAAACACTTTTAAAAATTTAAGCAAATTTTGCGGTTATGTTACGTATTCGCTTTGAAAAACACACTACCGTACAGACAGCTTTGAACATATCACTACGCATGCGTCAAGTTTGCAAATTTCCGAAAATACTAAATTTGACATTATTGTAATATCTGGTTAAAATATAAATATATATATTAAAAAAATAATATAATAAAAAATTTACTGTGAAGAAGATTCTCTGATTAAATTTTTCTTAAATTAACGACTATGAATGAATCACTGGTGTTTACATTTTCAAGTTCTGAGTATATAAAATGAATACTTGTTATTGATTTAATTGAAACACTATGATAACTGGAAAAGTGGTGGAAAATAGATAATTCTCTAATGAATATGAAAATCACAATGAAAATACGTTACAATGAAAGGATATTTTTTGCTGAGAACAGTTTTAAATGGTGGCGAGCTGTTTTGAAACTGTCAAAACTGTTTATTCAATTCCTACTATTAGTTCACACTCTTCCTATATATATATATATATTTCTATATCTTGTTCAAATTTTCAATCGTTAATAAAATACTTTTTATTTATCCACTCAAGTTCAAATACATTTTTTTAAACTTGAAGTGGATGACACTTGATGTTAATACAGTTTTTTCAAATATTAATTCATTAATTAAATTTAATTAATCAATTTTAGTTTTATATGGGAGCCCTTTCAATAGGAAGAGACCTAGAGCATCTCTTGCTCTTGAATGGTAATTTCCCTCTTCTTACTGTGTAAACGGTAGCACTGCAGTAACGCGGGCTCCTCCCATCCTGTAGGTTACGGTATCGAATCCCCAACCTGACAAACTTTTTCTCTCTCTTTACCCCCATCCTAATCTCACACGGCAGGCAATCCTTTTTTTTTCAATTCCTACTATTAGTTCACACTCAAATTTTTCTTTGTTGACCTAAGTAGGAATTGACTTTTAAAAAAAATTTTTTATATTACTTGTTACAGTTGTCTAAAAATAAAGTTTATTTGTGTCGATATTACATTGTTTCTAATAAATTATTTGGGTTTAGATAGCAAATAATCTTTTTGAACTTTACTTTTAACTTGTTAAGCCTAACTCATAAAACAAAATGGATGCCATAGGCTGATATATTTATGAAGCGGTCACTCTGGAAAAGTTTGTGACATATACATACACAGAACAGGGCAACTCTATTAGGGGAATTATGATTGAAAATATTAAACGTCTACTTGAAGTTTTTCTACTATATCCTGGAAAACTTACTAAACATATAATTAATTGCTTCTGCTCTACTTAACTATAAAGTTTTATTAGGTTTAATAGTTCATGTTGTTGTGAACTTACCCTGGACACTTTTTACATCATAGTCCCAAACTTCTTGGAAGTTTTGCTTCAATTTTAACATCTTTTAATATTTTCTTAGTTTTTATTTACTTGAAATGTTTGTCGATAGAATTTTGCTGCATCTGTTTCCTTTTTGGATTGTTTATATATCAAGGGTGTGTATTTCTAAAACACTTAGCAATTTTACCATTTTATAAACAGTTTAATATCCAAATATAATCAATGCTTGATTTTTCTTATAAACTCTTTGCTCCTCTTGTCTACTTTCTGCAAGAATTAATCAAATATGATGTAGAAGAAAAGCAAAGGGCTCATTGCTGTATTACATAAATATGTGTGCATGGAAAATTTAAAAAAAAAATTGCAATGTATAATTTAAAGATAACCTATTCAATGTTTTAAATGAGCTGCATATTTTGTTTAAACTGAATTTAACTAAAATTAAAAAACTGGTTTAGATTATCAGTTATTTTGACTGAAGCATATTCTTTTGTTTAAAACTTTATAATTGCTTTATATAACTATATAAACCTTTTTTATTATTTTATGTAATTAAAATTCATTGCTTCAAATCTCCTTTAATAAGGTAGGAAAATATATATATATATACAATGGTAACTCGACTTATGAGTTTTTTGAGATATGAGCATTCTCTCCACAGATTTTTTGCTTCAGGTTACGAGCAAGCTTCAAATACTCCACCGCTAGTTTGCGCAGCGAACGCTATTTTACATGCTCTTCAAATGAGAACACGAGAAGCATATAATATTTACAACCTTTATGTACAATTATTATACAATTGTATACATATTAATCTCAAGACTACTATCCAGTCTTAAACTGAGAGATTAACACTCAACAATTATCACCTGTGGAAGCTTGCTCTGTCCACACTTGAGTAGCCCTCCGAAACCTAACAGAGCCTGGTGATGGCCGAATGGCTAGGGTCCTGGCATTCGGTTCAGATCCTGTGGGTTCGAGTCCCACGGTGGCATGAACGTTTGTAGCTGTTCGGAATCGGCTTTAAACTGTAGGTCCCGGTCTAATTAGCCCAACTGTAGCAAAAAGTTGACTGTAGCACTCCAAATTAAACGAAACTGAACAGCATCCATCCTCTCTCGCAGAGAGATAGGTTCAATTCATAAATTCTCTCCCCCACATTGGAACTCCCCATGGGGTCCAGGAGATGGAATAACCTTGGTCCTAGGATCGCAAGCCCTCCCCCTTCTACGAATTCTCAGAAAAAGGAATCCAGACATTACGGCCACATTGAAAGACGCAACAATCGCCCAGCTTCCGTGTCTCATTCATTTATTTGAAGAGGCTAGCTCGTAATAAAAGCATCAGTTTTGTTCTTGTATTTGTGCTTGCAGTTATTTTGCAAAACTTAAGTTTTCCAACCATGGGTCCGAAGAAAGTCAGTTGAAGGACAGTGCTGAGAAGAAGCAGTGGATGATGTGCATTGAGTTGAAAAAAGAAATTATCAAAAAAAACATGACCAAGGTGTGCGTTTATGCTTAAAGATTTTCGGGATTTTCCGAATGATAAACGAACAACGGCTTAATCTTGCAGTCATCGCTCGCGTTGGCACACAGTGAGAGGGAGTACTTATCCTTCATGGGTTAGTAGTCTAGAATCCTATTCTCCTCTACCGTAAGGTAAATGTTGTACATCACACTTAATAAAACAAGTTTATCGTAGTACATTCTATTGCATTGCATTTTTATACAGTGTTCGTCATTTATTAGCACATTTATCTTATTTAAAAACATGTAACAAAATATTACGGTGTTTTGGGGGAGCCCAGAACGAATAAGTGGGATTTCCATTCATTTCAATGGGGAAAATTGATTCAAGTTACGAGCTCTGTCATGGAACGAATTAAACTTGAGTCGAGGTATCACTGTATATAATTTTGTTGTATAGCATAAGTTTTTCATATGTCTCCTGTGTTCAGGAGGTATGCCTAACAGAGATAAAACTAGTCTATGATTTCTGTATAACTGTGGAAGGCTATGTAAATGGGTTGTAATTTTTACTTTATAATACCTTTTCATTCTACCAGAATTATAGTCCTGGTGACATAATTACTAAATTCTCGCCTGAAACATTTCTATTGTAACTATCAGTAATTCAACAATTGAAATTTTATTAATTTTTTTCATTATATTTAACATTTTTATGAGAAATCTTTATTATATTTTATTTGAAACTTTGCTTAACATTTTCCCCCATAACATTTGTATTATAACTGTTTGTGTGTATTCAAAATGATATACTTTTGGTCATGTTTAACAATGTGTTTTACCTCCTTTAGGCTGAACAACACAAAAAAGCTACAGTCATAACTGCTGAGGGTGATACTCAGGCAGCTTCACTGCTCGCAAAAGCTTTTGGTGAATCAGGCGAGGCCCTTGTTGAGCTGCGACGTTTAGAAGCTGCTGAAGACATTGCCTACCAGATGTCAAAGTCAAGGAATGTTATGTACTTACCCTCTGGTCAGGGAACATTGTTACAGTTGCCTCAGTAGAATCACACAAACTAGGAACATTACTGTAAAGAATCAAATGTTTTCTAATGAAAGATGGTAGTTAAGAAGATGCTATCGTACCAATTTTGTTTCAGCCAATATTGTAGAGTTTTTTGACAATGTTCACCATTTGATTATACTCATTATATTTTCAAATAAAGTGTTAAAATGTATTTTCTTCCATGACTCATTTTACTACTACTCTAGTTATGGTGCAGTTTTTCTCTTAGGACTGAAAATGGGATATTATATTTTCAAACCCATAGAACAAACAATGCTTGTTTTTAAAAAATGGTGGTTATAGGTAAATCATGCAATATATTTAATATCAGTCTATCTCAAGCCCAGTGAAATGGGTGAGGAGAGGGTGCGATATTCCCTTCACCACACATGGAAGCTCACTATGTCTGATTGCAGTTAAACTAAGAAATATTTTCGGTTTCACTTTGGATCAAACATGATGAGATATGTGGGTAGAACGAATAATATTTCATTGGTCCATAAGTACTATGGTCCTTAGTTTTGCCTCATAAAATAGATGCCTACCAATCCATTTCATCTATCAACCATTCAGTTAATTCCCACTGTAAGGGATGTAAAGGGGTATGGTTTGAGCAAGGGAAAAATTGAGTTTACAGTTCTAGTTAGTTGATAGGGTTGATCACTTTATTAAGAAAATCAGTTTATTTGAAAAAAAAATTTAATGTAGTTTGATAATTCACAAATGCTTTCTAGAGAATCACCATCATAGATCATTCTGTATGAATTTCACTAAAATATCTGTCATTTCTCATGGAGAACTTTGTTAAATAAGGTCATATTTGTAGGATTTAAATATGATTGCTTATTTCTTATGTTGTGTGTTAAGCATTAACTTCAGTTTTTTAATATGATAAAATATGTGTTAACAGGTGAATCAAATTACTGGAAAACACTAAATAAATGTTATATTTATAATTAAAGTACAAAAAAAAACTGTATAAAAGTACTTAATTATTGGATGAAAAAAAGTAGAAATCTTTGAAGATATAAACTTTTTTTCAGGAAACTATATATTTCTCCTAAAAAAGACATCCTTCCTTACCTTGTCACAAATAGCCTTCACCTGCAATAGTCTTTAAATTGCAATGCCTAAATTTTCATTTCTGCAGCATTGCAAATCCTTTTCTGAATGAATCGGTAAGATTTTGCAGGCTTTTTCTTATTTTAAAAGATTGAAACTTTTTTTTAAATGTCTTATTTTGCCTTCATTCTTTTTATTAGTTATGAAAAAACTCCATTTTAAGAATTATTTTGTCACTTTTATGGTAGGATAAATAAGGCCTTTTTTTATTAACATTGACAACTTACCCCTAAATTATATATGTTAAAATGTATTATCAGCCACTGTAAACAAAACATATGTATAATCACTTTTTTTTTTCATTTTAAATTTGAAACCTTTACGAGTAGTTATTTAAAAAAATCAAGTTTTATGTGGAAGATATGTAGATTAAACTATCACTGGAAATGGTTGGTAATTTAAAATGCATCCTATTCATTTGTGGTAATTTACTAATATAAGATTTTATAAGTTAGTGGGAAATGATTGTGTATCCTAGCTTATCAACAATTAGATATCTAAAAGTGTCTTCATTTTTAGTTTCCAAATGTATGTGAAACCTAAAAATAGAAAATAATATAAGGCCTATTTGGTTGCAAAACTTTTCATGAATTATCCCATCAACTTGAACGAAAATGAAATTAATTGGAAGTTAACTTGAGTTTCACGTTTCGTTCTCGTCCCGGCCGATAGATGGCTGCACCAGTCTACAAAACAAAATTAACTTAAAAAGAACTCAATTCTGCTTAAAGATGGCTAAAAGTATTAAAATAATGCATTGTCATCGTGTTCTGAGCTATTCTAAAACTTTCAAATGTCTAGCTAGTCGGGAAGTTAGTTAAAAATCGATTGCAAGATTTGTACCGGACAAACAAACAAGAAAGTGAGTTAATAAAAACATGGTAAAAATTATAATTTTCAGTACCTCTGTTTGTGCAAATATTTCAACGATATTTTGAAGAAAAAAAAGTAAGATAATTTTATTTCCCTTACTTTCAAGGTTTAAAGTTGATTTTATCTGGGCTAGGAGAAAATTATTTTTAGGAAAACTCTATGGCAATATTTTTTTTTTCTTTTTCCCCTAACGTATTCGTTATTATGCATTGGATGTGTCATTAGCATGGACCGCCAACGCGTCATTCGCTTGTTTCCCCTACCTTCCCGAGGGAAATATATCTAGTAGTGATCTGCTTGTGCTCAGTATTTTGATTTTACAAATTCTGACATTTCAGCGTTGACATTCATTCGGAAGAGTGTTATCACAATTGATTCAAACGGCATTTAGTAATTTTTTTTTACACGCATTTTCATTTTGTATACATCACTTTTAAAATATCTCGTAGTGATTGCTCAATTTCGTTATATTGGGAATGTTTTTTAATATAAAATTGTAACATTTGTTCGAAATAATGGTTTTTTAAACGGAATTTATGCTGGAAGGTAATATAAATCTTAAAGAAGTATAAGATTTTGGCTAACCTGAAAATATGGGTAGCAGTCGTGTGTCACGCCCACTGACCTACTTCTGATACAAGTTGGCATTCTTCCATTCAGGCTGTAGAAATGATGAAGAGTGTAGGAAAAAGTAAAGAACTATGCTATATAAATTATATGAATACGATTTTATGGTAGCTTTAAGTTGAAAGTAAATTGTTATAACGTCCGAAATCTGGAACTCGAATTAGTAGATGCAGCACTTTGCACTGCATACGAATTTCGTTGGGACCACATTTGACCCGTCCGCCAGCCCGATCTTAGCTGAAATTTGGATCCTTCCGGCAAAACTCAAGTATTATAAATCACCCTCATGACAAGTATGCAATAAAATATTTTACTAAAATTATGTGTACTACTACAGAGGCTGTTCACACATTTTTTAGACGATGTATATTGTATTCTTAAAACTAAATTACATAAAATTCTTGTGTTTTAAATGTTCTATTTGACATCCCTTATTCTGAACTATCTTTCGACACCGCAATTTCCAGGATAATAATGCCTTTTGAAGTGTCAGAAGAGGTATTCTATCCCATTCCTCCTGAACAGCTTTCCAGAGTCCTGTAAGGGTTTTGGGACGACGTTTGGATAATGCAGATTTTAAAAGTCCGAAAGCACAAAAATCCACAGGTGATACATCGAGAGATTTAGTAGGGATATCAGTGAAGGGTATGGCCTTGATGCCAGTTTTTTGTTCCATTTCTTTTAGGAAATTTACAGTGGATTTTGATGTGTGACTGCTAGCTTTGTCCTGATGGAGTCTCACAGATTGATGGCACTGTGGGTAAAGCGATGGTATTTCATTCAGAAAAATTGGCGATAAAATATGTTCCTGATAGTATTTGGAGTTAATCTTGACATTTTTTCCACTCTCTTTATTTTTAACTTGCCATTATAAGAAAAACCAGCAACAATCATGAATCCCTTAGAAAAACTTTCTTTCGATTCTTTGAACCGTGTACTTAAATTTTTTTCTCCCCTTTTATAATAAATGGCTCTTTTTTTGTTGCAATCATTTAAATACACCCATGATTCATCTATTGTGACAATTGTTTTCCATTTTTCTTTGGATAAGTGTTTCTCATATAGAATTCTGCAGCGTGTCCTGCGTTCAGCGATATGATTTAGAAGATGACGATGCACATTGCGTTTTTTCGCTTTCTTAAGATTTAAATCAACGTTTATCATTTTGTTTACAGTGGACACCGAGCATTTTAATGATTTTGCAACTGTCCTTTGACTAGGGGGATTTTCTTTTAACATTAAACAACGTACCTTTGCAATAGTCGAAGATGTCCGTTTTTTCCTTGGATACTTGTTTGGAATTTTTGTCCCACTTGAGGCTCCAATTTGACGTTTTTTTCCTTTCTTGTTGACGATATTACCTATCGACGCTTTAGATATCACAAAACCACGACTCTCACATCGTTTTTGGATAACGGAGTATGCATATTTCTCTTCGGAAAGAGCATAAATGTAGCCTTCGAACCACTGCTTTGTTAAAAACGCCATTTTGAATAAAAACAAAACTTTCAAGCCGCAGACGATAATTTTGACTTTTAAAAGCATAGTAAAATTGCAATTATTTCTTTTGCAGCAAACGATTTTTTATTACCGCTTACCAAAATCGTCTAAAAAATGTGCGAACAGCCTCTGTATATGTTTGTAAATTTCTTTAGCACTGATAGCTCTAAGGCAGTGGTTCCCAACCCGTAGAAGTCTGCGGACCAATAAGCTAGAAATTGAACCGTGTGCACCCCCCCCCCCACACACACACATAAATACGCATACACACCGACTTGAGGGGGGGGGAACCTTTCAGGGGGTACGGGGGTATAGAATATACCTCAGGGAAAAGGGATACAGGATTAACGTATCATATTCTAACAACAAAATAATTATGTTAAACTTTTAAGAAATTTTATTTCAACACCTGATGGTCATCGGATATATTCGGCCCGTCTAGTTCAATGAACATTGCTTTCAAATTCCCCATTTATTTGGCAAATTTTTTATATGTGGTGCCCTACCACTCCCAAGGCTCTCGCGGACCACCGGTTGGGAACCACTGCTCTAACGTGGTGAACTGCGCTTCCATCTTCTTAAAGATTTGATGCTAGCGAATCTATTAGTCTTGGGATATTCTGGGTTTGTCAGGCAACTGTTCAACTTGATCAGTCGGGGGATTGAGGAGGTCTGCGAAGCAATTAAAATCTCCCTATTATGCTCCTGAAACACCGCTTGCATAGGATGTAGACCCTATAACGTAGCAGTATCTATCGCAACCCGGGATGAAACGTCAAGGTCGGCGGCGGCAAAATTTAAGTTAGAGTTCGCTTCGGGTGCTTGGCCTTTACCCGGACCGGGCTTCGGACTGCCCCCCCCCCCTTTTCTTACTACGTATTTGCCTGTTTTTCTTCATATTCAGCCAGTATACCATTTGCACAGCTTAAGTTGAAAATTTTTCCGTCAAACGGATCTTGAATCAGCGGCCTCAACTAACCAAAATATCTGCGGACCAGGCCATGTTAGTCAGACGGTTAATAGAACTCGAGCCCTTCTTTGTATTTTTGATTCTTGCAGACCTCTAATTTGAATAACTTTTATGCTGCCAGAAGTCGTTTCACGAAAATCAACGGCCTATATATGCTCTTGCAAAAACGCGACTCATTCTAAAATGGCTCCTTCGTCTTCCAGAAAAATCATAATAATCCAAGAAAGAACCAAAACTCTGATGCTTTTGCCTCCATCGCATCCTTCCTTCCTGTATACTTTTCGTAGATGAATAGTATTCATCAGGCAGCATGACGTTTTTCTTCATATTCAGCGGCAAGTTCTGTTCTCCGGTAAACAGGGATTGTTTCTCTTTAGCCATGTGAAATGTCCGATCTTAGGGTTTAACAAGTTTGGCAACTCCGCATCCTTTTCGTACATCCAATATCTGTTTATGACCGTCCGTAAATATTTTAAATTGGAAAGCCTCGTGGTCCAATCATTGTAAATTGCTACGGCTACCACCCTCGATTAATAAATTCGCATGTGAAGCCGTTTTTCTATTACTAGTTGGTATCAAAGCTTCGAGCGCCTCGTTTTAAAGTGATTAAGTAGTGAATACCAATACTATCTCTTCCTAAAAAGTTGCAAGCTTACCAATAAACTGATCCTCAATAGCACCAACCTAACCAATAAACTAAAAGGCGAGTAGTCTGATCTTCAGAACAAATTTCAGTGCTTTGTACACATTCTGGGGGGGGGGGGGGATAATTTACATTTGACATAATTTACATTTTGATTTCCTCGATAATTTACATTTGACTATTCAAATAAGAAATTCCTATTTCCACTGCAGCTGTTATCCACTTGCGCTGGATATTTTACAGCAGGCGCTTATGTCCAAATCTATTTATATGAAACTGGTGCTTTAATTTTTTTTCTTTTTTTAATGTTTATACACACAGTTTTTGCTCGTTATTGCTACCTTATACCATATGAATGAGTCTAGATACAATTAATAATAATTTAAAAGTGTATAATTTAATAAACATTTTTTATTGATTATATCAGGGCAAAATCAAATAACATTTTGCACATGCCGTACACATATTTGCAACAGTCAACAACTGACGTCATAGTACGTCATTCCAACGCAAGTGCTTAAAATAAAATCTATAAATAAACACGAGTTTTATCACTGAATTCATTCACAATATTCTAAAATCTTTTCTAAAAATTTTCTAAAATCTTTCTTTATTTCGACTTCGTAGCAAGTATATATACTTGCTATACACCAGGGGTCGGCAACGCTTTTTACTAGGGAGGGCATACATCAGAAATGCTGGAGTTCGGCGAGCACCGCTGGTTGAAGAGGAGGTGTGGGGGGGGGGGAATATTTTACACAGGAAAATATCAATACGACATAAATTTTTAATTAAAATTTTAATTCAAACAAAACAGTCTTAAAACTGGTAATTAATGCGATATTTAACATTGCAAATCTGCGGCCAACTCTTTGTAATGTGGCACATGAGTTGAATTTCCAGTTCTCGGGCATTGGTTCAAATGAGTGTCGGCGAGGCTTGATCGGTACTTTGAGTTATTTCATATTGGAAAACAAAGATTTACAAGCATATGCCGACGCGTAAAGAGAGTTCAACTTCGGAGAAGGATAAAGAAACTGGCTCACAGGGATGGGAAAACGACACTCGAGAGGGCAGGCTGCTCAGTTTTTGATTTTCACTGTTTAAATTTTTTCAACTAAAATTATTCATTTCAACTACGAGCTTTTGTTGTTCAGATATCTGAAATTTAGTTATTTCAACGGCGGGCACTTTAAAATTGTTTCGCGGGCAATCTGCCGGGTTGCCAACCCCTCAGTGCCGGATTTCTGCCTAGGCCTACAAGGCCCCGGCCTAGGGGCCCAGCCAGCCTAGGGACCTCGGTGGCTTTACATTAGCTCAAAAGCCTGGCTTGCCTTATCAAAAAGCTTTATCGAAAATAATATTTTAATAAATATTTTTACTACATATTTTTACTACATGAGCGCATACGTAGGAATTGCGCTCCGAATGCTGTTGTGTACACCAGCGTCAAACTGCTCAGCAGAACGGTCGTTTTCAGCGCTAAAGAGAGTAAGATCTAACATAGGAGAGAACAGGCTCAATTCACTCTCTGTAATGTACATAGAGTCAGAAACAATGCAGTCGATTGACTATGATGACGTCATTCGTTCTTTTGCACAGAAGAAAGTTCGTCGTTTGATTCTGTAAATTTTATAGAATAACGTAACTATAGTAACATAGACTGTATTATTCTGATGTTTATTAAAGTCATTAAAGTCGATTAAAAATTATATGTTCTGTACTAGTGCATTTAATTTGCTAAATTTCCAAAATAGCTTCGAGATGGTGGGGGGCCCAAATGTCAAGTGCCTAGGGGCCCTGGGTCTCTAAGTCCGGGCCTGCAACCCCTGCTATACACACACACACACACACACACACAGATATATATATATATATATATATATATATATATATATATATATATATATATATATATATATATATATATATGTGTGTGTGTGTGTGTGTGTGTATGTATGTATGTATGTATGTATGTATATACACACAATGGCTTCCCGTAGAAGTTAAAAGCTTGGCATTGCTAATCTTTTTCACTTATATGGAAGAAAGAAATTCTGTATATTGTATGAAATATATTAAAAGGAGTTTACAGTTTAGAAACAGATTTTTTTTTTAACAGTTACAGTTAGAAAAAGATTTTAAACAACTTTCCGAAATTTGGGACGTCGAATATTTCCTGCTTCCCTTCCCAATTCCGGTTGAATAACTGTTATTATCCATATGTTTTTAAGGTTTTACTTTTTACTGTACTTAATTCAAATTTTAATTGAAAAAAAAGTTTCTTTCACTATTGACTCCTAAATTCCGCCCACATATTATCAAATTTTTACGCTAATCCGATGAATCCCGCAGGCAAAACAGAGTGTATGAGTGTATAATTAGTTAGCTTTCAATAGATAAGATGAAATCATCAAACATTTAACAGGCAATAAACAGCCTCCCGCAGTGAAGCCAATAGAATTTTTTCCATGAAAGCTTGTTTTAATTTCGGGAAAATAAGTATGTTATTTTTTCTTATTTTGGAGGAGAATTTTGACTATTTATATATTTAATCTACGTCGCCGAGTATATTTGTTTTATTTTGGAACTGCAACCACACGCACAGTTTAACTTCACAACTGGTTTCACGAAGTCGTAAATGTATTGATTATTACATTATCAGTCTCGGTTTATGAATGTTCTGATAGTTTATGCCCGTCTCGATTCGGTAAGCAGAATTGCCAGATGTTGAAGATTTGTTTTTATTTGGATTACAGTGTGTTACATTAGTTTCCGTTGCTGATTAGGAGAGAGGAGTACATAAAGCTCTCCTGCTCTACTGAAGTAAATTTTATGAAGTTATATCTATGATTATTTTGAAGATGAATTCGCTATGTGTGTATATATATATATATATTAATTA
This sequence comes from Dolomedes plantarius, assembly GCA_907164885.2. Classification (NCBI taxonomy): domain Eukaryota; kingdom Metazoa; phylum Arthropoda; class Arachnida; order Araneae; family Dolomedidae; genus Dolomedes; species Dolomedes plantarius. The sequence continues at coordinate 131,600,688 of OU015493.1, read as the reverse complement.
TAAGTTTTAAAAGATAATAAATTTCCACTTTTCTCTGCATTTAAAATATCTCCCTAATGTTTCTTGAAGAATGTTCATGGGGAAAAGTTTAATTACAATAATTAATTAAATTAGCAAAATAGTTAAATATAATTATCCACTTAATCCGTTTACGTGACTTAGTTAGTAATGCAAATTCTAAACTTGTAAAACTGCCGGAGAGTTATGTTTTGGTACAAGTTAGGAGATAATATCGTGTGAAATTAAAGAAAGATTTATTTTTGTGTATCTTACGTTTGCGTTTATTTTTTACTTGCATTTGTCTTATATTTACGTTTATCTGCCTTTTGGTACAAATTGCGATATAATGAAGTGTCAAATTAGAGAAGGATTAAACTGCGTTTATTTTTAATTGCTAAATTTAAGATTTAATATTGTTAGCATATTCAAATTAATTTATACTATTATGTAAATTTTTACAGGATATCTGAATGTATATATGGATAAGATTCATAGGAAAGCCGTTTAGAGGGATAGCCGGTCACCCCTCTATTTTGCATATTTTGTTCAGAACGGTTTAAAGACTATATAGAGTCAATGTTAGGGAAGAAACCTCTTTTCGACGGCGTCCCCTCAAAACGGTCACTTCTTTTCGGAACCATGATTGATAGTCATAGAGAAGTTTCACTGTGTGTGTATGTATATATATATATATATATATATATATATATATATATATATATATATATATATATATATATATATATATATATATATATAGTGTATATATATAGTGTATATATATATATATATATATATATATATATATATATATATATATATATATATACTAGCTGAAAACCCGCACTTCGCTACGGAGTACATACAAATTAAATACAACGGTCAATGTATGTAATTAATGCCAATATATACAGATATATCTGTATATATATATATATATATATATATATATATATATATATATATATTAAATGCGACGATCAATATATACAATTGATGTAGAAAAAAATATATATATATTTATAAAAAAATCGTAAGGGATATTGTTATAGACAAAATAATGTCCAATCGTCTGCAGCATTAGCAAGAAAAAAAACGTATTTTTTTGTCTATATAGTTGTTATGCACGTGACGATAAATTTATTTAAAGTGCCATAAAAAGAAATCACGTGTTCGGCATTTAATAAATTAAATTCTAAAAATTAATCTTCAAAAATTCACCAAAAATCAGAAAATAGAGGTAAAGATTCGAAAAAGATTTCATTTGAAAGGAATTTTTGCGCTCTTTCTCGTGATATAAATTTTATAACCCTCAATGTATTATTTTAAATGCAAACTTTAAAAAAGTTACTAAAAAAGCTTAAAAATTTAATTTAAAAAAATCTAAGAAGAATTTTTGAAAAATCTCTCTTAGTGCACCCCTACACCATAAGAAGAATCGCCATGCAAAATTTCAGCCCTTTAGGTCCAGCGGTTTGGTCTGTGCTTTGTATGTCAGTCAGTCAGTCAGTCAGTGAATGAATGAGTCAGTTACGGAACTGTTATATATATATAGATATATATATAGTATATATATATACCTATACATATATATATATGTATGTATATAATAGTAATAATAATAACAATGATAATAATAATAAAGGGGAACTGTGTAATATGAAACTAGCATTAAATAGAAAACATTGGAAATCAGACTAGACAATTATAAATTACTTTTTTTGTGTGTGTGTCATAGAAAAAGAAATGTTATCAATAATCATTTAAAGAATTTCCTCGAAAACTCTCCGTTCAATTCTCCGTTTAAAAGCTTTTTCTATGTTGCCGAGAAAACACGATGTTCGTATTTCCTTAAAAATCGTTTTATCAGATTTTTATACGCTGAGGAAACGGTACTCCAAAATCCGTGACCGCTACCACTCGTTTTGGAGTCTGTCTGCAGGGCACCAGACTGATCAATACATAATCTGCACACACTAGACATGAAACCACCTGTTTGGAAGAAAAAAAAAAGTAACAAGAGAACGCTGTAAATCATGAAAGTCACGTATTGGTTTTGGAGCCAATGCTGCTCTAATTAAACCTTACTTCAAAGATTTTCGTGCGATATAAAATTGTTCGTATAGTCTTATTTCAAAGTAGTACGTTGATAGATAATGATCTCATACATAGCCCTCCCCCCCCATTTATGATGGAAAGATAATGCTTTTTGTTTAATTTTAATTTTAGAAAATCGGGCTTGCAAATGATAAGGAAAAATTTGTATTTAAATCAGATCCTGCACTAAGATAAACACAATGAAATTCTAATTCAACACTAATTTGACACTTTATTATCTTGCAACATTATTATTTATTAATCACTAATATTTATTTCTTTATTATCTATATTAAATACTTACTACTTTATAATCTTTAATAACCTTTTTACTTTTTTATCTTTATTACCTTTATTTACTTTATAACTTATTACTTTATTATCTTTATCATATACTTATTACATTGTTATCTATTAATCACTAATTTGACACTTTATTATTTTGTAACTTATACCAAAAACATGAGTTTCCGAGAGTTTGCATTATTTACTTGGTCACGGAAGAGGATTAATTAGAATATTATATTTGACTATTTGGCTTCATTTTATTAATTATGAATAAAATGAAGCCAAATAGTCAAATTGGGGTATACTGGCTGGTTTACTTATGTGAGAAAAAGATAAGGCATAACTTGGAATGAAATGCAACTAGTACATCTGACGTAGTTTTTATCAGTATGTTGAACTTAACAAGATTGATTGGGTCTTTACTTCTTGTAAAAATATTAAAAGTGCACTGCACACAAAAAAAATTTCATAGAGTAATTTATAGTTAATAATAATAGAAAAAACACTACATTAATTAATTTAATCATTAAACGCTTACGTTATCGGGTAATACATAAATACAAGGAAGGAACTTGAGGTTCATGTCAAGCTTTTTACTTATCTTTATACTGAAAAGTTATCTGCGTGTTTTATCTTTATACTGAAAATAAAGAAATAGTAACCTTTGCAATTTCCCAAAATTTTCCTTTATTTCCTGTGGTGATTTAGGCATTTTTTTTTTGTCAATAAACTTAATTATATCAATTTTACGATGTTGCAATTCGCATATTCGCGTTTCTTCCACGAGATAAAAACTGCATCTTATATTAAAAATTACAGTACAGGGTGCGGCAGAAAGAACGTTCTGTTTTGGAACGTCTATAGCAAAAATGCAAAGCAAGATAATTCTTTTAATTCTTAATATTCTTTTTTTTTTTGTCAATAAACTTAATTATATCAATTTTACGATGTTGCAATTCGCATATTCGCGTTTCTTCCACGAGATAAAAACTGCACCTTATATTAAAAATTACAGTACAGGGTGCGGCAGAAAGAACGTTCTGATTTGGAACGTCTATAGCAAAAATGCAAAGCAAGATGGAGAAAGAAATCTTTTATACCTGAGAAAAATAAAAATAATTTATTTATTATTAATTATTATTTTATTATTATTATTTATTTATTTATTTATTTATACCCTCGGAACGTTTTTTCTGCCGCACCCTGTACTTTACCAGTTGTTTAATTGAATCGCTATCACTTCGAATCATGGCTTTTAATAGCATATAGCTCTTAACTTACTATCACAGGATGTTGGCTCATACATATTCTGCTTTTCCCGATGTATATTTGTTCAATGAGGGGGAGAGAAGCCAAGGTGTAGAAAAGACTTTTTTTTTTAAATAGAGTTAATTGGGGTTATGGATAGTTAATATTCAAGGTCAATATTCTATAGTCAATATTCAAGGGATATACACTAGAACCATAATACAAGCATTATACAGACTTGAGTTTTAGGGAATTTATCAAAAGGATTTAACTTTAAACTGCGTTTTCACAAAATGATGGAATTGTCACTTGTACTTCTTGGCTTCTCACCCTCTCAAATGTTTTTCAATTGTCTAAAACTAAGCTTTTTAATTCTCTGGTATCGTTGTGAAGACCACTTTATAAACAGTAGAGTAACTAGAATAACCTAAAAGAGAAGGGTGAGGAATTCTCGTTTCTAAATTTAAAAAAAAGTTAAATCGCTTTTTTTCAGGGAGGATGACAATTTCCCAAACCTCAACTTATCACGCAATTTTAAGCTCCTGGGAGTTGAGCCTAACCCTCCACTGGGTTGCGCCACAGTGCCAGGACGAGTATCGAGCCCAGGTCTCCTATCCTCGACACCGCAATTCTGCTACCTGACCTATCCCAGCATTATGAGAGAAGTGTTATTTTCAATGACTTCCCTCATAGTGTCCGATCAAATGTGAAGGAAATGCGTTCTAATATGCCTTTTAATTGAAAGTGTTTATGTCGTTGAAAATACTTTTATACTATTGATAGACCACAAGCGACTATTCAGTGAATGTGAGGAATATATACATATATTTTGCAAAAGACAAGAAATATCAGCCTGTTGGCTTGCAAATAAATTTAGGGCCAATATTTTATTTGATACATCCCAGTGCTAGTTTTTCATTGATGATGCTCACAGAGGGTATTTGAAATGAGATTGATATAATTATTGAATCCTGTGGTGAATCATATGAATAAAATATATCAGTATTAAAAAATGTTGACGTGGTTTTAATAATTGTATAACTGTATAATCCTTTATGCTAGATTTCCCCCACTAAACTTCAACAGACTGACAGTCTGGGGTTGATATGTCGTTTTTTCATGTTTTCGGCAAATTAAAGAAATAACTTTTGTTGTGAAATATAAAATCACTTAATTAAGTTTTTCAATCCAAATAGTCTTCAGTTAATAGTCATATTCAACCTCAAGGATATGGCCGGTCTTCTTTCAAAATTTTCTATTAGGGACTAAAATATTCAATTAGGGACCAAATATTACCTCTTTTATACATAACAGTATTTGCCAATACGAATAACTTAGTATTATTTCATAATTCCACTATCAGCTTTTGCCACACGTGTGACATACCAACTTAAAACATAAAATCGAATTTTTCGGACATATCAACATCTGCCATAACGCCACAGAACTATACAATCATTTATGCTGAATTTTACTCACTAAACTTCAATAGATTGCCAGTGTAGGAAATAATATTAAAAATAAAATTTCTGCTTATTATAACTTTTGAGTTTTTTTTTTTTTTTTTTTTTTTTTTTTTTTTTTTAAGAAAAAAAGCCCATTTATTTATTGCAATTATATTCCCTGGATGTACTGAAAAATAATTTCCTCTGAAAAGACAGCGAAAACGATACTGAGCCCAACAAATTTGCTACGGGGAGAAGTTCCCAATCGCACACTTGCTTCACGCTCGGAGAGACATTGCAAATGAAGACAGCAACGATTGCTGTGCTGAATCCTATTAATCAAATATGTAATTCCCTCCCCGATACTACAGGCAGAGTGAAAAAAAAAAACTCCCCTCCGAAACATTTACGGTTAATTCTCTGCACGCCTACCCAGGCCGAGTTACTGCCTCGGGTTTCGTTCTAAATAAATGGGTTTCGGTGGGGGCTTATCCACCGCAACGCCGGACTGGCTGGCTCCAGCGCACCTGCCCGTTTACAGTCCTTACCTGGAGACCAGACGGTGCCAAGAAAACCCTCACTGCCTTTCTCGGGCTTCCGGGAGTATCCGGTACATCGAAGGCGCCATACGTGCTGCTTCATTTGGGGTGATGTGGGGATATCTTAAACAATGATGTTTTGCCTCGAAAGATGCATTAGAAATATCAGACAAATTCAAAAGGCTCACGCGATAGACAGGGGCGGCCTTAATGAGCAGAGGCGCCAGCCTGGGAAGGGAAAAGCTGTTTGAAATTGTAAATATTTGTTTTGGATCACGCCTTTGTTCGATTCAGCCTCTCGTAAATAGTCGAATTTGGGGTTCTTTCTGGTCTTACTAACTTCATATCTTCCCTTCGTTAGCAGTCTACAACTTTTCAGTTCGAGGGCCACATCAATCAATCCGTACATGCCTAATGAATGAATTTCCAAAAGCATGTTTAGCAGCAATACCTTTTGTTGATGATGAAATACTATATATATACATACACACACACACATATATATGTATATAATATATATATATATTTATTTATATATATATATTTATATATATATATTATATATATATATATATTTATATATATATATATATTTATATATATATATTATATATATATATATATATTTATATATATATATTATATATATATATATATATATATATATATATATATATATATATATATATATATATATCTTACTAGCATACTGGTAAAATTTATCGACAATAAGGTGCTCGCATTGCAACCAGAATGCATGGCACTGTAATCTTATAAGAAACGGCACTCCTTTTATAAAACTAAAACTACATAAATTGGTGTAATCCACGATCTTTAATTTATCTGCTTTCTTCCGCCACACTTTCGTCGGTGGTTGCATCTTCTCGGGCTATAACTTAGTATTCATAGTTAAAAAGATTGTAATTTAGTTCCATTTTTTATCTGGGATTTCTTTTATTCATTTTCGTTCTCAGAAATAAGTACACCCGTAAAAGCTGTTAATAAAAAAAGATACATTTGATATTGCTGGCGGTAAGGCTTGTGAAACATTGGAGTTATACTGTACGAACCTCTCACTCATAAAAGTAAAGATGAATTAAATGACAAATAAGAAGAGTGAATTTTTTTTCACTCTAACATTTCCTTTTTCAGCTGAGGATTATTTTTTCCCTCAACGTTTTCATTCTGTAAAAAATCTCGCTAGACTTTTTTCGGGATTTAACTTCTATTTAGCTCAATATGACTTTAACGGTTCATCAGGCCACAAAATACCTTCGAGACGCCCATGGCCAGCGGGGTTCGGTTTGAAGACACCTCTAGTCTATGCAATGTAAAAACTTACTGAGGCCCATATGCGGGAATTCAAGTACGTGTAAAGTTGACACATATTCTCAGTTATTTCCCAGAAGAAATCTATTCTCTATTCGTTTGTAATCTTATAAGGGCTCTAGGGTATTGGAGAACGTGACGGGATTTCCATACAAATGATATTTTGTCAGACTCCTATTATCAGAAGTTATATTCTAGACAATAATTAATAAAACAATAATAAAAATCAGAGACATTCTAATGTGGAGAAAAATTAATTTCTTTTAAAACTGTTACATTTATTTATATGATTTTCACAAACTTTGATCTTTAAAAAAATAATTTATATATATATATATATATATATATATATATATATATATATATATATATATATATATATATATATATATATATATATTTATATATATATATATATATATATATATATATATATATATATATATATATATATATATATATATATATATATATATATATATATATATATATATATATATATATATATATATATATATATATTTGCATTCGATTATGATTATTTTTTCCCACATAAACTAATCTATTACCCCTTAATGTCTTACCGGTTATTTAAAACCTTAATGATTTATTTCTTATCTACATTACTTTTTAGGGGGAAAAATAAATAAAGATATCCACATCTGAGAATGTTTAATGCTAGAGAAAAAAAAATATTGCTTTTTCCCTATAAAGACATCACACTCAGTAAAATGGCAAAGCTCAGGGGATGCATTTTAAAAGAGCTTTTTAATCAGAGGGAAAGAATCAAATCTAAAACATGGAATATTAAAAAAATATGTGTACTCCGTTCCCTTATTGACACGGAACAAACTAATGTTCAAACTTATTTCAAAACTTTAATTCATCCTTTTGAAACAATAAAGACATCACTCAGAAAAAGGTTTATCATGTGACCTTTGGTGCCGAAAACTTGACACGTTTTATCCATTTCTAGCGAGGGAAAAAAAAGTTACTCGCCCCCTAGCGTTCGTTCATGGGGGGGGGGGGGGTCCGAATCAATGATATTTTGTTGCTCGAGGTAAAGGGGGTCGTAAGAGGGGGCGGATGGAGGATCAGCAATCGATTGTTCAACGTCATGTGACGTCGGAGGGTTTTCCCAGTCACGTGACAGAACTCACAAACTACGAGCGTACCATTTCCAGATTCATTGAGAGATTTCACTCTTTGGCGACGTAATCAAAGAAAAAAATTGTGTCTGTTTTTAATGTGTGGAAAAAAAGTCGATTATTTGGTAAACATTATAAAAACTTACAACAACACGACGCTTCTAAAGTTTTCTGTTATGCATTAAAAGCATTTCTAATTTTTTTTTTTTTTAGTAGAAAGGGAAAAAAAATTTTTAATTTTTTTACTTGGGTCCGATTTAATCGCTGAGAGGGAATTAATTTGTACAGAAGAAATTTCTATGTATTTATTACGTACTAGCAGCCCGTCCCGACTTTGTCCGGGTTGAACAAAATATTATACCAATAAATTTCCAGTTGATAGCCAATAAATTGTAAATCTTTTTTTTTACCTTAATAATAACCTAAATAATACCTTAAATTAATTTTATATTAGTTAATAATTAAAATAAATTTTTTAAAAGAAAAACGCGTGCCGGAGGACGGCTAGGTTCGAACCGCTAGCGTCAGAACAGAAGCCCACCGCGATAGCACCACGATAAGGATCGTTGAAATCTTCGGTACAAAAAGCGGTAGAAGACAGTAGCGGAAACAATGGAGATTGTTAGGATTAAGCCCCTAACTTTATTTCTACTGATCAGATATACATAATATATAGCCTATGTCCATCTGTAATCATAATGTACCTTTCAAACAGTGAAAGAATTTTTCAAATAGGTACAGTGGTTCTGAAGATTACCCTCCACGTACAAAATAGCTCTCTCTCTTTATATATAAGTATAAATTTAAAGGAAAGATGTATACACATGAGATATCACGTGGGACATTTTGCAGAGATTTTGAACTCTTTAACTAAAGTAAACAATCTGTCATCTCAGCTACTCATCTGTGCATGTATGCTACCAATACATGTAAACTTATAGGGAAACTATGAAGATATCTATAAGCATTTTATAATGCGTGAGGGAGGGGAAATTACCCAAATGATATATATATCATTTGAGTAATGATTTATATACATCATTTTGAATGATATAATCATTCAAATGATGATATATTAATTAATGATTTTTTTTAGAAGGAAGGGAGAGAGCAAGTATAATAATAAAAAGCAAATATTAAATAATTCAAGATTTGTTACACAATGAAATTATAGAAATGTAACAGCTTAAAATATTTTTTTTTCGATATCGCACTTGTATATTTTTATCATTACAAATATACAATTCAAATCAACTCTCACATCTCTTTTTGATAACGTATGTGGGAGTTTATGAGGACACACCTGCATTCATGGGTATTAAGCTTTATCAGCATTTATGAATAACATTCATAAGCACTTGGGCATATATACATATATATAATATATATATATATATATGTGTGTGTGTGTGTGTGTGTGTGTAAGTAATATCTCTTTTATAAGGACACAATATCATTTACATACAAGGATACTGTTTTGCATACAATCATTTTATTCTGGGGTATTTTTTACACATTTTACATTTTCTACACATAGGTTAACCCATTTTAGCATTATTTGACATTTCTATATTTGGGCTCATTTGAATTATTTTCATAGATTACATTTGCTTCTTCAGTCATTAGAATTGATCGGGGATATTATTTCTTAATTATTTGACATGCTTATTAGTTTTCCAGAACATAGTAACATTAATTTCATTATTACATACATACATACACACACACACACACACATATGTATATACACATATATATATATATATATATATATATATATATATATATATATACATACACACATACACACACACACACATACCCCCATATATATATATATATATGGGGGAAGATAATAAATATATCTTCTGTCACTTTCTACTACTATATGGTATATACAACTAAGTTTATTAAGGTTAAATCTCTGGAGTTATCGCAGATGTTGATATGTCCGAAAAATTCAATTTTATGTTTTAAGTTGATATGGCACACCAAAAATTGGCTCTTTAATGTGGCAAAAGCTGGTAGTGGAATTAGGAAGTTATTCGTAATTTGGCAAAAGTTGATATTTTCTTTTTTTCTCAACCCACACCAAAATTTTAGTCACAAATTGAAAAAAATATTTTTATTGAAGACCAGCCGTATGCTTGAGGTTGGATATGAGTATTAACTGAAGAATATTTGGATTGAAAACTTAATTGAGCTATTTTATATTTCACGACAAAAGTTTCTTTTTTAATTTGCCGAAAACGTGAAAAAATGACTTATCAACTTCTGCCATAACACCACAGAAATATATTACTATATCTTTCACACAACTAAGTTTATTAAGATATTCAGTAGATAACTTTATAGAAACACACACCTACTCGCCGTTGTCGCCAAATGATGCCAATAGATCTCCTTTTGGGGCAACCTCGTAGTGGAGCTTCTACACTTTTCCTCTCTAGTATCGTTTTCGCAGAGCCAAGCGTCGCAGTGAAAACCAAATCAAACCGTTTTAGAACACCCACTCCTTTGCCCTAGATTTCCCTTTTATTAATTGCAGGTATCTCCGTGAATCTTAGAGTTTTGGAATATTCGGTTACAAATGAGACTCTAATTTGTCGTAGTTTGAATTTTCAACAGTTGCCATCGGCGTTGAAATCGAACGCTGAAATTTGCCGTGTTGGATAGAGGCTTCTAGGTGAGTACTGCAACTTGTTCCTTGAATCAGATGTCTATGTATTCTCGTAATAATTCGCGTAATATATTATTACTCTAGACGACAACTATTTTAATAGTTAACGTGTATATTTATGCAGCATATGATGCCATGTTTTAATCAAAATAACTTGTTAAATACATTAAACATGTATATGTGTATGTGTATCAATGCTTTAATATATTTATAAGCATTATGAATAAATATCGCCAAATGAGGAAATACTTATTGTCATTTCTTAATCTTTCATAGTATTATACTATCATATATTTCAAATTTAGTTTTGGCAAGTGCATCATTTCATTTTATGGTTTTTTTTTTCAACTATCAAATGTTCTCCAAGTTTAGTATATTGCTCAAAAATAAAATATATCAGTATTATGATAGAAAATCCTATAGAATGGTTATTTTAAAGGAGCATTATGCTTTAGAATAAAATTACATAGCGTGTGTCTCAAAAGGTCAATATTTGTGTTGCAAGTGCAATGGCATCTGCAGCGATTGCTCTCGAGCAGGGAAATATGTACTTCATTGTTTTGTTTTTTTAATGCGGTCCCTAGTTTTTTTTTCTCTTTAAATAAAAATGTTTCGTATTGACTACGACCATTTGATTAGGAATTTTAATAACGTTAAGATGACATTCTTTCTCTGATATTCTTTTCAAATTTTTTATTTGAAAATAACTAGCGCATTGAAAGGTTTCTCTTACAAGATATAAAAAATTGTCATGAAAGTATCAACTAAACTAAATATATCTGATAATAACAAAACACAAGTTTTAAAACCATGGTTCTACATAAAATATAGTATATATTAACAATAAAATTAGACTTTTCTTTTGTATTGCTAAATATTGCTCTCTGATTGCGTGGACATTTAGAGGAATTATATCAATTAAGAAACACGCATTACTGAAATTAAAAACGTAACTTTCTTGATTGAATTAATTTTTAAATCATTTAATGTATTAACGGAAACAATTAGTGCATAAATGAAAACTTCTACTGTTGATCTGAAAGACTGGAAACGATATATGGATGATGCAAGACTTAGAAATAAATGCATAAGCTTCTTTTTAAGTACATTTTAAAATTTTGATTTGCTTTCAAAGATTTATTACGGAATTTATCAACTGAACCATGGATAATTAGGAACGAATAATTTTTGAAATTCACATTACACACAATGACACTTCAATTTTTCTCTCCAATTTTAATGTAAATATACAAATGTTTTACTCCACATTTCTTTTAATATTAGGTACTATAACTGATTTAAATATTTCATTTCATTAAATGTTATTAAAACCATTACTTAATGAAAAGAAAATGCTTAGCTGGAAGAGAATTTCATAAGCAAGGGATTAAAACTGAATTGGTAAAATATCATTAAAATAAATTATATTATTTTTCATTCAGGAAAACAGGCACAAGCCCTTCTTGGAGATATTTTACAGCTGATTTTTCACGAACATAACTGTTTACTTATTATATTCCCGTCACCAAACATAATTGTTTGGTGATGGGAAATTCATATGATATTTAATGTTTTGCTATATTTGACTTGTAGAAAATAATATCTCATTCTATATTATAAATAAAAATAGCGATTAATTCTTTGATAAATATCGTGTGAATAACTGCGTCGTTTCATGAAGAACTTTGATCATTTAACGGAAGAAATATTATTAATAAAATTAGTGATCAATTCTTTGATAAATATCGTGTGAAAAACTGCGTGGTTTCATAAAGAACGATGATAAATTAAGGGAAGAAATATTATTAATAAAATTAGTGATTATTTCTTTGATAAATATCATGAGAATAACTGCGTGATTTTAAAAGAACTTTGATCATTTAAGGGAAGAAATATAAAATAAATTATAATCTTTGGGTTCTGCATAATTTTACCAACAAAAAATTGTTACAAATTCTATGTATTTCTCTTTAGACAGTAAGATCACTTTTTTTAAGATCACTTTTTTAGTGCATTTAAAAAAAAAGTCGAATGATTTATATCATGCATCTAAAAACAGTGAATTATATATGGATAAACAGGGAATTACATATTGTCATTTAAAATGAATAAATGGTATTCATAGTAGTTTAAGAAGGGGAATATCAAATAAATTATACTCTTTGGGTTCTATATAACTTTACCTACACAAATTTATTACAAATTCTATAATTTTTCTTTAGTTAATTCACTTTTTAAAAATATATTTGTGATTTATACCATGCATGTAAAAACAAGGAATCAAATTCGAAAAACATTGAATTAAATATTCTTATATCATTCGATTAAATTATATTCTTAGAAATTTAAAACTTAATTACGAAAATTTAACCATTTTAATTTCAACTTATATTTTGAACACTCATTACAATCAATTGTAGGAAATTAAATAAATATATGTTTACACTGTGTGTATAAAGGCTTTCATAGCTGAATGATAATTATTCACACCTATTTTGTCCAATCCATAAATTATTTTGCGTATTTGAAATTTTGTTCTATGCCATTCCTTTATCGTTTAAGGCTATTGTGTACTAACTCTACTGGATTCGCTCACCCCAATGTTAACCTATGGAGAACATTTGTCTACTATTTACAGTTACATAAATGCTGATAATCCAATAAAAATGGTATTTTCAGATGGACCTGAACTTTTCTGCATCTTGCAACAAGATTCTTTTTATAAATTTCGTCCACCAAAGGAATTGGTGAGCGTTTAAAACACACTATACTAGATTTTTTCCCCAAATAATTTAAATTTAAAAATATTATTCTCATTTTTTTAAATTAAAATTACCCCAAGTTGTAAAATATCTTTCTATTACGGAGTACAATAAAAAAAAAAAAAGGCTTTAAATCCAAGTCTGCAATTCTTGGACACATTTTCTCCATATGTTAACATTGAGGTAAGCGAATCCAACAGGGTAAGTACACAGCTTCCTCAATGCCCAATATTACATAATATACTATAATTTATTTATTTTTTTTAATTTGAAGCTTTTTTTAAAATTTCTTCAACTCGTTTTCAACGTTATAAAAGTTGTGATAACCTGACAAAAATTTATTCAAGAAAGCTAATTTGTTTGGATGTATAGGAATAAAATATGTTTTAATGCTTAAATCCCTGTTCTGTCTTTAAACTTTTCTAAGGTAATATATTTCTAAGGAAAGGAACAATATATAAAAAAATGTTAACCACATACGAAATCATGCAACGTACACTTTGACTTGAAAACTATTTTCACTGCACTAGCAATGTAGCAGTAAAGAAAGCAATCTTAAGTATTTTCAGAATTCGGTAATTAATTTTGGAAGTGTTTATTCAGCACAGTCTAGTACTCATAACTAATATTTTTCAATAGTCAGTTAAAGGCTAAATATTTTTGGTATATCTGTTACGAAATATAATTCAGTTACTTTTTTTAAGCAAATTACTTTTTCAAGGAAGAAAAGTAAATACTGAGAAAATTTTTATCATTATATGAAACGAATTTATAAATATGTAGTTTTTAAAACTGTTTTCCCAGTTAGAGTTATATAATGATAAAGAAAACAACTTAATACAGTACTTTGACTGTCAGTAATTTTTTGACGTAAAATATATTAGTAGACATGAATATATATGTAATATATTAAATATTATGCCCTCCATTCTAGCATTTAAATTCCCTTTCCTAAGTCCAATCCCCAGAAATATTAATTTATCGCTTTAAAACACTTAGCCACAGAACTTCCCATGAATCGCATGCCTTTGCATTTCTACACGTGTATATGGGGAGTGGGTCAGCTTCGCGAGCCCCAAAATCTGCTGACCCTACAAATAATAGTCACTTGTTCCTCTCGCTCTTGCATTTAATATTAAAAGGTGATATTATTTCGGAGCCGTCCTTCTGAAATGAACGGATGTACTTTTGTCACTCTAATAATCGATTCGGCTTGACTGCTTCCAAACTTTTATTCCTTTCAGGCTGAGTCTAGCTCCAGCCATGTAAATCTGAGCTAGTTTTTCCTTTCAGCTTATAGTAGTTAAAGGCCGTGATGTAATGGGTATATTACATATACACACACACACACACACACACACATATATATATATATATATATATATATATATATATATATATATATATATATATATATATATATATATATATATATATATATATATATATATATTAGAAGGTTATGATACACCAAAATAAATATCATGTTCTTGTAAAGATAAAATTATGTAACAAATACAAAACAGAACGCAAAAATTGTTAAAACATGTGTCAGCAATAAAATATAACTGTAAATATTTTATTTTACTCCTTTGTTTATCCCTATCTAATATTGAGGATTCACGCTCTTATAATGGATGTTTTAAGATCACCTGAAGGATAAGGATTCAAGTGACGCAACATTTTACACACTGAATTCCTGCAGTCTATTTCGTTAGTTATATGTGTATCAAAAAAGAAAAAGTTTAGAAAATACAATGCAAAACGCCGATTGTGAACACGGCTCCCATGCAAAGGAATACAATAGGATATAACATATATAGAAGGAATATTTTTTTTAAATTCCCGAAATTTTACTATTATTTCAGTTATAGTCATATTTAAATTACTACTTATAAGTAATTTTAAAAGAGGAAATAGTATATTTTTACCGTATACAGGGTACAATTTGGATTAGCTGAGTTTTCCAGCTTTCTATGCATAACTCTGTTTTAGTTACAACAGATGTTCAGTGTATATAAAGAATAATGAGTTATGATGTATTTTAAAGACTTTGTAGCAGTGAGGGCAGAAATCCTCATTAGGTTTCAGAAATATTTATAAAGTTTACTGATATGATGCATACAGTTGCATTCGCATGGGGAGGGGGTTATCAGAAGTTGAAATTATATAAAAACTTTTTTTTTAATTTCTTATTTCAATGTAATTTCCTTTTTCAAACAAAATATTAATAAATAAAACAAAACAATAACTTTAAATTCATAATAATAATGGCTAATAGTAATAATCATATAATTTTTTAAGAATCTCGATAAGGTTTCCTCAGTCATAGGATTTTCGATCTCACATACTTATTAGATAGTAAATTTCGATAGAAAATCGTTATCATCTTTTATTTTATCATAAAATTTCTTACATGTTATACTTTTATAATTATATGTTACTGATAACAATATTTAATACTTTCTATGCTCAGACGATTTCTGTTCTTTTTTTGGATTATTCTCCAATCATCGAAAGTAATCTTCCCACGTTTTCATTATGTCCTGACGTAAAATTTTATGTCTGTAAAGGTCGATTTCCATTAAGAGCGTCTAGTGTTATTAATACCCACTTAAGTGAAATACCAGTCGGAAAGCACATCTTATCTTCGGTGAATCTCTCGAAAATTGAGTTGCCATATAGGCTGATTGAAATAACTTTGACGTTTTGTAATAATGGAAATATATAATAACACGTCAGAATATAAGAAAAAAAGAAAGCTATATAGGAAAAATAACTTGAATGATATCTTCAAATAAACAGCAAAGTATGTTTTACTATGATAAGATAAGCTACGAGAGATATCATAAAGATGTCTTTTCTTCTCCTTTTGTAATAATGGAGAACTTTATCCATGCATTCAAAATAATATATGTACGTACACACACACACACATGTATTATACACACATGTATCATACACACACACACACACACACACACATATATATACAGTCGAACCTCCATATATCGAACTTCCCTATATCTAAATTTTCTATATATCGAACTCTTAGCAAATCTCCATGTTCATTACATAGAAAAATTGTTTCTATATATCGAAAAAATCTCTATATATCGAAAATTTTTTCCAGACAAATTGGAAGATTTTATTCCACTTTAGAATAAAATCTGCCAATTTTTGGCATTTGAAACAATACGCCGTGGACTTCAATTCGCGGAAAATGTCCCTGATTAAGTTTTTAGTGGACTGAATAAATACGAACATTTCTTTGAACTTTCCGCAAAACTGGCAAGATATTCGTAGTTTTTTTTAAACGAATGT